>WAAF01006443.1:1287472-1448085 GCA_013400475.1 Tricholaema leucomelas | reverse complement strand
TGCAGGGCTCTCCTACCCTCCCAAGACCTCCAAACCTGCTCCTAGCTTAGTGTCATCTGCAGTCTTTCTGATGCTGTACTCAATCCCCTCATCCAGATCATCAATAAAAATATTGAACAGGACACACAGTCTTGGTCCTGTGGAGCAAAGGTCATGGGCTCACTGCCAACAACAAGGCAAAAGCATTTCTGAAGGAGAAGTTCCCTGGTCTCTTGACCAGGTCATAGCAGCCCTCCATCTTCTCACACCCTAGGAAGTGAGTTAACCACAGTTCACTCAATGTTTTTTTTCTGTTTGCATCCTTCTCTCTGTTTCCCATAAGGATTTTGTCTGGATCACTGATTTCTACCACCTATAAAGGAATCCCTGCCAACACATCCAGCTTCCAGAGGAAGCTTTCAGGCTTTCTAATAACACTAGGAAGAAGAATATTTAAAAAGCCATATTATATTAACATTTAAAAAGCCATTTTTAAGGAGATGCTACCCTTAAAAAATAAACCCAAACCAACAGCAATAACAACAAAAATCAATCAAACAAACAAACCCACATCAGAGGAACACTTTGTGAACTATTTGGTGCATGTGATGAAAGACCTTACTGATATCTGAAGCCCCAGGATGAACCTCATCAGAGTGCCTTTTTCCTTAAGGATCTGTGTAATAGATCCTGAATGACAGGAATGCCTGTGCCTGCCTGCCTGCAACAGTTACTGCAGTGGAACAGATTTCAGCATGCAATGAATGAAGCAACCAATTCAAGATTGTGCCGTGATAGCTATGCCATAAAAATCTGTACCAAGTAAATATTTAGTTCCTGATATACCAAATCCTTTACCAAAGGCTTACATCTCAAACCCCCCAGAGACCTCTCTGCCTGTGAAAGCCCACAGTGAATATGGGCAGCTTGCAGACAGGCAAAGAATTTACACTCTAGAAAAAAGGTGACCAAGTCCTTTGCAATATGATGTAATAGCCTCCATCAGAAGCAGATGAATTAATAAGCAGGAAATATTTATTTGGAGGGTCAAATGTAGCTCTTTCAGCTGATCATAAGTTTCCTGTGAAGAGTTCAGTTCATGCTTTTCACAAACTGTGGCTTGCTGGTGGATTGTTCCTGGTGACTATTCACATACCAGCACTGCAGTTGTGTGGCTGATCAAGCAGCAGTAGTTGTATTTCTCACCACCATGGATGACTCTGTGGACAAAGTGGTGGCCTAAGCACTGACCTGGGATATCAGCACTTTCAAGGAGGTAGCGGTCAGTGGAGGGATAGAGATAGGAGAGAATATATGATGCCATGTAGGGAACTTAATATCTTGTTTTCACAGACAACTAGACCTTTTTGCTATTCACATGTAGCTTAGAATTTATTTTCCCATCCTTTGATTTTTTTTTTCTTAATGAAAATCTTTGTGCCTGGGAGAAGCAAGGGGAGTGTGGCACTTCTGTTACATAACTGAGGAGCTGCAGAAAGGACAGAGCCTCTTAACAGGCACTTAGTGCCATGGGCTAGTTGATTGGATAGGGCTAGGTGATAGGTTGGACTGGATGAGCTTGGAGGTCTTGTGCTAGTTTGGGGCAAATTGGAATATTTCAGTGAGAGAAAGTAGATTATAGGCTGTGAAAAGAGAACAGTGGTGATGGCGACTTCACTCACCAGCTTTGTCGCCCTTCTCGGGACACATTCCAGTACCTCAACATCTCTCTTGAATTGAGAGGCCCAGAACTGGACACAGTACTCAAGTTGTGTCCTGAGCAGTGCTGACTTTCTTCTGGACTTAGTCTGAGACATGCCAAAAAAGCTTCTGTGACTCCACTGTCCTCCTGCCACCTTGTTGTCATGGACATTGTGTGGCCTTGGGGCCAGGCACTTCTCTTCCCCTGGCAGTGGCACCACACATTCTCTGACCTGCCAGCTCCAATCCAATCTTCCCTCTCTGGTTTGAAGAGTACAGCAACGTTTGGAAGATGTAACTAAAGCTCAGGCAATGAGGTATGTTCTACTCACTTAGCTGAGACAGTCTGCTCTGCTCCACTACAGTACACTCCTGACAAGATAATAATTCCTGCCAGCAAAGATCAGATTGAACCTGAAAGAGTTCAGATGTACAATAAAGATTCTTCTGACAGAGTCAGAGTCCAACATGAAAAGTCTTAAAAAAAAAAAAAAGATAAAAGAATGAAAATGTAGCAAAGAGAAAAATCCTGGTTTGGAAAGGCAAGAAATACACCTTCCTGTTTCACGTTTGAGGGATCTTCAAATGCTACAGCAAGCTTCGTTATTGTGGTGGGGACTGACAAAATAATCATCATCATAGGTTGGACTGGATGATCTTGGAGGTCTCTTCCAACCTGGTTGATTCTATTCTATAGTAAAAACACATTAAAATCTCCTTAGCTTCAGGCTCCTGAAATCTCAAGCCAAAACACTTAATGTTTGATAACTAACTGCAGAAAGACTGAATCTCTCTTCTGTGCTTTGCCTGGGCAAGATCATCCTGACTTCTGTGCAAAGTGTTTGACTTTGGCTTACAGATCTTTCAACCCAACCTGTAAACTCATTAGACCTACTGTCCCTGCTGTCATATAGGCTGAGGATTAAAAACAAAAATCTCAAACCCACCCAACTGAAAGAAATACATAAAATCCCCATTCAGGACTGACATTTATGTCCTACAATAAGGTTGCCTTTCTCACATGCAAAGGTTTCATCTCCCCATGAGATGGGGGATGTCACATGTCACAAGCATGGCTGTCTACCGCTGAGCTGGTTGTCTAGACTCATTTTTATAGTCAATGGAGATAAACAAGCACTTGAAGAACACAATTCCCCTAATCAATTTAGGCATCTGCCTTTTGGAAGTGATTAAATATGTCCTGGTTGCCTATATCTCACCACTGACTATAAAAGAGGAGTAGATGAGTAGCACATATGCAAACCACCACACTGTAGGTGACTACAGGGAGATGGATCCCAGCCTAGATGACTTGTGTGGCTAGTTGGCTTCATGTAGTAGGACTGCTCTTTGGCTGAGGCTGCAGGCACGCATTAGGGCTGTCCCTGCAACTGCCCTTACTACAGCAGAAAGCATTAGTGCTGTGAAAGGTTTTCATTTCTTATTCCTCCAGTCAGATCCATGATAAGTAAATGTGGCTGTCTGAAAAGCAACCACTTAGAATGAGAGCTAGGCACTGCTAATGGAGGCATCCTTAAGTCTGCAGAGAAGATCATTTGTAGTGGGGCTGATTTCTCCCCACAAAGTACCAGGTCCCAAACAATGTGAGTTTGTGCCTTAAGGTGTCACCCTATAGTCTGAGAAGGTGTTAGGGAGGCACCATCTTACTGTTGTCTCTGTCTCGTGGTGGTAGGTCCTATTTTTGCAGAGCTATTTCTACATTCCTTAGATGAAACTTCTCCTCAAAAGCATTTTTTAAAATACTGCCTAATTTCCACAGGTTTGGCTGTGTGTTCCCACTTGCTATCAAAAATATTCCAGGACATCTGGTGGCTTTAATTTTTGGCTTCAATTGTTTTAAGAACTTCACTTTGGGAGCGCTGTGGCATACATCTTGGATTCGTCTGCTAGGGTGAGACAGGAGCTTCAGCTAGACACATTTTAACCCTGTCTGGCATTCAGACATTTTTCCTTCTTTCTTCAGATGCTTCTAGGTGATCTTTTGATTTCCCCACTTCATTTTCAAGACACCAGTTGAAAGGAACTGCTTGAGCATGGAGGTTTGAACAAAGAAAGGTAAGAAGAAGCAGAATTTCTAGTTGACATAATGTATTATCATACTTGAATTTGTGAGGTGAATTGTTGAAATTGTATTGTATGAAAAGGCTCTCTAACCAAAATACTCTCTGATGTGAGCCTGCTTTTTTATGCTGTAACAGGAACCACCAGCCTGCAATGTCCTTATATCTGCTGCTGCTTAGCCTGCTAGCTCCCTGCTATTCTGCATTGCAATACAATTCTCTTTCAGGAGGCTTTCACTACACCTTTACCTTGTGTTTCTGGAGAACAAACCATGACCAACCAAAAAGCTGGGGTGATGTTTTCTTGCCAGTGCTTCTCATTGGAGTACTATTCTCTGATGTGACCATGCATTAATTTTTATTCCTGAAACCATGGTCATCTCTTATCTCTATTACAATACCCAACCAAACACGTCTGACTCACTAAGTTTGTGTTGTGCTGAACTTGCAAAAGCCTTGCTATGGCAGAAAAAAATTCCATGTATTCAATGGACACGAGGAGAGGTGCAAAGGTATTGTCCTTATGGAGGGAAAGTCTTGCTGATTAATTTTTGAACAGCACAGAGCTGAGGAAGTTTATGCATGGCTGGCCAAGCAGCCAGCCTGCTCCTTCTTCCTTGCTTAGTCCAGAAAGAAAAGGGAATTTCCCTTGTATGAAGTAAGGTAGTCAACTGATGCCCTGGCGAAAACACAGAGGACAAACATTTACCAGTGAATTTCCATTTCAGAAATGTGAAGGAGAGTTTCCTACAAAAATCACAAAGGAAATCTCAATGTATTAGCCCAAAGCAGAATTGAAAACTGGCTCTTTTCTGTACAGGGTTTGCAGTATACCCTTGCCTCTGTTTGCCTACATCAATATTAAACAGAGTAACAGAGAACAGACAAGATGTAGCTTAATAACCAGTGAACAACCCTAAAGTGTGTGAGCATAGAATCGCCTCAGTTATATATGTTTTGTGTTCCTTTCCTCAATTTCACTGGCAAACCATCTGAACAACTACAGTCTGAAAGAGACAGCAGATAATGTCATCCAGGAACTGGCCAAAAGAGCACTGTAGATTCAATTTACCTGAGAATGATTTTGCAATCAAAAGGGAAATGTAGGCTTTTTCCAAGCTTAAAAGAATGTCCTTTTTGCACCAATTCATTGTTGCATGAAGATGTTGTGGTGTGTAGTTTGACATGCATGGGTTTTGCTCAGTTAATTTTGATTAGCTTTTCTATTGGAGTGTTACGTTTCTGGTGCCATAGTGAAGCACATATTTTAATTCCAAATGTAAGCATAGGGCATAGAAGAGTTTAGAGATCACTACCAGTAGCCACGGGTGACTGATTGCAGGGTGAAGCCTCAGAGGAGTGCACAGATTTTCATACTATCAGCATGACACGAACTTGGGGGCTGTAGCAAGCACTGTCTTATTATGTAAGCCCAGAATTTCCAACCCATTTGCATGAGAAATTAGCATCATTTTTATTTTTTTAAAACCAAGCCCATATGAATTTAATCTCCTCCTCTATCAGCTCCTGTTTCCTCTGTCAAGGCGGCTTGGCAGGCAAACCAGAGGCAAATGGATTTCCACATGACCTACTTTATCTGGTGAGATATATAAATAGTCTACTCCAAAATTTTGAAGGACTTGTTTGAAACACTTTGGAACTCACTCGTGAAAGAGCACAAAGTCAGTGGAGGAATCAACATACAAATGCTTGTGGAAGGGAGGTGGCAACTGAGATGAAACCCCCGTCAGATGAGCCCATACTCCAGCACAGTGAGCTGGAAGGTGGCACAAGCACTGTGACCGTGCATCTAGTCATCACACAGCAAGCCATGGCATCACCTCACTGGTCAAAGTGCATTTTATTCAGTGCTTTGAGCTCTGTGTGGCTGGTGGTGGTGTCTGACCCTGTGGCTGCTGCTGCTCTGGACAGCAACAACCAGAGGGGGATTCAGAAATGGCAATTTGAGTGGTGTGGTAGCTGTGTCCAAAGTGGTTTCGGTGCTGTAGGCGGTGAGGATGGATCCCTTCAGAGCTCCTAGCTTCTCTAGCTGCTCTGATGGGCACCTCTTCTCCTTGGCCACTAGCAGGTGCTTTTTAAAAAACTCTGAAAAAAATAGGAGGAAAAACCCCACAAACTTCAGTAACCCAGCTGGCTGCAAACCAGCTATGGGCTGGTGAGAGTTTTCTTGCTGCTGGTGAAGCAAACAAGAAGAGGGAACCTGCTAGAAAAATAAGGTGGCAGTTCCTCACAAACACTGACTGTCTGCAAAGCAGAAGAGATGGATTGATCCTGGTGAGCACAATGAGACCTTTGCAGCTTTTTAGACCATCACTGATACACTGGCCAAGCAAAGCAAATCCATTTCCCTCCAGGACTGGCCCTGTACAGAAACAGAAAAGACCTCCTTAGTGCAATTAATTGAGCTCAAAGGACCTTTATCCTCTGGCCGTCCTGAAATCAGCATGCTGGCACAGAAGTTACTTGTGGCAAGAGAGTGATTGTGTCCTGACACAGGGTTACAGCAGTCCTGCAAGCACTGACCATCCTGGGGGGTGACTGGTACTTCCAAGGCCAAGCCCTGTTGCAGAACTGTTTCAAGATGGGGCACACTTAATGGTTTTTAAACTTTCAGAACAAAACTGTAGCAGGCAAACAAGCTGAAATATTAATTCTTGACAGAGGTCTTTTCAACTTTTATCCTCATTTCAGGGGATTATGCCTCAGCCTAATGTAGCTGACCATAGGGATCTTTCTACATGGAGAAACTGTTGTAATTACTTCAGTGGCACCCACTGACCACTCTTCAGAGACAGCTTTACAGCTGCAAATATACAGATGTTGAGTTAGGCCTAAATATCATTCCATTTCATTGGTGTTTCAGAATCATAGAATCAACCAGGTTGGAAGAGACCTCCAAGATTATCCAGTCCAACCTATCAACTAGACCATGGCACTAAGTGCCTCATCCAGTCTTTTCTTGAACATCTCCAGGGATGGCGACTCTTAATTTCTTCAGTTTACCTTAGCACAAGTTATCAACCATGGAGTGTTGCTGGCTATGCACAGAAATCCACAGCACTACTGCTGTTAGTTTTGCTGGCTGCTCAGGTACATGGGAAGAGAGGTAGAGATACCCCTCAAAGTGATTAGTGAAAGCACTGCTAGAACTGTGAATGGTCAACTCAAACAGCTGGGAGCAGAAAGGGGCATCCACCACCATGACTAAAAAGGGTGCACCTTAGCTAGCCATGTGGAAATCATAGAATCAACCAGGCTGGAAGAGACCTCCAAGATCACCCAGTCCAACCCACCACCCAACCCTGTCCAATCAACCAGACCATGGCACCAATCATTCTTTGCAATCCAACAAGCCAGTAAATCCTTTTTATGTCCAATGTTGAGGTTTGCAGTTAGGCTCAACAACAAGCTACGGCCCAAAAGGCAGCTTGCATTACTTACTATTTATCACTGCTCTTGACATTAACTCTTCTTCTCTAACCTACAATTTGCTGTTCTATGTCGGGGATAAAACCCATGCACAGAAGTTGTCTCCAGATAGCTATCCTCAGGAAAATGAATCAATAAACAAATATATGACAAGTACATGAAAATGAACGCTGGACTCCAGGCTAGCGCTGGTTTCAGCATGTTTGAAAACACAAATGTTGTATTTTGACCTCGGGGACAGTTTGGTGTCTTTTGACCAGGTAGCTTGTTTGGTTGGTGCCATCTTACAGTCTGCTTAAGCCAAAAGTCTCTGCCTTTCTTTGATTTGCCCTGGAGACTTGGGTTAATTAGTGGGATCAAAATGAACCATTGGATCACGCTTCAACACCCTATTGCCAATGGCATTTCTCCTAAGTTCATGCTGATGCTACATGTTCTTGCTCTGACCATACCAAATTGTGGTATTACCTGGGACTTGGGTAACCTCACGCTGTGATTCTTTAACCACAGCATTAGTAGTTCAGACAGAAGAGCTATACTGAAACCCGGAATGAAATCAAAACCTAGCAGCACAGTTTGAGTTCATGCTTACCAAATGCATGCATCAAGTCACTTTTCCACTCTTTCCATCAGCCCAGCAAGGCAGCTGAAATGGTGATGTGTAGAAATGTAGATGAGGACGGTTTGGATGCTGGAACCTGTGCACTTTAAATACTGGTAAGGCAAACATTCACCATTTTTTTCAGATGGTTTTGGCAAACTGTCTTTGATGATCTTTCTTTTAGTGCTTAAGAGTGCTTTTACCTGTCGTAATTGTGAAAAGATTTATGGTGAAATTGATGCACGTATTTTAACGCCTCTAGGCTTTCATTCACCTTTAACTTGCCTCTTACTCGTGCCCCTGTTAAAACGCAGGGGCAGGAATAACTTCGTTAGTTTATCGCAGTGCTCCCTTCAACAGCACACTAGGGGGACTATTTCTCTGCAGTGGAAGGACAACCACCACATGCCAGACTACGCCTGCCCTTAGCAATTTGTAAAATACGAAGCAAAACAAAACAAAACAAAGCAAAACAGAAGTATTGTAAATACTTTTGAAAATTATTCGGAGATATTATCTGGCAGAGCAGAAGAGACAGCGCCAAGAGCAGAAATGCCGAATGAGTTTGGTCCTGCGCTTGTAACTGCATGGTGTTTAGGGTTGCCCCGCACACCGCTGTTGGGTTTCTTGTTTTGTTACCTGTGCGCACACAGAGCACAAAGCCCTGCCTTCAGCCAGGAGGGAAAGCGAGAGGGCGGTGGAAAAGGCACCGGGACCCTGCCTACCGCCTCCGGTGCCAGCGGCGCTGTGCCGGCTCAGGGCGATCCCCGCCGCCTCCCGGCAGCACGAGCGGAGGCGGCGCTCTCCTCGGTCTCGGGAGGAGCCGCCGTCGCCGCCGCCGGCAGGGCCCGCTCGGGGACCGCCTCACTACCGCCCCGGCAGCTGCGGATCTTTCCCAAGGAAGGGCGCTGGGTCCTTCGAAACGCCACTTAAAAATATCACTAATGCAGCAGGGCATAAGCAGTCACGAAGAGTCGAAACTCGAATGTCATGGTTTAATTTAGATTGGAGCTCTTTGGGGTTTTTTTTTTGCTGTGTTTTCGGCAGGGAACGGTGCTATGGAACGGAGGGGCTTGGGGCAGGAGGTCCGCAGCTGCCCTCAGGCCAGCCTCATTGCAGCTTCTCGCCTGAGAAGAGCCATCACAGCCCGGCCGGGCTCCGGGCATGACTACACTTTGCCTTTCTGTCCTCACATCGCAACTTTTTCACTTTAGTGTTTCCTATTTTTTCTCTACTAAGGCACCCTCAGGCTCGCTAAGAGTGGTTTACTTTTCCCGAATTGTCTCTAATGCAGCTTTTATAGGGTTGTGTGGGTTGGTTATTACTGGGGGGGGAGGAGCAGGGGATGGTTCCGAGATCTTGCGGTGGGTTTCAAAGAACCCAGCGAGATTTTAATTTGCGTTAGTTCGGTCCTGTCTTTCGGAACCGAAAAGAAATTGACATGCCGCTCGCCGGGGGGGTTTGGGGCTGCGGGTCAGGATCCATGCTAGACTGCTACTTCTCTTCCGCCGGCAATCGGCGGGCCCAGCCCGTCCTCTCCCCGCCCTGCGCCCCCCCGACGGCCGCGCCGCCGCAGTCCCTGCTGGCTGCTGCCGCCCGTCCAACTACAGCTCCCAGGATCCCTCTGGGAGGCCCCGTTCCCTCCCTTCTCCCTTCCCTGCCCTTGTTGTTTGAAAAGGCTCCTGTGGAGTTTCGGGAGGAGCCGTCGTGCTGTGTTGTGGCTCCTCCGCTCGGGGCGGCACGGAGGCTGGCGCTGGGGGTCGGAGAGGGCGGAGCGGGGAGGTGCTGCCGTTCGGCGGCCGGCGCAGTGGGGAAAAGTGGGCTGCAGGGGGACGGGGGCCGACACGACGCCGTGAATACCAGGGTAAACCCCTCCCACGCTCGTCGGGAGACGAGAAGCCCCAGCCCCGGGGGATAGACCCATCTGCGGGCTCCCCCCTCGCTCCGCCGCTCTTCCCTAGAGGTGAAGGAGAAGGAGGCAGGAGCGCCGGCCGATCTCCTCCTCCCGGTGCAAGGGGAGGAGGAAGGGGAAAGGAGAAAGAGCGAACCCGAAGTGCTGTGGCGGCCGAGCTCAGCCCGGCGGCGAGGCGAGGAGAGGGGAAGCCCCCCGCGGCCCTTTCCCAGCGGGAGGGTCCCGGCGGCGCGGGGGGCGGTGCCACGGACGCGGGGCGGCGGCTGGATCCTGCTGTGGGACTCCGAAGCCGAAGTTGCGGCGGGGCGGCGGCCGCCCCTGTCGTCTCGCCTGATGTTCGTGTGACTCGGCGGCGGCGGTGGTTGTGAAGAAGACGAGAAAGGGGGGAGACCTCCCACCTCAGCCCCGCTCGCCGATCCGCTCCGGCTGGTTGTTGTGCGTGAGAGACAGAGACACACACACCGCTCCCCGGTCCCTCCCCTCGCCCCGTAGTCCCGGGGAGGCCGGAGCGGGCGCGCTGCTGCCGCCGCGTCTCGGGGCACCCTCGGCCTGGCCCGGCCCGGCCCGGGCGCCTCTGCTGCCGGAGAAGAAGGAGTGCCCCAGCGGGCAGACGGCCCAGCCATGAGCGGCGGGGAGGTGGTCTGCTCGGGCTGGCTCCGAAAGTCCCCACCGGAGAAGAAGTTGAAACGCTACGTGAGTGCCCTTTTTCACTTGGGGTCCAAGCTCTTTTCTTCCCCTCTTATCCACCGGCGGGGACTGCTCGCTCTCCTCCCGCTCCCCCCGGGCCCTGCCTCTCCGCGCGGTCCCTCCCGGCCGGGCCCGGCGGTGCCGCCGACGAGCCGCCCTCTCGCCCGCCTCTCCGGTTCGGCCGAGACTGTTGCCCAGAGTGTCCCGCGGGGCCTCTGACCCTTTATTTCCTTTATTTTTTTTACTTCTTCTCGTTTTCTTTGTCTTCTTTTTTTTCCCTTTTCTTTTTCCCTTCTCGCCCCCCTCCCCGTTCTGTAAGAGGGGCGCCGAGCGGTCAGATGGTCCTGCCCTGTTTTTATCGCTTTTCTGAGGGAGTCGGGAGAGAGAGGGGGGCGGAGTTTTTCCGTCTTGCCTTTGGATCCGGGATCGAGATACATGTATATGAAATATATATTCTTTTAAATGTAAGCATTTGCTTACTGGTGCTGGTGCCTGATAGAAGGGGGAGGGCGTTGGTTAGGGGCGACTCGGTGCGGTGGGCCCAAAGTCGTTCCTGGCGGGAGAGCAGCCGGAGATGTTGGCCCGGAGACGGCAAGCGCCGGGGATGCCCCGGGAGTCCTCCTCGCTCTGGCTAGGGTCGGGGGAGCTTTGCCCTCGGAATTTGAGCCCTCCGCATCGGGGAAAAAAAGTTGGGGGTGTGGAGGAGGGAGCTGCAAGAAAAGTGCCTTTTTCTGGCTTGAAGTTCAGGCTCCTGTTGCTCGAAGTGCTTGCGTTAGCGGGGCTGTAGCGGAGCTGACACGGAGCTCGCAGGAAAATGGAGCGCGTTTGCTGAGAGGGCAGATTTGGTGACAGGGCAGCGGCGGTGCTGCCGTGCACCGGGCTCCCCGGGGCCGGCTGAGGCGCTGTCAAGTCACGTAGGAGGAATGGGTGATGCCAGGAGTCATCCCGGCTGCAGAGCCCTTCCTTGCACGGCATCTGTGTAATTGGGACAAAATGCTGGGCCTGCTTTTCTTTCTCCTTTGTTGTGTTTTTGTTTGTTTTGTTTTCTAACCTTCATTTACCAAGTTGGGTATTGGTGTGGTGTGAGGTTGTTTAGGGTTTTGGTTGTTTTTTTTTTTTTTTTTTAAATAAGCACCTAAACCCTCAGATTCATTTGAGGATCTGTGAACGTGGTCTTAGTGTGACCATGTTAGTTTCATCTGTTAGCGATTAACAACTGCTTTGCGAAGAGCTGTTGCTGTTATAGGCAATTTTTTAAATGCCATTACCTTGGTGAAATAAGACTCTTTAAATTGAAAACTGATATTTGGGGTAGCCTAGTGACAAAAATCCTGTTCAGGCAAAGGACATGGGATCAGACTTGGAAAGAGAATGTCCTGGTAGTCGCAGCAGGGCTGTGCTTCACTGCTGAATGGGACACGAGTACTGGTTTTGGCTGGCCCCCCATGGGTTTGTGTGTGTTCACAGGATGCTGCTTTAGTAATGTGTAAGAATTAAGAGCAGTATTAATGTTCATAAAGTTTGAATAAATTTCCATCTCAGACTCTAAATCATGTACAGCTATGCCCTCTGTTAATGGACAAGAATTTGCCCTCCTAAATCAATACCATAAATCAGTCTCTAAATACACTTGCTTTTTTCCATGTAACTGCCCTTTCAGTGTATTTATAGCTTCACTTCTATGCTGCAATAACATCTTAACCTTTGAGGGGAAAACCTTGACTACAGCGCTGGTCAAGTGGTTCCCTGTCCTGAAGGAGTAATTCTCTAATTTGTACTTGAAAAGAGGATCTGCTTTTTGAGAAGGTATCAGAGTGATAGTGAGCATGACTTGGGTCTACATCTGTGCTCACTATAGGTCATAAGGTCATAAGTTTCAATCTTGCACATTGTTTTAGGCTTTTTATTTCCTGCTTGGATAAAAGAAAGGAGCTGTTTAAATGAGGACTTAAAAATAAAAAGCCTCCTGCTTCTCTGCAGTGTCTGATCAGTTGTAGGCTGAAGGTTCACACTGGCTTCCAAGACCTAAAAGTGACCTTGGCATCACGATCGCCGTCTTCAAGCAAACAAAAAGTTGACGTACTTAAGATGATGAACTTTAGCTGAGTGCATGGATTGAAGTGTTGGCTCATGCTTTCTGTAATTCTATGCTTAGGCAAAGGCACAGAAGAGCTGTGGTTTTTAAAGCTGTATTTTATACCGGCGGTATTTCAAGAGGCTGTACCAGATGAAAAGATGGGAAAGTGATTTCAATAGGAAACTGCTTTTCTGCAGCACATACTTCTCACTTGTATATATGGAAAATCAGATCTTTGCGCTCTTTCTGTGTGCAAGTGTTGGGGCAAACCCAGGTTACCATCTGGGAAAGCAGATAAAAAGGCTGAAATTGCCATTAAATATGGTTTCAGTTCTTAAGGAAGGGTGAAAAGGAGCACTTTGAAGCTAGTCCATAGACATATGTTTCACAGGGACTTCAATTTTTAGTTTGAAACAGTTGGACACGGTATTAAAGGTAGCTTACAGTCATTTTGAGGCTAAAAAAAGATAAAAAACCCAACCAACCATGTCCTGCAGGTGGAAAAATCACATTGCCTTGAATATATGCCTTGATGCTGTGGCTATCCTTTTTACCATCTTAAAAGGAGTGCTGTTTTCATGCCCTGTTCATACATTTTTGATACAGAAGTAACTTTCTGAAAAGCATTGGCACCTGTTGTTGGCTCCCTTGGAGCTGGTATTCAGAACAGTTTGTTTGCTGGAATAGACTGGTGGTTTCCAGCAACAGAGCTCTGAAAATGCAGCTAACTTCTCATGTCAGCTGGAGGGTCCAAGGCATGGATGTGAGTACAGTAGAGGAGAAGGGGAAGGGAGCTGGGACTAAATCCTGCACAGGTCTCTACAGTGTACACTGTGATTGCACAAGTACGTGAAAGAACTTGTTCGTGTGTAGGGATGGAGAGCTGCTCCGTTTCACAGCTCCTGCTACTCTGCCTTGTTTTCTTTCCCAACTTGCACTGTTGCCTTCAGCTTTGCAAATGCTCACATTCTCTCCTGTATTGCTCTGGTCCTCTTATTTTTTAAAGAATGGGAAAGCCTTCTTCTCCACATCTGTGCTTTCAAAAGTGATAGTAACCTTGGCTTAGCAGCCCTCTGCTGCGCTGCAGTTGGGCTGTGCACGTGCCAGTTAAAATAGCTGGCTCTTTGTGGTAGCAACACAGAGGGTTCTTACTGCCATTATGCCAAGAAACTGCCAGGTATTTAAACACAGCTGTACTTGGTAAAAGCTTGAAGGAATGAGAAGACGACTTCTAAATTCTCTCCTAGAACTACTACGCTTTCATCTGGTGGGTGGCTGGGGTTCGGTGTGAAAACTGGATGTGCTTAAAATCAGCGATTCGGTGTTGATGGTCTGTTTATGGAACCGGTTTGCAGAACGTCCACTGATGAGATACTCAGTATCAGATACATCTCAGTGTTCTAGCATGTCCCACTTGGAGTGCAATACACATTTTTTGACAAAAGGTTAAACTTCATCAAAAGCACCTCACATTGGGAAAGGAGAAAACGCTGGTTTGGGCCAGTTGGGTCAGATTTTTCTGTCTGGTCGCTTTCCCTGTACTTAGAAAGAGTTCAGAAGATAATTTGGAAAGTGAATTAAGAAAGCTTCATTTTTGTGTAACTATTATTAAACCCCCCGTGGTTAGATGACTGTTCCTATTGATTGTACATTTAATTATTAAAAAAAATGAGACTAGGCTTGATCTCCTGAGGACATAAAGGGCACTGATACAATTCAGACAAGGCTGCATACACAATCCTCGTATTTATTCTGATGTTCTCAGCTGCAGACAGTGACCAAAAAGATGCCAGACTATTAAGCTAGTCAGTGGTGTTTGGACTATAGCAGGCTCAGACAGTGCAGGTACGAAAGTAGAAGTGGAATATTTTATTGTGGTTTTGTTTGGTAGTTGCTCTTTGACACTAATCACATAGGTGCCTCTTCTGTCTTGAGTAATACTCAAATGTGCTCAGATCTATGTAATGGTGTTAAGAAATGTTTTATTCAGCAGAATAGTTGTAGTCCGGTGGAAGCTGCAGCGCCTGATAAAAGCCCTTTCTCTGGAAGGCACCTGTTTGTGTTAAAGTGGGGTTTGGGTTTTTGTTTGGAGTTTTTTGTGATCTTGCATCAGCAGAGCAAGCAGATCTTAGAAGCTAGTTGGGTTACAGGGGAATAACCAACCAAGCAAAACAAAGGCAAACAAAAACACAACCAAACCAAAACACAAAACCCAAACCCAACAACAAGATGAGCGTGTTTGACATCATTCAGTCGCTGGAGAACTGGGGCAAGTTAACTCAAGACAGATTAGTGTAATCAAGGGATATTATGTGATGTCTTAATATTCTGAACTTTGCTGTGCTTGTGCTCCTGCAGGAGTTGAAGACCTTGTGGGAATTGATGTTCATGAGAAGCCTTTCCTTCTGGAAGAAAGTCTGTCTATTTCCTTCTGCTATGTGCTGCTCACGAACCAGTATTTTGACTTTTGATGTTTTTAAACATGGGTTAGTAAACCCTAGGTGAATTTGAAAGCATGATTAAATGTAATGTGTTGTGTTGACTGTTGAAGGAAGATGTGTTGTGTGCAGGCTGAAGGTGCTGAATTGATCTCTGGTATGATTTTGGATGTATAACTACCTCCTAACTTTGCTCTTTGGGTGCAAGTCTCACTTGAGAGGCGTGGAACTCATCGTAGAAGTATCTATCATCTTTGACAAGAGGTTAGCAGCTGGTGTTGACTTTGCTGCCAAAGCTACAGCACTATTAGTGCTTGACCTATGGTACATGCTCTGAATTAACTGCCAGCAGATGGTTTCAGAGAGTTAGAGCAGGCAACAGCATATAAAACAGACGCAGAAGTCTAATATGCATATACTGAGATATGTATCCGTCTCTAGTTGTTCCATCCACCCTGACGTACACACCAGTAATTTCAGTGTTTCTGAGCTTGGGTGGGCAGACAGTTCCTGAACTGCTTGGACACAGTTTTTCTTGGTGTAGAGACTCAAGGAATAGAAAGTGACCCATTCCTCTTAAAGTGCAGGTGAGTTACTGGACAGCTGAAGCAAGCTAGATATTCTAAAGATGTTTTCTGATGTGAACTTCTGTTTTCTGAACAGTTGTTAGATGATAACCCCTTAATTTGGGATCATAGTAGCTGAGAGATGAGGAAATAGTCAGAATCCAACTTTTGTGCTGAAGCTTAAGCTCATTCTCAGTTGCATGTATAGCAGCTTATGGATACCCTCTCACCAGGCTTCTGGCTTTTGGTGGGTGTGTTGGCAAGATCTGGTGCAGCTGGTCACGGGGGATTGCAATTCAGTGGAGAACTACCAGGGAGCAAGGTAAGGAAGCAGAGAAACAAATGAAAGTTTCCCACTTTCTTGATGCTGACTAGTGGCTGCTCCTCCATGAATGCAGCACCTCTTGCAGCACTGAATATTCACTATGAGCAACGTTTGTACTAACCAGGAGAAATCATGAAATGCCATGAATTGAACTTCAATTACACGCCCTATGACTTTGTTTTGCATACCTCATAGTCAATCATAAGCCCAAAGCAGCTGTGTGAAATGTGAATTGAAGTATTGAATAATGCTTTTGCTAGCCTACTGAAAAAAAGGCCTTGACTGTCACAAGGAGCATTAGTTCTGGAGGCCTTTGGTTGACCAGGTTGCTCATTCAAATGAGAGATAATCCTTCCGTTTTCATTCATCTCTTTTGGTATTCAGCACTCTAAAGAGAAGAAAGTGACAGACACAAAACTATTTCCAGTGTCCTTTGCTCTCTCTTGAAATTTAAGAAATCTTGCCATGATGTTTGAACACTTCTGAGGCATGGGGAGGGTTAATCTTTCCTTTTGACATGACTTTTGGATCAGATTGTTACAATCAAGTGTCATTTCTTAGGGACATTTAGAACACATTTCTTGACCGTGAAATTTGGTTCATGGCTTGGATAAAAGTCATGATGAAAAGTGTAAAGAACACTAAGGAAGAAATTTGGTGTCTTTCAGATGGCTCTGGCTTTTGTGTCTTGTGCTTCTTCAGTCTCCTATCATCTTTTCTAGTAAAAAAATAGATGTCACCAAGGATTAAGTAGGAGAGTACAACTGATGTGGTACACCTCCTTGGTTTTTTCACCCCAGTATCTTTTGCAGGTTGCAGTGGCAGCCTTCTTGAGGCTTTTTCAAAATGACATTAGAAGTTTTTGGTGCTTCAGTGACTGTTTTATTGCCAATAGATGCAATTTGAACTGTTGCAATTTAATTGCAGTATTTCAGTAGGAGGGACAGACCTGATGTCATGTAAATGACTTGAGCAAGACAGGCAGAAAGACCAGACAGAAAGGGATAATCTTGTCAAGGCAGGTTTGTGCTGTGTGCAGGTGGATAGTGTTGGTCCGGTGTAACTTGGTGCAGTATTAGGGACTCTGGTGTGAATTCAGCTCCTTGTGTGCACAAATAAGTTATTTCTAAGGCAGCACTCCCACTCTTCTTTCCTTTGGGCGTTGCGTGGTGGGCAGGGGTAGGGCTTGTGCCATCTCCTGTTCCTGATGATCTGATTAAATTAAAAGATGGTTAGAGAGCTCAACAGATAATTCAGCCTCTTTCATCTCCTGCAAAGTTACCTTACAAACATTTCCCGATTGGATACTGCTATGGAGACAGTCAGATACTACATAAGGCTAGATCATCTTTTTATTATTTGGGGGTTTTTATTACAACTAAAACCAGTGTAGTGTGTTCCAAAGAGCCTCAAAGGCTGATCGTGAGAATCAAAGCTTTTAACAACAGCTGGAAGCAAGACCAAAACCAAACATACAACCTCCCAGAAAACCAGACTATATAAGCTTTTATTCCAAGGCAGAGGGGTTTTGTTACAGAAGAAACACTCAAAAGTAAAACCAGCATCTTGCACCGAGCAGTGTGTACAAAGCTAACACTATTTGTACAACTATAAACACTTCTCCTTAAGTAAACAAGCCAGAGGATTTGTAAGAAAGGAACCGCAGCAGCCTCATCAAGAACTGATAAAAGGAAATCGGGAATACTTCATTTTCCTCATGGAATCAGAGAATCAACCAAGTTGGAAGAGACCTGCAAGCTCATCCAGTCCAACCTAGCACCCAGCCCTAGCCAATCAACCAGACCATGGCACTAAGTGCCTCATTCAGGCTTTGCTTCAACACCTCTAGGGATGTCGACTCCACCATCTCCCTGGGCAGCCCATTCCAATGCCAATCACTCTCTCTGCCAACAGCTTCCTCCTAACATCCGCTCTAGACCTCTCCTGCCACAACTTGAGACTGTGTCCCCTTCTTCTGTTGCTGATTGCCTGGCAGAAGAGCCCAACCCCACCTGGCCGCAACCTCCCTTCAGGTAGCTGCAGACAGCAATGAGGTCTGCCCTGAGCTTCCTCTTCTGCAGGCTGCACACCCCCAGCTCCCTCAGCCCCTCCTCACAGGGCTGTGCTCCAGGCCCCTCACCAGCTTCGCTGCCCTTCTCTGGACACCTTCCAGTACCTCAACATCTCTCTTGACTTTAGGAGCCCAGAACTGGACACAGTATTCAAAGTGTGGCCTGACCAGTGCTGAGCACAGGGGCAAAATAACCTCCCATGTCCTGCTGGCCACAGAGTTTCCAATCCAGGCCAGGATGCCATTGGCTCTGGTGCCCACCTGGGCACACTGCTGCCTCATCTTCATCTACTATCTACCAGCACCCCCAGGTCCCACACTGCCTGGCTGCTGTCAGCCACTCTGATTGCAGTCTGTAGTGCTGCTTCTGCCACAGGCTGGCCAAGCTCAGAGAGCAAATCGTGATGTGGGGCTGTGTGTGCCTGGGGATGAATGAGCTTGCCTGGCAGGAGAAAAGCAGCCTCATCTCTATGTCTCTTTGCCTGGTTTCCACCCAAGTTTTCCAGCCAGATAGCTGGTCACATGTGGGTTGTCATACTGCTTTATAAGTGAAAATAACACCAGATAAAGCCTTCGTGGCAGTCGAGATAGTGGCTGTCACAAACCAAATCTGCTTCCCCACCCACTTTCCAGCACAGCCAGCCTTGGGGCAGGGTGATGGCAGATCTCCTGCCTGCTTTCCTCCAGGGTAAGCCTGTCTCCACCCCAGGAGGAATGCGGTGGGTTTCAGTATTGCAGGCCAGCATGTTCCTCCCTCCGGGGTTACAGCTACTACCAGGCTCTTCAGTATTTCTGCCTCCAGAGAAACGAGGGAAAAAGAAAGCACCACAAAAAGAGAGAGGCTTTGGTTTACTTTTCTGTGTTGTCTGAGGCTTGGGATTTAGAACCAGACTAAATCTTTTTTAGGTGTTTATTGTGGACAGTAGGAGTTCATAGGATTGGATTTGGAGTGTGGAATAAGAGTACAGGAAGCTGTTCAAACACAGTTACTACTCCTGCCTTCAAATAGACCTTTGCAACCAATGCACAAGAATGACAGTCCACTGGGGAGACTTCATCAAAGGGTAGATAGATTCCATTTTCCATCCCATCTCAGGTGTGTAAGTTTCAGCATGGGATTATGCTTGTTTATAACAAAGAAGGAAGGCATCCTGAAAATAATGTGTCAGTTTGTCATTTTGCCTCTGTATGAAGAGTAACTGCACTGAGTCACATACTGTGCTAGACAACTCTTCCCATTCACACTTAATGCATGTTTCTTTTACAGTTTCCTGATCTTTGAGTTTCCATTTAGATTCTTAAGCAGGATCAGATGTAGTAAGAGAAGCGGCACCTGTTTTTGGGGTGGTGCAGGAGAGGATTAATATTCTGAAGGACTGCTCTTTGAAACCATTTGGTATAGAGCTTGTAAGCAGTTGTATATCTTGGTTAAGTGTGAAGTCCAGCTGTGGCTGGACAACGACTGACTGGAGAGCAGCCCCGAGGAGAGGGACTTGAGGGTGCTGGTGGACGAGAAACTCAACATGAGTCGGCGGTGTGCACTTGCAGCCTGGAGGGCCCACCAGATCCTGGGCTGCATCAGAAGTGTGGCCAGCAGGGTGAGGGAGGTGATTCTCCCCTTCTACTCTGCCTGGCTGAGACCCCATCTGGAGTGCTGCATCCAGTTCTGGAGCCCCCATCACAAGAAGGATGTGGAGATGCTGAAGTTTGTCCAGAGAAGGGCCACAAGGATGCTCAGAGGGCTGCAGCAGCTCTGCTGTGAGAACAGACTGAAAGAGTTGGAGCTGTTCAGTCTGGAGAAGAGGAGGCTCCCAGGTGACCTTCTTCTTCTGGCCTTCCAGTACCGGAAGGGGGCCTACAAAAAAGCTGGGGAGGGACTTTTCGGGATATCAAGGAATGACAGGACTAGGGGGAATGGAGCAAAGCTGGAGGTGAGTAGGTTCAGCCTGGACGTGAGGAGGAAGTTGCTCAGCATGAGAGTGGTGAGAGGCTGGAATGGGTTGCCCAGGGAGGTGGTTGAAGCCCCATCCCTGGAGGTGTTTAAGGCCAGGCTGGATGAGGCTGTGGGCAGCCTGATCTAGGGTAGGGTGTCCCGGCCCATGGCAGGGTCGGTTGAACGTGTTGATCCTGCGGGTCCCTTTCAACCCTGACTGATTCTGTGATTCCATATACAGAATCTAGCAAACAGCTCTGATTTTTAGAAGTGTGTGGGAATGCAATGTGAGAAAGAAGAATAATGAGCAGTGTATAAGCATTTGACCTTCATTCCCACAGAGTGAATCCTTGGTCTGGTGAAATACAGTCAGTGAGTCTTCCCTGTTGCAGCGAACACTTACAGTAAGGAGCATGTTAGGAAAGAGGTTGTGAGGGCAGTCGATGCTCCTAGTGGTTATTGTAAGGATTGATGTTGTGTTCTTTATGTCATAGAATGGTTTAGCTTGGAAGGGACCTCAAAGATCATCGAGGTCCTACTCTCTGCTGTAGGCAGAAACACCACCCACTAGAACAGGTCGCTCAAGACCTCGTCCAACATGGTCCTGAACACCTCCAGGGAGGGAGCAGCCACAGCCTCCCTGGGCAACCTGTGCCAGTGTCTCACCACCCTCACTGCAAAGAACCCTTTCCTAACATCCAGTTTCAATCTCCCCTCTGCCAGTTTAAACCCATTACCCCTTGTCCTGTCATTACAAGACCTTGTCAGTAGTCCCTCCCCAGCCTTCCTGTAGCCCCCTTCAGATACTGGAAGGCCACTATAAGGTCTCCTCCAAGCCTTCTCTCCTCCAAGCCTTCTCTTCTCCAAGCTGAGGATCTTCAGCTCTTGTAGCCTGTCCTCATAGCAGAGCTGCTGCAGCCCTCTGAGCATCTTTGTGCCTCTTCTCTGGACTCACTCCAGTTCCTTGTCCTTGTGTTGGGGGCTCCAGAACTGCACACAGTACAAGAAACAACTAAGAGGATGTCCAAATAATACCTGGACTTGAGATGAATTGGCAGTTTATTCTTGCATGATTTAATTGGGGGGGGGGGGGGGGGGGGGTGGGGCGGCGGGGGGGGGGGGGGAGGGGAGTGTGGAGATAGGGAGAGGGGAGGGTATGGAATGCAGTTTGAACCATAAGAGGCTGACATTTCCCAGGACAGAGGAGGTAGTGGATTGCTCTGCCATGTGGTGGTCCACACTGGGAATGTAGGAGATTCCAGGGGGCTTGAAGAGAACCCTCAAGCTGTAAGTGTGAGCAGTTGGAGTTCTGGTAAGAGGAGACTACTAAAATGTCATGTTGTAAACTACTCCTTTGGTTTACCTGTGTCATCCAGTCCTTCTCTAGTTCTGCTGATGTGCTGGAAGTGTGGAAGATAGGCTGTGGGCACGGTCCCATCTGGGAATTCTGCTTTCCTAGAAAGCAATGATCTGTATTAACTTGATTTGAGATTTAAGCCACAAACTGATGAAAACTTGCCCCTTCTGAATATATAATTTGTTCTGTAATTCTGTGATTTCTTGTGGTGCTCTTCATTAAAGGAATGTTTTCCAGTTGCATGTTACAGTGAGTGCTGTTCTCGTGGTGACATTAGATAAACTCTTTGACTACAAAATCTTTTTCTGTTGCAAGGGAGGTAACTTTAAGAAGTGCAAAAGTAATAAGGAGCTGTTGTCTAAGGGTATTCCTGTATTTTGCATGTTCTAATGCATTCCAGTTTACTGTTTCTACACAATTACTCCTGCAATTATTTGCATCATGCTACGTGGATAAGTTTAGCAGTCTAATGACTTGTTACTGTTACTCAGTGTGAAATAATGCCCTTAAAGCTCAAAGCTGAGGCCATGTCATACACTTAGTTATGACCTATCTAATACAGTTGTCTGCACAAATGAGGCTAAATTGCATAAGCTTGTCAGCACTGTGAGAAGTAACTTCAGTTACTCCTCACTCCTGAAGGTCTTTTGGCAGGCAGAGCACACTTACATGCGCTCGGAGGTCAGTCATTACTAAGATAAAACCTGTTTTTTCCTTTCTGGAGTTCTGAGGAGGGGGAGGGAGAAGTGAGGTAGGGGGAAGATGTAAAGTGATGAGTGGCATTGAAATGACTCATTAGTGTAAACTGGCAAGCTCAGCCTTGGTTTTGTCTCTGGGTAATTTTGTCCAGGACAAGTAACTATGGAGTATTCTACTATGGTGTGTACTTCAGTACTTAAGGTAATTCACACACCTCTGTGTTTTTCCTTGACCCAGTGGCTCTGTTTATCTGTGAATCCCTGCAGCTCCACGGGGAGAGGGCTAGGAACAGAGGAGGAATTTGTCTGGTTTATAGAGAGAGCAGTGGGAAAACCTTTACTGATTCTGTAGGGAGGCACCATCATTACTGTGCTCTTCAGTGGTCTTCTCTTGCAGTGCAGCCATAACTGACTGTGCCTCCCATCTTTGCTGGTGTCTTCCTGGAATGGGCAAGTTAAGGGTGCAGACTATTACTGCCATTTAACAAACCTAGAACTTGTGCTGCTGTGAGGAGAGGTGCAAAGTCACAAGCAGCACTGTTGAGATGCTCTGTTGCTTCCAACAACTGCTGGGAAGGCAGTGCTATTCCCATCGGGGTGCTTCTCTGCTTTCTGCTTACGGGAAGAGGTTTTCCTATCAATCTCTGCAACCAGCAGCTGACAGGGTTGAAATATGTTCCTGTCTCCCTTAGCTGGCTGGAAAATGAGCTGCCTTTCTGCCTGCCTTTTGGTCCTTTGCTTCTGGTAGCTGTTGTTTAAAGGGAGGGCAGATGGAGCGCTCCTCTCTGAAGTTTCTCCTTAAACAAAATAGGCAATAAAGAAGAACTGTCCTTTCCAGCTGAGAGACTGAGGTGGACAGATGTTTCTTACTCAGTGCTAAGGAGGAAAGTCCCTGGCTAGGGACTCTAGGATGAGGGTTAAAAGGTGAAGAAATCCTGCGGGGGCCTCCTGCTGCGATGATGGCTTCAGCCCTGCACAAGTGAGAGAGAAGATCCAAACCTTCTGTCTCTCATGTCCTTTCCTCCTCATTGCAACTATTTTGTGTTTATTTTCCTACTTTCAATTGCATAATTTAGTCCTTCCTGTCACTTGCTAATGTCTGAATCATAGGTAGCTCTTCCTGCATGCAGTAAACAAACATTTCTCTGCTGGCACCTTTCCAAACCTTGAAATTACATTTATGAAGGTGTGGGGGGGTCCCTTTGGCAGGGAAGTGCTCGGGAAGCTAATTCACTTGTGTATGGGCTGGGTAAGCTGCCTGCTGCACACTTCTGTGGCCAGCTCATTTCCTTGGCTTGACAGTCTTCTCAACTGATGTAGCTGCTTGGCTGCTCAGGACAAGCAGGTGGATGGTAGAGTATTACGAAAACGGTGTGGAAGCAGTGGGTTACAAGCTTCTGAAGTTAGTAACAGTAGCAGCTAAGTTGCCTCAGGTCTTCCTGCTGTTGGTGTTGCCTCTTCTCTTTCTCATGCCTTGCAAATAGAGTGCTGAGATAGACTGTGTCTGCCTTCTAACCTGTCCCTTGTGATAAGGACTGCCCTGTTTCATGTTAGAGCTTTGCTCATCTTTGGGTCCTTTCACTGCAAAGCAAGAAGATAACACAGGGTGCTGCAGGAGATGCAGTCTGCCTCTGTGGGCCTGCTTGGCCCTCTTCAGCCGCGTTTGTAAAAGATGCTTCTCTTATTTTCCTTATTTCTAAGCTTTGAAGTCCTTAATTTTATTTTTTTAACGGGTTGTGACTCCAGAATGACACATAGGAGGCATTCCTGTGGGGACTCCTCACCTCTCCTGCTGCACTTGGCATGCTGCTGGTTTCTGACCTTTCAGGGGAAAGCCTGTCTCAAATTGCGCTAGAGCAGCGCTGGTGCGCGGAGCGCTCCAGCTCCCTCACTGCAGCTACGAGGGCGACTCGGAGATGGACTTGATCTGCTAAGTGCAGACTGAAGTGGAAAGATCCAGTTCTTGTTTCGGCAGCTTTGCCTTTGTATCTTCCTATCTGTCTGTGCATCCTCGCTTCCTTCTAATTCCTCCTACTAAGATGGGAGAGGGTGAGAATCAGTCAGATATATTTAGTACAGACCAGCTGAGATGAGAACAGCCTGAATGTCAAACTGACTTCATGTCCCTGCTCTCTTTTGAGAGAGATTTGGCAGGTCAGCTCACCTGGAGTTCTGAGAGTTGCACGTAGCATGGGAAGCACGTTCTCCCTGCCGATGACTTATTGGCAGGTTGTGCCAATAAAACAAAGCAGCAGAATCTTCCTGCAGCTCAGTTTAATACCAAGTTCACAAAAGAGGGTTGAAGCAAAGGAACTCTGCTGTTACATGTCATAGGAACGCCTCATGTTCCAGTTTCTCCTGGCTGAGGCTGTGCATCAGCAGGGACTTGGGGTTTTCCCTTGTGCTTCTTGTTCTCATCCAGTCAGTGGAGGAGAGGATGAAGTTCCTCAGAATGAGAAGTCTGAGAGACTTTTGACTTGGTAGCTCATCTTAGAAGCTGTGAACGGGTTGGACACTCACTCTGTTGTCGTGGCCTACTTAGGCTGTTTGCCTGTCTGTAATGAAAGAATTTACATTGCTTTCCACAGTGATGGGAGGAGTTACTGATTTTTATAGTTAGAGCTGAAATTAATTTTCTGTATTAGGACTATCAAAGTCTCTTTTTTGAAGGTGCAATTTAGGTAATGAGCAATGCTAGGCAGTTGGGAAGAAAGTGGTGTGCTGGAAGACAATATCCTGTTTATAATAGGCTGCTGTCATTTTAGACTAGAATATATTTCTTAATTGCACTAAATCACATGGAAACTGTATGTGGAAACAGCCACCTGGGTGTTTGGTTTTGTTTTTTTTTTTTTCATCCATTTTTTATCCATTTTGGAATCATTAAAACTAAATAGAGCATACTCAGTATATGCTGTGTTAAATAACATGGAAAATGCTTTTGTGTCCTTTGCACAAGGTATGGTGAAAGTTTTGCTGAATCAGAAGCAAAAATGTAAGGGTTGGGTCCTGTAATTATAGTATTACAGGACCTGTCTACTATTGCCTTTTAATTTAAGCTTGTAATGTAAAATATTTCTGGTTAGAGTGAAGATAACACTGACCAAAGCATAGTGAAACCAAACTTTTCAGTCATTTACATTGCTTTAAGCTGTCTGGTAATGTTTTGTGGTACTATTTTTATCAGTTCTAGTCAATACATATCACATTGGTGTGCAAATCTTTTCATTTGAATTTGAGGTTATTTAATTATGAATTTCAGTGATTGCACTGTTGGCTTTCACCTAAAGCAGTGACTACCTTGCCTCTGCAAAGAGTTGTCCTGCAAGGGTTTTGTCCTTCTTTAAAAGTCAGATCTGGTGGAGAGCTGTGTGATTTTATTTCGTTTTTTTTAGCAAGAAGTTAAGCAGTGCTTCTGTGAGTTGCTTGTGAAATTCCAGTAATTCTCTAAGGTGGCTACAAGAAAGCTGGGGAAGGACTTTTTAGGCTCTCAGGGAGTGATAGGACTGGAGGGAATGGAACAAAGCTGGAAATGGGGAGATTCAGACTGGATGTTAGGAAGAAGATCTTCAGCGTGAGTGTGGTGAGAACCTGGAAGGGGTTGCCCAGCAAGGTGGTGGAAGCCTCATCCTTGGAGGTGTGTAAGGCCAGGCTGGATGGGGCTCTGGCCAGCCTGATCTAGTGTGAGGTGTCCCTGCCCATAGCAGGAGGATTGGAACTAAATGATTCTTGTGGTCCCTTCCAATCCTGACTGATTCTGTGATTCTAATTGAACTGCCCAGTCTTTAAAACACCTTTCTATAGTGTTACGGGGCGGGGGGAGGAATCACAGTAAGGTTTATCCCCAAACTTGTAACTGTGCGAGCAGACATAAGCCAAGAAAATGGTTGAGGCTGCAGTGCAAAAATGCTTTCCCATGAAATAAAACCCAGGGATGTAGCCTCAGTACTTGTGCAATAAATTATCATAAATGTGATGTCATAGCCTCTGCAACTTTCTGAAAGGGGTAGTCTGATTTTGAAATCACTCCACTAGTGAATAACAAGCCTCTGAATTGGCCCAGACAACAGCAGACATGTCTGCATCATTTGGGAAAAGCACTCACCTTCTTAGGGAATTAAGCTGTTTCAGAATAGAGTTTGTTGAGTCCAGGTGTTAGTCTTGGCTTTTTATAAAGAAGTGCAGCATCCCACACTGATTAATTCTTTCTTTGAACAGATCTATAAACTGCCAGGGATGCAGGGAAAAGAAACTGCACGGAAGAGGGCTCCTTAAGGCCATTAAATATAGTTCCACCCAACTACAATTATCCCCCAATAGCATTAGAATTATAGTATCAGAGAATCAGCCAGGTTGGAAGAGACCTCCAAGCTCATCCAGTCCAACCTAGCACCCAGCCCTAGCCAGTCAACCAGACCATGGCACTAAGTGCCCCATCCAGGCTTTGCTGGAACACTTCCAGGCATGGTGACTCCACCACCTCCCTGGGCAGCCCATTCCAATAGTAAAACTGTTGAAGTTGGAAGAGATCTTTGAGTTTGTCAACTTCTTCATCTATGGAAAAAGGTTCCTAGATGCAGCTGCTCCTGCAGGAGTGTGGCTTCTGAGTTAAATGGACAGCTTCACAGGTTTGCCCAAGGGCATACTGTGCAGATTAGGCAGAACCCAACCAGTCTTCAAGGTTGCAATGGCATAATTCAGAAACTTTAGTTTTGGATAATTATTGTATGTCATAGCAAGGACATGTTACTTGAACTCTCACTCTGGTAGTTGTGTGTTGGCTTAGTAAAAGAAGAATGAGAGAGTCTTCTAAATTTGGCACAGTTATGGATTTAAAATTTGAGTATTGTTAAGGAAATCATTTGAAAGAACACGTTGAAGTCCCAATGAGTGTGGTAAAACTTACCTCAGTGTCCAAACAAATACACATTATAAATATGTATGGTTTTGCTGCTTTATCATAACCTCTTGGTGTGTACATAGTAATTAAAACAATCTGAACAGTTTAGGAATTAGTGATGTGCTGACAAAAGAGATCTCTCTGCCTCCCTAGCAGAAAGATCTTCAGAGCCATCACTGTATCCTTCAGGTAAGAACCTGGATAAACAAATAGGCCTTGCAGTGTGCCCAAGAGGTCATCTGTAAGGGGGAGGTGGGAGCAAAAATTAGACCCAAGAGCCTTACCAGAAAGCTATCTACTGGTACATCTCCATGTTTGGGAAACCTTGGCTTCTGCCTCATTCACTCTTTACTCATGACTTACAGATACTTACAGATGCCTGTGGAAGCCCACAGGTGACCTTTTCCAAGCTGATTCTTGTGTCAGTAGTTCAGTCCCATCTCTCTTTTTGCTTGGAAAGCATTTAACAGGCTTTAAACATAATTGCTTCTTTTTAGTCTAATACGAGTGGAGTGAGAGATTCCTTTGTAGCCAGGGCTTTGCCTGTGTGGAGATCTATTAAGGCTGAACTGGCTTGAATTTGTGCATAGGAACAATTGACAGAATACAG
Source organism: Tricholaema leucomelas (assembly GCA_013400475.1). Classification (NCBI taxonomy): domain Eukaryota; kingdom Metazoa; phylum Chordata; class Aves; order Piciformes; family Lybiidae; genus Tricholaema lacrymosa; species Tricholaema leucomelas. The sequence goes on along the minus strand of WAAF01006443.1, from coordinate 1,420,699 downwards.
ACTGGAGACCATGGGAATTATCTGTACTCTGTTAGGAGCACTGCCAAGATAAGCTGCTGTCTTCTGTATCAGCTGTAAAGTTTCTTTGTGGTCATCCTTCAGTGAAGCCCCAAATAGCAAACATGATTCAAATTCCTCTGAGATATAAAAGCAAACACAAATGTGAAAGCTGACCTCTAAAAGAATGCAATCTTAACTATAAACCCAGATTTCCTATTCTTTGATGATCTCACTACTCTAATAATAAAATACATATTAAAACAAAACAAAAGAAAAAAACAACAACAAAAAAACCCAACCCCCAGACCCTAAAAACCTGAACCCAGCAGAATTCACCACATTCTGAACAAGGTAAAATGTTTTGGAGCCTTCCAGTGTTTCTGCAGCATCAGCCTTGTCCTCTCTGTACTGAGTATCTATCAGATACTCTTCTCCCAGTATGTCAGGTGAGTACTGAAGTGATTTGGAGCTGGGAGATATCATTACCACAGAATAGAATAGAATCAACTAGGTTGGAAGAGACCTCCAAGCTCATCCAGTCCAACCTAGCACCCAGCCCTAGACAATCAACCAGACCATGGCACTAAGTGCCCCAGCCAGGCATTTCTGGAACACCTCCAGAGACAGTGACTCCACCACCTCCCTGGGCAGCCCATTCCAATGCCAATCACTCTCTCTGCCAACAACTTCCTCCTAACATCCAGCTTACACTTCTCCTGCCACAACTTGAGACTCTGTCCCCTTCTTCTGTTGCTGCTTGCCTGGCAGAAGAGCCCAACCCCACTTGGCTACAACCTCCCTTAAGGTAGCTATAGACAGCGATGAGGTCTGCCCTGAGCCTCCTCTTCTGCAGGCTGCACACCTCCAGCTCCCTCAGCCTCTCCTCACAGGGCTGTGCTCCAGGCCCCTCACCAGCTTCGCTGCCCTTCTCTGGACACCTTCCAGTACCTCAACATCTCTCTTGACTTTAGGAGCCCAGAACTGGACACAGTATTCAAAGTGTGGCCTGAGCAGTGCTGAGCACAGGGGCAAAATAACCTCCCTTGTCCTGCTGGCCACAGAGTTTCCAATCCAGACCAGGATGCCATTGGCTCTGCTGCCCACCTGGGCACACTGCTGCCTCATCTTCATCTACTATCTGCCAGCACCCCCAGGTCCCTCTCTGCCTGGCTGCTCTCCAGCCACTCTGTCCCCAGCCTGTAGATACAACCATTGGGGATGCTGCTTTCTGTTTTCACGTTTCTTTAAAAATGAACTAAAAATGATGTGTGACAGAAGAGATTTAATTGCTCCGCATGAGAGGGAATCTGCATCCCGAGTGCCACGATGCAACTCAAGCCTGTTGCTGTCCAAGAGGAAGTAGTTGTGTGAGCTACTTCAGGGTCCTGCAGGTATCAGTGTAGCTCAAAGTACCAAAGGTGGCTGCTGCTGACCAGCCTCTGTGTTTGGATTTTGCAATGCCTGTGTTTAGGGGATAAAGACAGAGCTGCCTGCATATAAGCACGAATGTAACATGCAAGAGGTCCAGAGCCATTTGTGCACTCTCACAATTGTTCTGCTGTATCTTTCTGTGCAAGGTATTTCTGGAATGAGGGGGATGGAGATGATGATCACTTGCTGTTCTCTGATCTTGCTAACCTGCAGTGTTCTTAATGGGAATAACTGGAAATGAAGAGGCTACTCAGGTGTAATGAGGTTTAACTAATGTAACCAATGTTTCAACTTGTTCTACTGCATGTTTGCTCTAAGGCTTGTTTACGTATTGTATAAGCCAAACTTGCTTGTCTTGTTGGATGAGTGTGGCTACAGTCTGCAGAGCTAAGTGAATGTACTGTAATATCTTACATGGCATTAATAAAATATGTCCCTGTGCTATGACATAGCAATGGCACATGGAATCTGTATGCTTTTGACACACTTCATAGTGATAATATCAATTTTTTGCAGATTGTGGGAAGTCAGACATACTAAAAAATATATTGTGACTATCCTTATGCATTTAACAACTAAATCAAAGAGGGCTGAGATTGGGCAGTGACCTGAGTTGCTAACGGAATCTTCACCTTCCCTTTAACTTCCCTATAAGTGGCCATTCAGCTTGCTCTAAGATGAATTGAAGTTTTATATTGACAGCAAATTTGTATCAAGCAGGGTAACTTTTTTTTTAAACCTCCCCCCGAGCTCACTGTCATCTTGCTCTTTTGGTGAGATTTTGGAGTTCATCACAGAATCAACCAGGTTGGAAGAGACCTCCAAGCTCATCCAGTCCAACCTAGCACCCAGCCCTAGCCAATCAACCAGACCATGGCACTAAGTGCCCCAGCCAGGCTTTGCTTCAACACCTCCAGGCACAGCGACTCCACCACCTCCCTGGGCAGCCCATTCCAATGCCAATCACTCTCTCTGGCAAGAACTTCCTCCTAACATCCAGCATAGACCTCCTCTGCCACAACTTGAGACTGTGTCCCCTTGTTCTGTTGCTGGTTGCCTGGCAGAAGAGCCCAACCCCACCTGGCTACAGCCTCCCTTCAGGTAGTTGTAACCAGCAATGAGGTCTGCCCTGAGCCTCCTCCTCTCTGGGCTAAACAACCACAGCTCCGTCAGCTTCTCCTCACAGGGCTGTGCTCCAGGCCTCTCACCAACTTCGTTGCTGTTCTCTGGACATGTTTCAGTACCTCAAAATCTCTTGAATTGGGGAGCCCAGAACTGGACACAGCACTCAGGATGTGGCCTGAGCAGTACTGAGCACAGGGGCAGAATAACCTCCCTTGTCCTGCTGGCCACACTCTTCCTGAGCCAGGCCAGGATGCCACTGGCTCTCCTGCCCACCTGGGCACACTGCTGCCTCATCTTCAGCTACTGTCTACCAGTACCCCTAGGTCCTTTTCTGCCTGGCTGCTGTCAGCCACTCTGTCCCCAGCCTGTAGTGCTGCTTGGGGTTGTTGTGGCCGAAGTGTAGAACCGTGCACTTGGCCTTGTTCAATCTCATCCCATTGGCCTCTGCCCACCCATCCAGCCTGTCCAGGTCCCTCTGCAGGGCTCTCCTACTCTCCAACAGCTCCACACCTGCTCCTAGCTTGGTGTCATCTGCATACTTACTGATGATGGACTCAATCTCCTCATCAACCTATTGATTTAATGCCCATTGTAGAAAGCTACTCTGGTCAAGTAGAAGTATTGAACTATTATTTCTGTTTCAGTTAAAAACAAACAAACCAAAAAACCCCTACAAAAAACAAAACAAAACCAAAAAAAAAAAAAAAAACAAACAAACAAAAAACCCAAAAAAACACCAAGAACAGCAACCCCCCCTAGCATTTTGGCTTTAGCATGAAAGCAATAATAAAATCTCTTCTTAAGGCTGAAAATGCAGCTCCACTGAAACAAACATTTTACAGAATATTTTTCCCTTTGGCTCTCCCCACTCTCCAAAAAGTTTGGAAGGAAATGCAGCTTCACAGTCTGGAGATTTCTTGAGTTCATCCCTTTTTGCCAGCCTTTTTTAGCCTGCGTGCTGTGGTTTGAACTAGCTTAGATTGTCCAGAGTTCTTCAGGGAAGGTCGCAGCCAAGATGGTGAGCATATGCTCATGTCTAGCTTCCTTTGTGGCTTTTATCTCTCTTTTTGCTGTACTTATCTAACCTTCTTAATCAGAGTTACTGGAAGAAAGTTTGTGCAAAACATTGGCTTTTATAACAGGAGGGGCCGTGCCCTGCCATGATGTGTGGTGTCTGGAAGGGAAGATCTTCCCTTGTTTGGAACTTCCCAGCAGTTGTTGGGTTTGCTTGCTTTTTGTTTTTTCATTACTTAACTCTTTCAGTCCAATTGCTTTGAGTGTCATCTAAGAAATTGCAGCCTTCACCCTGCACTGATGTCAGCCCAGGGCGTGGGTACCATAGTGGTGAAAATCTGGATTTCTCCTGCGATGCAGAGATGATGATGGAATCGGTGAGGGCCTTGGAGCACTGTGACGATGCTGCTGTTTCTGTGTGTCTGGGGTGCAGAAAGCTATGGGCAGAAGGTCAGCCGTGAAGTAAAGGAGATTGTAACTGGTAAACTCCCCTCTGGAATACAGTAGAGATCGTTTATCTAGCAAGCTGGAGGTCATGGAGGAATTTCTTGCTAATCTTCAGATTGAGAAGAGCTGAATAATTGGGCTGAATGCAGTAGGGTGATTGGATGGCCTCGTATATTTACATTTGACTTGTTATAGTAGAGTCATCCTTCTTCATCTTCTAAAATTAGCAAAGCACAGCACAATTATAATACTTTCATGCTTCGGGATAAGCTTTGCATTTCATTAGTTCATTGGTTCTTATTTATGCTACGTCAGTTCAGGAAGAAAAATGTGTAACTGGAATAACTTGTTCTGAAAGTTTAGTACAAGTGTGTGCTTTCTTCATCTCTAATTCCTCTTCTCCAAATGGGAAAGTCTGTTTGCCTCATCCTCTGTGCTAAGTTGTAGACTTCACCGTGGAGCAGCATCAAAGCAGTTTATTTGCCTTGAAATACATCTTTGTATTTGATTAGAAGTTTTTAGTTGACACCCCACTAAGTACTCTTTATTTTCCCCTCCTCCCCCATGCATATATTTTTAGGGCAAGACTTACAGGTAAAAATAGTAACAAATTGGAGGTACCTTGCTTTCAGATTAGAATCACAGAATCATTAAGGTTGAAAAAGACCTCTAAGATCATCCAGTTCAACTGTCAACACAACACCACCATGCCCCCTAAACCATGCCCTGAAGTGACATGTCTCTAATGCTTTTGGAACACCTCCAGGGATGGTGACTCTACCACCTCCTAGGGAAGCCTATTCCAACATCTAGCCACTCTGTTGGTAAAGAAATTATTCCTCATAGCCTATTTAAACCTCCTCTAGCAGAACTTGAGGCCATTTCCCCATATCCTATTGCTTGTTATTTGAGAGAAGAGACCCAAATGGCTCCAACCTCCTTTCAGGGAGTTGTAGCGAGCAAAAAGGTCTCCCCTCAGCCACCGCTTCTCCACACTAAACAGTCCCCTAAGTTATGTTTCTCATTTGAAACCGATGTTTGTGCACCTGTGAGTGAGGCACAGTGGCATCTGTCACCCCAGGGACTGATGCTAGACTGGCAGCGATGTGCTTCACGCAGCTGCAGGCCAACGGGCAGCTTGTTTGTCATCAAGGCCGTCATGGCCTTCAGGGGCTGTGGGGCACAGGGGATCCTGGGGCACTGGGCATGGTGACTGGTTTGTGAGGAAACTGGAGCAGTAGTCTGAGGGCAGGTTTTCTTTTCCTGAAACTCTCTGCAGTGTTAGGCTGAAGGCTGCTCCCTGCTCCTCTCTTCCTTCCTCCCTCCCCAGGGGAGGCCCAGCCTTACGCTGGGTGTCCCATTCCAAGGAGACCACTGCACAGCGAGGGTATGTAGCTGCCTCTCCTGCTCTGCCCGCTTGCTTTGGGCTGGCACCTCTGGCTTGCCTGTGCACCTCCTGTGTGTCCCAGCCAGGCTGCCCTTGGCTTTGCTAGGGGGGAACGGCGGGCAGAGGGGGTGCCCACGTTCCTCTAGGAAGGCAGGCTGTGGTGTTTGTCTTCCCGGGAGCCCACTTGCAAGGCGGCGGGTGAGGAGCGCACACTCTCTAAAGAGCAGTCTTGTGTTTTTATAGACACTTTGAAAGGCAAAAGAGCCTCCAACTGGGGTAGTGGGCAAATAAATGTAGGTGGCCCTGGGGCCAGCGTGGTGTCTGAGGGCTGTGCTGCCATACCTTTCAGACAAAACCAGAAGGGTGAGGTAGTCACTGGTCACATTTGTCTTCCTGGGTGACTTGTTGTGCAGCCTGGAGTGACAAATGAAGCACTCCTGCTTCAAACCGCTCTCCCAAGCGTGGATGTATACTTCATCTCAGTATCTTGCTTTGCAGTTGATGGTAATGGAACTAACCTTTTCCACTACACATTTTTCTTGTTCACAGGCTTCTGTATGACCTTGCAGTGAAGTCATAAAAGCTTGAATCTTTGCTATCGCAATCCTTGCCATAGCAACATGCGTCATAGATGTATAATTATTTATTTAATGGGTTTAATTATGAAAACTGGGAAAGGCACTTATGAAAACTGGAACTCACAGGTAAGGAGGGGAGAGGAAAAAGGCACTAGTTTTAAACTAAAAAAGAACACAAACAACAACAACATAATAAACCCAAACCCAACTCAAACCAAACAAACAGAAACAAAACCCAGTGAAACACTTCCACAGTAACATGACAGAGGAATAAGTACTGGAACCTTGTTTTGAACTGCTTCACTTTCTTCTTCATCTGCCTTTTCCTCCTTCCTGAGTTTTATTTTTCATTTCACTGTGCAAGAGCTGCTTCACTGACTTTCTTGTTTGCCATTTGCAGACCCTATAAATACTCTTCCTTTTGTGATGTTATTTCCAAGAGCTTTGTTTCTAATAGCTGTGCTATTGAGAATCTGTTAGCTTTGAATTTTGTGCTATCATATCAGAAATTAGAAATCCTGAAGACAAATGCTGATTATTAGCCTTTACATTTCAGGTTGTTTACAGCTTTCCTTGTTTTCAGAAGTCAGTTTTGCTGTTGACAAGCTTTCTCAGAACTATCTACAGGAATAAAATCTGAAGCATTTAAGAACACACAGACACCAGCATACTCTTAGGAGAAAACTGTGGTTTGGCTTCTTTATAGACTTGATTGCTGTACTCTGGAGGGTTTCTTTCCTGTGTACAGTTCTGGAGCCCCCAACACAAGACGGACATGGAACCATTAGAACAAGTCCAAAGGAGGGCCACGAAGATGGTCAGAGGGCTGCAGCAGCTCTATTATGAGGACAGGCTACAAGAGCTAGGGCTCAGGAGCCTGGAGAAAAGAAGGCTTTGAGGAGACCTTATAGTGGCCTTCCAGGATCTGAAGGGGGCTATAGGAAGGCTATAGAGGGACTATTGACAAGGTCTTGTAATTACAGGATGAGTAGGAATGGGTTTAAACTGGCAGAGGGGAGATTTAAATTAGGTATTAGGAAAGGGCTCTTTGCAGTGAGGGTGGTGAGACACTGGCACAGGTTGCCCAGGGAGGTTGTGGCTGCTCCCTCCCTGGAGGGGTTCAAGTCCAGGTTGGATGAGGCCTTGGGCAGCCTGTTCTAGTGGAAGGTGTCCCTGCCTATGGCAGGGGATTGGAACTGGCTGAGCTTTGACATCCCTTCCAACCTAAACCATTCAATGATTATCGTCAGTGTATACAACACAAGTTACATATCTGCAGCCTCTTGCAGCAGTGTATTGGTGGACTGGTCTTCCTTAATTCGTGAGGAAAGAATGAAATGAGACAACTAACTTCATTGATTCCACTTGAGACTTACTGACATGTTATGAATCTTTGGATTTAAATCAATAGATACCTCCCCAGCCATAGCAGAAATATACCTGAGCTGCTGGCAGAGATGTCCTTTCCTGTGTCTTTGCCTTTAGACTACGCTGCAGTCCTGCACGAGAGTGGGAACGAGCAGAGTGGGAGCATCAGAGCAGGCTTTGGCAGCTTAGGATTTTATAGACAGTTATTCTATGAGTACATTAAAGACTGGTTGCGAAATATGACTTGGTGACAGAGCAGTGAATTGTTAATCCAGGATGGGGCTAGAATTTCAAATTTGTGAACTTTTGGCACGCAGGGAAGGGTGGGGTTTTGGAAGGAATCCCATTAGTCGGTTTGTGATATAAAATGCAAAGACTTTAAACCAAATAACTCAAAAACTAGCTTGGAAGAACTTTTGTGCTGAAGTTATTGCTTGACTCAGAAGGCTTGGTTAGTGATCCTGCTCAGGCCTGATGCATGGAAGCAGAATTTCCTTTTCTGTTATTTGTTTGCTCTGGGAGTTTTTTGCCATGTCAAAACGTGAAACCTTTCCTGTCAGCATGCTACCTGACTTAACCACTTCTTTGGTAGTCTACTGAAAGAGGAGATGTCCACTTTGGTTATCTGTGGAAAGAAGCTTGTGGGACACTGTTTTTTCTGGTTTGTTTGTTTGGGGTTATTTAACCCTGGAAAACTATTGCATTTTATTTCACAGACGTGATGCAAGGCTGTGTATAGAACCCACAGATTGATAGTACTATGCTGGGAGAAAAGTCTGGCATTAATTGTTCCTCCTTTATCTTCTTGGCTGTCCATGGAAATCCATATCCTAGAGCTGCAATGCTTATTAGACTGCTGCAGTCTTTAGAATTGTCTTGTGACATCACTCTTTGTGAGAGGGCTCAGCAAGGTCCTCTTGAGTTAAGCAGCAAAAAAATGTCTGACAGTAGGCTGCAGGCTGGTCCAAATGTCCTGTGAGTGATGGATGCACTGCTTAACATGTGGCTGCAAAACATCCAAGGACTACCTCACTTATCCTTTAGGCTGGAATACTGAATCTTCAGAATTATAGTTCTGGAGCTTTGTGCAATTCCTGGATAGACTTGATGGTCCAACAAAGCATACTTTCATATTCCTAATTAATCTTTGCCCTGCATTGCGTTTAACGTGAGTTTAAGCGTATCTTTGGTGATGTTCTGGACTAAGGGATTGAGTCCAGCATCAGTAAGATTGCAGATGACACCAAGCCAGGAGCAGGTGTGGATCTGTTGGAGGGTAGGAGAGCCCTGCAGAGGGACCTGGCCAGGCTGGATGGGTGGGCAGAGGCCAGTGGGATGAGACTGAACAAGGCTAAGTGCAGGGTTCAACACTTTGGCCACAACAATCCTAAGCAGCATTACAGGCTGGGGACAGAGTGGCTGAGAGCAGCCAGAGAGGGACCTGGAGGTGCTGGTAGAGAGTAGGTGAAGATGAGGCAGCAGTGTGCCCAGGTGGGCAGCAGAGCCAATGGCATCCTGGCCTGGCTCAGGAAGAGTGTGGCCAGCAGGACAAGGGAGGTTATTCTGCCCCTGTGCTCAGCACTGGATGGGGCACTTAGTGCCAAGGTCTAGTTGACTGGACAGGGCTGGGTGCTAGGTTGGACTGGATGAGCTTGGAGGTCTCTTCCAACTTGGCTGTTTCTGTGATTCTATGCACAGTACTATGCTGTAAGTTTCTCTAGGCCTTCAGAGAAAAAGCCATATCAAGTTAGTACTGATGCAAAGGCAGGCAGAAGTTTGTACAAACTTGTCATGTCTCTCACTCTCTGCAGCTGTTTTGAGTTTAACTACTGTTGTGTCCCTTAGCTTAGTATCCGTAACTGGGAGGAAACTTGGGATGGAAACTCTTCAGTGAAAAGCATCAGGAGAGCTCCTAATTGAAGTGGCTGTACTATGCTGTCATATTAGCAAGAGCTATCTAAAGTCTTCCCTATCAGATTGTGTGCAGTCACTCTTTCTGAGGAGCTGAGGCCATACTGTTGGTGACTGGCTGGTATCTACAGCAGGTGCTTCTCTGTTAGATTGAACTTCTCAGGGCTTAAGAATTTATTTGGATCCAGTGAAGCCATTGCATTTGCAAAGGCAGATGAAGTTCTGACAAATGTCCTTTCTTCATATGCTTCTCCTCCCTTTTCTTGAGCAAAGTCATCCTTCTACAAGTCTGTCACCACTCATAGTTAGTAGTTGCTATGGGGAAATGCCTGTCTGAATTTGTCTGCAGCAGAAATGTAGCACAGTCACAATGGAGCTCTTTGCTGTCTTGTTGGATGACATCTTGAGAAAAAATGGTTTTGTAGAGCAAGCTATGCAGATGAACTTCTTTCTCTGTTACTCATCTATGCTGTAGTCCTCTTCTTTTGACTTAAAAAATGCTTCTGCTCTGGACAGAAGCTTTTGTTCTTTTGGGCTCTGAGTGTAGAAACTTGGAGAGTGACTGGTCTCCAACAGCCAAAAGAGGAGAGGTGTTTTACTGGGAGTTTTAGTAGTGAGCCTACACCTGGTGAGAAGGGAGTGGTGGGAGTAATTTGTACCTAAGAAAACAAACAAAAAAACCCAAACAGAAATGGAAGAACTTAGTAATGTTACAGCCTTTTCCATCTGCCTAGGGCAAGGTCACCAAATTCACCCTTTGCTTCCACAAAGCTTGACTTGGTGTAGGAAGCCTCAGCCTTATAATCCAGAAACTACTGAAGAAAATCTGTTTCTTCCATTGCATTTTGTTTCCCTTTCCTTGCCTTTATCTTGACGATTAAACCATATTTCTTCAGGGGAAGATCAGATGTTCTTTTAATGTTGCAGCAAAACTGTGCCACTTAACCGTGTTTTGATGCATAATGTAATCAGCTTGATTGCTTTTTAATATGTCTTTCAGACCTACAGTTGCTGTCAGCTGGGCTGAAGCTGCTCTCTTGGGAAATTTCAGTAATGCTTTCTGGTGGATCACAGCACCTGATGGTAACAGGGCAGTGTGGTGGGTGGGTGGTTTTTTTGTGTAGGGCTAAATCAATGTCCTGGGGTAAGTGGTGACCTTTCCAGGAGGAAAGCTGAAGCAAGCTGTGGAGAAAATCCTGAGTTCTCAATCTTCCCCTACTTCTGTAGCAGGAAGGGAAGGGTTGAATGGAGTAAGGGCTTTCTGCAGCTCCTGTGCCAGGCAGCACAGCTGCACTGGTGATGCTGAGTACATACCTTGCAGCTTTTCTCAGGTGGAGAAGCTGAGGGGCGATGGAGTAGCAGCCTAGAAGCTACTGTGAGAAGTCTTCCTTCTTGAATGTTAGGTGTGCATGGCTCATTGGAGTTTGATCACTGCAAAACTAGTACTAAGCTGTAACAGCTAGCTGCTGTTTGCTTTGCTAAACACAGTGCCAGACTGCATTGAGACAGGGTTTTCCTTTCTGAGTATTTTGTTCTTGGAGGGCTTTATTGACAGTATGAGATGTGAAAACAAGGCAGGCATGAGGCTGTGCTTTTGCTTTTTCCTTCCCTATCAGAGCGGGGCAGCATATCAGCTTTCATGTGAATGTGATCTCACTAAAATACCAGCTGGTTGAATGAGAGGCATTTTAGTGTCAGGCACTGCTGATTAACTGTGACCTAGACAGGTTGCAGTAATTAATGTTTTCAGTTTTCTTATGGGTGTGTGCTGGTCCGAGAAGATGGAGATGCTTCCTTGTATCCTTCACTAAACAGAACTGTTTAAAAACCCAAATAAACCTGTGTAGGCTCATTAGAAATCTGCAGGTGGCATAGGTAAGTCATTATATTGGACACTTCCATGCGGTTATTGGTGATCTGACCAGGGTATTGAGTCCAGCATCAGTAAGTTTGCAGATGACACCAAGCTAGGAGCAGGTGTGGAGCTGTTGGAGGGTAGGAGGCTCTGCAGAGGGATGTTGCCAGGCTGGGTGGATGTGCAGAGGCAAATAGGATGAGACTGAACAAGGCTAAGTGCAGGGTTCTATACTTTGGACACAACAACCCCAAGCAGCACTACAGGCTGGGGACAGAGTGGCTGGAGAGCAGCCAGGCAGAGAGGGACCTGGAGGTGCTGGTAGAGAGTAGCTGAAGATGAGGCAGCAGTGTGCCCAGGTGGACAGCAGAGCCAATGGCATCCTGGCCTGGCTCAGGAAGAGTGTGGCCAACAGGACAAGAGAGGTTGTTCTTCTGTACTCAACACTGGTCAGGCCGCACTTTGATTCTGTGATTACTTGCTTAAGTGTGCTATTATAATGGAAGCTTTCAGAGAGCTATCTCTTAACAGCAATGTCTGTAGTTCTAAACTTTTGTGGCAAGATGCTTGGCTGTAGGGTGAATGAGTTAAAAATGGTGAGGAGCTGTTTTTTATATATACTGGGGGGGGGGGAAATTCTGACATAATGAAGTATTCATGAAGTGTTGTGAAGGAAAAAAAAATGTTCTGTGTGTGGGAGAGTGAGGAAGGATTAAAGCTGAGACAGGCCCCCTCCCCTCTTTGTAAAGAAAAGGCTTTGCAGGTAGTACTGGAGAAAATAAACCTCACTGATTAGAAGGGCAAAGGTGAAATAAAGAATATTGGTCAAACTAAGACTCATAACTCACCTCTTAAGGTTGATTCTACACTGTGAGTTTGTCTTGTGTAAAATCTAAAATACTGGCTGCTCGTTGTCATGTCTGCTTCTCTAATCTTTCCTCCTCTCCTCTCTCCTCTGTAAAAAACTTCTTGGCGAGGCTATGGATGCAAATTTGACCTTTAAGTTTTCGACTGAACAGTTCGTGTATCAGGAAATAGCTCAGAATGTGCAAGATAATTTATTGCAGGAATTTAGTGCATTTTATCACTTGTTTGAGACTTTGAAGGCCTTTTTAAAGTCAATCTCTTTTAGTCTCACCCTTTACCATGGAGAAGTTCTGCCTGTCGAGTGCCCATGGGAGGTAGTGGATCATGTGGCTGGAGTACCTTGCCCCGCTTACTGTGGGGAGGCTGAGGAGGCTAGTTCTGGCTGCCTTGTAAATCCTTTGATGTTTGAACAGTGACAGCCACCCAGCAGGGAGGGAGGATGTTTGTCTGTCTGTCGTTTGTTGTTTTGAACCAAACTGTGGCCAGTGTTAGGTGGCACAGCAGGTGCTGGGATCGATAACGCTTCAGTGCTGGTCCCGCCTGAGTGAGCGGTGTCTTGCTCAGCTGCCTCTTGGCAGCTGGAGGGGCTGAGCCGAGGGTGCAGCCCCCTCCATTTTCTCTCGCTGTCCCTTGCCTATTGCTTCTGTGGCTGTATTAATATGGAGCAGTTGAAGTCACTGAGTTGGCTGTGGGCCAGCTTGTGCTGCATGTGCAGCCTCTGTGAAGACCACTCTAAGGCGCAGAGCAGTGATGTGAGTCAGAGATAGCGAGAGGGGCAGCGCCGAGGGGAAGGTAGGTCTTGTCTTCCTCTTTCTGTCCTGCCATCTTCGACGTGTCCAAACCCTACTCGTGAGCTTCACATTTCCTTGCTTCTCCTTACTAGCCTCCCTTTCTGTCCCACTGGAATAACTTTACTCTCTCTCTGGTTAGACAAACTGACGCTGTTTTGTAAGCTAATGGTCTGTCTCCATTAAGCCATTAAGCAACCGTGTTTCATTGATGAAAGTCTCGTTCAAGAGATTTGGAGTTTAAGGTCGGTAGATTATCTCTGTGTAGCAAAAGGGCAGGCGTGCAGCTACAAACGTGTCATTCGAGCCCATTTAAAAACACCCCAAAGCATAGCCGGACTTCTTTGCACATCACAGGTACTGGTACAGTAAATAGAAGCTGGCTCTGGACAGGCTGATCTAGGGTAAGGCGTCCCTGCCCATGGCAGTGGGGCTGGAACTAGATGATCCTTGTGGTCCCTTCCAACCTTGACTGGTTCTGTGATTCTGTTCTATGATTCTAAGCAGCAGCTTGGTTTATCTTGCAAGTTTCTGTGTTTACCCTGACTTTTTCCAGAAGAAAAGCTTTTGCAGTCAGCTTTTTAGCTGAAGTATTGTAGAGGTTGCTACAGTGGAGAAAAAAAACGTGAAAACTGAAATCATCTCAACAGGGTCTTTTTATCATAATTTCTCAAGCCTAGAATTTGATGTTTCTCTTTGCTTGTAATCTCGGTGACTTTTTACTTGGATGTAAGGAGACTTCAGATGTGCAGTGGAACACTAACTGGATTTACCACAGTGTTTAATATGCTTTTCTTTTAAACAAAGTTGGTCAACTTTTAAAGAAGGCAGTTCCTCATAACCTTTTTATGAGCTCTCCTTAAGAACTATAATAACAAAAGGAAGAATGTTTGAAAACATACCACAGAAGGCTAATGAAAAAATCCCAATGGGTTACGTTTCCTTAGGACATTTAGTGTGTGTGGGGGGGAACCCTTTGGGGGTTGCTACCCATCTAGATTCTCATAACTATCTGAAATAGCCTAATGAAGGATGGAAATGCAGTCTTTCCTCTTAAAGTGACTTTTGAAAACGGCAGTGATTTGTCTCTGTGTTTCAGTCTGTGGCTGGTAGTGTACCCGGGCTGTGGGAAAACGCTTTGTTTCTTCTCACTCTATCAATGGATCTGGCAAGTGGCTCTCTTTGTGCTTTTAAGAAAACCCCTATGACAGGGAAAGAAGAGGGAAAGGAGCTGTGTTTTGGAGATGTCCTACAGAATTTCTTTCTTCCTGTAAAGAACCGAGTTTATGCCCTCCCTTTTATGCAGTACTTAGATTTAAAGGAACCACTCAGAGCTAATGTATTGTCCAGACGTACCTGGTGTTCACTTCTCCAGTGGTGGAAGGTAAAACTAACCTTGATTGCTGTCACATTCTGGGTACTGATGTTGTCAGACTGAAAAGAAAACATAACTGCACTGTTTCTGCTTTTAGGAGTAATTGCACTGACTTGACTTTACAGGAGGAACTTTGCTTTGATTATGCCTTCAAATTCACCCAACAAATTAGAGAGGAGTAACACTCATACAGAAGGTTGTGTGGGGTTTTGTTGTGTGGCTTCAGATTATTTTTATTAACTGTAGACTTTTGGATCTTTCTTTCAAGTCTTGGATCTGAGATGTGGTGCACATACTGCAGTAAGCCTCAGCAGCATTGGATCAATCAGTGTAATTCTGGTTGTTTTGATTTGTTCTTCCCCATTTTTAGAGTACGTCCTCCCAGAGACCATTTCCTTCGTTTAAATGGTTTGTCTGTTATCATTCAGTTGAGGAAAACAGTCATCTTTAGTAACGTGAAACTCAGATTATTTTCATTTCCGTCTTCAGAAAGTATTGGAATTTCTTTATAACAGGACATTACTGTGGAACATTTGCTCTAAATACCTTATTTTTTTTCTTGCATTGCAGTTTCAGCCGGGCTTTGAGTCAAAGGCAATAATATGAGCTTTAGTTTGTGAAACCTCCTTTTTTTTTTTTCTTTTTTAAATATTTGGACAGTGTGATTATTTTTTTCTATAATTTAGTATTCTAATAATAATGGTGATAATGAGGGGATGATGAATTCAGGCAGTTGCCAAAAGAGGCAATCAGTTTCTTCTGTAAATGACAGTCGCAGTGTTAAAGTACACCAAGAGCAGTCATAGGCCAAAGGAAACACCTCAGTAGCAGTTTAAAATCGTGGCACCACATCTTGATGGCATCTTTTGTTTTCTTAATGGCAGAAGTGTCATCGGCATGTTACTAGACCAAGCTTATTCACCCGGATTTGCGAATGGGTAAGAGAAGATTTCTAAGATTCCTTTGTTGGCTCTGAGATGTAGGACACAGCTAATTTGCAAGCTCCTTCATTTGAGGCTTCTTCATTAGAGATAATGCATAATCATGGTTAATGACAGTATTTATTATAATGGTGTATAGTCTGGAGCTGCATCAAATAGTCATTTGTTGCTCAATTCTGCTGAATAATTAGGTGGTTCTAGCAATCACCCCATCCCTGGTTATTCTTGTACTGGAATACTTCTGTCTGACTTGTCATGCGTGCACTGATAAGCGAGGACTTGATCCTTTCTTGGACACGTGAGATGCCTGCATGATACAAATCATCACCCAGTTTCCTGACTCCTCCTCAAAACAGTTCAGCTGTGGAATGTCTTCTGAATCAAGCCAGGAAATAGGACAGTTCTTAAAAGAGTTCAGCTGTTCCATCTTGCGGGATCTGTAAAGCTGAGGCAACATTTAATTCTTGCTTTTCCTTTGCAACAGATCTACGTCATCTCCTAGTAAGGGTAACCTTAAGCTTGTCTGCCTCTGTAGAGGCAGAACTTACTGTGCAGAATTTAGCCACCCCTTGCTCTCTACACACCCAGTCGTTACCAGTGTTTTGTTCAGTTTACACCATTATTTTCTGTAGATAAAACAAATTACTTTTTATAAGTATCATTTAATAAGCATTTACACAATATGGTTTAGCTTGGATGACCCTTAATGACTTCTGATTCAACCTCTTGCATGAGCAAATTTGACGGTGCTTATTTTATGGAAAACAGAGAAGTGGAACTTTAAAATTGGAGCCTATGTTAGCACAACTGCATCATTCAGACAAGTGTGCAGATTGAGCAATGCCGGGAGGACAGTTGATTGCAGGAAGTCTAAAAATACTTTGGGTAAGTTCACTGCCTCATGCACACTTGAAGTGGCTGGAAACTCAGATGTATGCTTGCTAATGTCCTCCAGCTTGCCATTCCACGATTTGCAACTGAGAGCCCCCATAGAAAAAGTCACGGAGCAGTGAATTTGAGTTTAGACTAACGTGCTTAGGCAGTCAGTCTGGCTCATCCTGTGCAAAGTTACTGCACTTCTCTCCTTCCTCTCGTAAACATCTGGGATTGTGATAACTCTCCAGCTCACCTCGGAAAAACAACAGGACGTTACACTTGCAGGAAATCAATTGTTGTTCTCCCTCTCCTTTCAGAATAGATGTCTGCAGCGTTTCTGCACCCATGCACAGCTGCGGGGAGATTCTTGAAGGATGAGCTAGAGTTGTTTTTCATGGTCTTCAGAGGTGCCTCGCATCAAGTATAAATAAATAGAGCTGGCTTGCCCTTTCCAGGCAGAAATCACGAAGATGAGGTATCAAAGACATAGCCACCTGCTGTCTGTACGGAGAGCTCTCCTACAGATGGCTTCTGGAAGCTGTGTCCCTCAGAGTATCTTCAGTAGGTGGCAAGGGTGTGTGCTGCAGCACATCTGCCCTCAGAGCAGGAGGGGCACAGAGCCGGCCCTGTGCGGGCAGGGCTTTGCGCAGATACACGTGGTGCGCTACCGCTTGCTAATGGCATTCCGTTGCGTCTTTCTCGGGGCTGATGAATCAGTTTTCCCTTTCCTCACAGGTCTGTTTCTCCCATACACCGCACCTGGAACAGCTTTACCAAAGCGTATGTCATGTCTCTTGTTTCATCCCTGCGCTTGAGTGTTTCTCCCTCTTCCACAAACCCTGCTGACTTAGTGCAATACTTCAAGCGTGCTTTCAATCAAGTTGAAGTGATGCGACTGCTCTGGTTTGCTTCTTGACTCTCGATTCCTGCCGCGAAGGCTTGCCTAGTTTCAATTCATATGGTAACGAACGATTACTGGGGAATCTTGGAACAATGGCTGAAATGACTCTCTTGCCAAACGCTGGTAATTTCTAATTGTAAAATCATGTTGTTTCTGATGTATGCATACCATATCTCTGTATGTAATAATGTAGAACAGAAATTAGGGGCAGGAGGCAGAGCGCTAAAAAGATGTTATCCTTTGTTTTCAGGCCCGAATCTGTGCTTACAGGGATTAGAAGATATCGCAGGTTGCTTATTAGCAAGATCTTAGGTGTAGGGTTCATTCTGCTAGAGCTCTGCTGCCTCTGAAGACTTGTCTAGGCCAGCTTTTTATTTTGACTATTAGTTAGGCAACGCCCCGGAGCTTATTGCTCTTCTGATGGTCTGTCCCCTGATAATGGTTGTTCACTGCTCGCCTGTCTGAGAGAGCTGGCCGGGGGACAGTATCAGTAGAAGTGATCAGGCTTCCTTGCTGTGAGCTGTTCGTGTACAGGTTGTTTATCAGCCTCTGTGTGTGTGTGTCTTGTCTGGTGCCGTTCAGGTTTTCTCTGCACTAGACAGGAACTGCAAGGGCAGGCTGAGATATGCCTTTCTTACAGACGTGGTCTTGGCGGTGCCGTGCAGCGTATACGCTGAGGTTTGTGGTTCTGAGCTGCATCCATTGCAAATCCTGTAGGTGAGGTTTGAAAGCAACGCTGGCCTAAGGAGCACCTGCACTTTCCCAGGACGGGCTCTTATAAATATGCAAAATTACCCAAACACCCAAACAACCCCAGTCCCATACGTAATGTGGTCAAATGTCCATCTCCAGAAGCGTTTTCTCATCTTTAAAGTTTTCTGTGGGTGTAAGTTCCAGTACAGCTTCATACTCTGCTTCATCATAATGGAGTCAGAAAGAAATTACTGTCAGGTGGGAAGATATTTCTTAAAGCCTTCTTTCAACATGCATGCCTATTGCAAAGCCTTGCTTACAAGTGTGGAGCAATCGGTAGGTTCTGGCCAACAAGAAATGTGTCAGAAATAGCATGTTTTTATGGCCCTAAATGACTTGTCAGGCATCAAGCGGTATTACGGTTTTATAAGCCAAGCTTGATGTAAAAATATCTCAATATATGGCAGTCATTGGAAAATGTTTTAATTCTTTGAAAAACTGCGATTCACAAATCTGTTGCCTTCTTGTCTTCTGCAAATCAGTTTCTTCCTCTGTCTCGCTCTGTTCCAGTCACTGGCGGTTACCGTGTTTGTGCATGCTTATAGAATCAACCAGGTTGCAAGAGACCTCCAAGCTCAGACAGTCCAACATAGCACCCAGCCTTAACCAATCAGCTAGATCATGGCACTAAGTGCCTCATCCAGTCTTGGCTTGAACACCTCCAGAGATGGTGACTCCCCCACCATCCTGGGCACCTTGCACCAAGAAAAGTCTTTTAGGAACTAGGACGTCAATAAAAATAACAAAATTCAGGTATTGCCTGAATTTGCTACTTAAGTTTCTCTCAAGAGACTGAGGGAGCAGGGGTTGTTTAGCCCAGAGAAGAGGAGGCTCAAAACAGACCTCATTGCTGTCTACAACTACCTGAAGGGAGGCTGTAGCCAGCTGGGGTTGGTCTCTTCTGCCAGGCAAGCAGCAACAGAACAAGAGGACGCAGTCTCAAGTTGTGGCAGGGGAGGTCTAGTGATTGGCATTGGAATGGGCTGCCCAGGGAGGTGGTGGAGTTGCTGTGCCTGGAGGTGTTGAAGCACAGCCTGGATGGGGCACTTAGTGCCATGGTCTGGTTGATTGGCTGGGGCTGGGTGCTAGGTTGGACTGGATGAGCTTAGAGTTCTCTTCCAACTTGGTAGTTTCATAGAATCATAGAATGGTAGAATGGTTTAGGTTGGAAGGGACCTCAAGGATTATCCAGCTCCAACCCCCTGCCATAGGCAGGGACACCTCCCACTAGAGCAGGTTGCTCAAGGCCTCATCCAGCCTGGCCTTAAACACCTCCAGGGAGGAAGCATCCACAACCTCCCTGGGCAACCTGTTCCAGTGCCTTACCACCCTCACTGTAAAGAACTTCCTCCTAACATCCAGTCTAAATCTCCCCTCTTCCAGCTTAAACCCATTCCCCCTCGTCCTAACATTACTAGACCGTGTAAATAGTCCCTCCCCAGCTTTCCTGTAGGCTCCCTTCAAATACTGGAAAGCCACTATAAGGTCTCCTCGAAGCCTTCTCTTCTCCAGGCTGAAGAGCCCCAACTCTCTCAGCCTGTCCTCATAGCAGAGGTGCTCCAGCCCTCTGATCATCTTCGTGGCTCTCCTTTGGACCCGCTCCAGCGGGTAGTTTCTATGATTCTGTTTCATAATTTAGTCCTAGTCTCTTGCTCTTGTCTGCTGCTCTTTCCTCATTCCATATCCTCAAGAAAAAATAGCAGAAAGGTGAACCATGTTAGCTCAAACTCTTTTTTTTTTCCCCAGGGCAACATGTTTTCCTTTTCCTTTATCCCCTGGGCACTCCTTGTGGTTCATTGGTATTTTACCATGATGGACGAGTGCTTGGTTATCTGAATGGTGCTCAGCCTGGGCATAGTCAGCAATACAGTGTGCTGGTTTGAGAGTGCTTTTCTGCTGGGAAGAGCACAAGTGATTGTGGGAAAATAATGGTACCCATGATAAGTGAGTGACAGAAACCCAATGAAGTCTGCTCTTCAGTATTGCAAATGAACTCTTTCATCCTAATGCAGCTTCCCTGGGCTTTAGGTGACTCTCCTACCTGGGCTTAGGATTACTTCTCTCTAAACGACAAGTTTATAGGACTTCAAATGAATTAAGCAAACTTAAGATGTGTGTTAAGACAAACTTCACATGAAGTTGATGTCTCTTTGGTATCTTTTCCAGGCTGAGAGTAAAACTCGTGCTTTTTTTGACTTTTCAATAAGCATTTTGGATCTCTATGGAAACAGAATTCGTTTTACAGATAAACCAGCCAATGAATTTCAAAGTTTAGGTTGCTTAACATCTCCCATTACAGTATTGTCTTAGGTAAATCATGTTTTAACTGGTTGTGCTAATGACTTTTTGTCCTGGATATCTTTTGTAAGCTGAGTGTTGTGTGAGAAAAGGAAAGAAAATGAGATAATTATTGGTTTGCTTAAGAAAGATGTCCTTCCCTTTCCTCCTCCCTGTTACATTCCTCCAGTAGCAAGGCTGAGGGACCCTGAGAGGCATTTAATGTTGGTTTGTTTTTTTCCCCTCTTTTTTGTTCTTGATTTTGTTAGTTTTGTTTTGTTTTCCAAGGGGAACTGTATTTCAAACAGGAAAGGAACATCTTAGTTTCAGAAAACTATTAGCCAACTTTTGGGGTGCTGTTTGAGTCTGGAAACAATATGAAGCTGCTGGGTGGGACATAATTAAGTATTAAAGGCTACTAAGGGTGAAGATTAAAAACCTCACCTGTGCATTGCCAGAGTTCTGTGCTTACTGTGTTCTCTCACAGACCATTTAAAATTGCTTTTTAAACAGTAAATAATAATATTGTCTCCAGAAAACTCTTGCTCAGTAAATGTTATTTCAGTGGGAAGGAGTTTGAAGGTCTTTGCTTATACAAACTGTCCTTTGGCTTGTGCATTTGTGGTAAAAACAAGCCTTCAAACCAGTCGCCAAATACAGTATTTAGTAGTTGCTTGATAAGTTTGTGTATTTCCAGAGTTACTGAGACTGGAAGGGGCTTCTGGAGATGTACTCCAGCTCCCTTGCTCAGAGCAGTGGCAGGTTGCTCAGGACCATGTCCAGCTGGGTTTTGAGCACCTCTGTATGGTATATTGGTTGCTGCTCTCTGATCTGCAAACTTGCTGGGAGTGTGGTCTGTACCTTCCTTAGTGAAGATGCTCAGCGGTACTGATGCTTGGGGTACATCAGCAATAATTGCCTTCCACCTGGATTTCATGCTGCTGGTTGCAAGCCTTTGAACTTGGAAGTTTAAACTGTCTTTATTCCACTTTTCTGTTCACTTATCTAGCCAATATTTCACTGTTTTGTTTATGAGAATGTCATGGAAGACCATGCTGAAAGCCTTTTTGAAGTCAAAGTAATGAAAATTCACTCTTGTCCCATATTCCCCTAAGCCAGTCATTTCTTCAGTTTGGGCAGGGGTGATTTGCCTTTCATAAATCCATGCTGACTACTCTTGATCCTAGTCTTGCCCTTCTTTCATTTGGAAGTTTGAGAAGCCAGAAAAAAAGTGTTAACTTTGCATCAAAGTAATCAAATCTGGGCTTGAGAGGATCAGGACTCTGCTCACTTTTGTGCTCTCTTGTGGAGAGTTAGTCTGCAGGGATTAGCAGAAGTAAGCTAGTTGTAAGTCCTTCGTTTTCTTATTTGGAGCAATTTGCCTCCACTTGGGATGTGCAAAGTCGATATCCTAGAACTATGTGAAGTAATTAAACTGCTTGGATTGAGCATGCTTGTGCAAAAGCAGAGGAGAAAACGTAGATGCCTTTTAAAATATGATGTGTTTTATCTGGAGTGTCAAATGCCAAAAGGTTACCTTATTGGTATCTTCTCTTAAAACAAAGAAAGATTGCTCAGCAAGGCAGGAGTCCCCAGTGAGATCCTGGCTTTGGCTGGCCCAACTGAGTCAGTTGCTCAGAAGGCACTTAATTTGCATAACAAGTTCAAAAGACTTTTTTTTTTTTCTTTCCCAGAGATTGCTGTGTTGGTTTTGCCTTTTTATGTTCCCATTTTAAATGAGCATCCTGGCACTGAACCAAGATGCTTTCAGAAGAGTTTGGGGATGCTTGGTCCCGCAGAATGGGCTGATAATCAGCAATAAGTTTGCAATAGCCTAAAGTTGCTTTGCATTGGTTTGTCTGTGTTTGGTTTTTCTGTCTTTTTGGTGGTTGTTTGGGTTTAGAATTATTTTGACTTCATTTTGAGATTTTTGCCTTTTACAGATTGTTTTAAGTAGTTCTGTATATTTCCAACCTAAATATGACCTAAAGATAATATCCTTATTTCCTCATCTGGACTCCATCGTTTATTTTCCTACCCTTTCCTTCATGTTATTGATAGCTACTGATGGTTGAAGGATACACTGGAGAAAGTGTTTGGGGTTAGGGATTTCAGTCCCTTGTAAAGTTTAGATATGTACAGCCTTTAGAAAACCCACATATTGCTGGGTAGGTGTTAGGATCTGTTCTATGCTTGTGTGGCTTTTCATATCATGGATTCATAGAATGGTTCAGGTCAGAAGGGACCTCCAAAGGTCATCTAGTCCAGCCCCCTGCAGCAGGAATTCTGGTGGCACAGTTATCTTGAATTGCCTTGGGAGAAG
Source organism: Tricholaema leucomelas (assembly GCA_013400475.1). Classification (NCBI taxonomy): domain Eukaryota; kingdom Metazoa; phylum Chordata; class Aves; order Piciformes; family Lybiidae; genus Tricholaema lacrymosa; species Tricholaema leucomelas. The sequence continues at coordinate 1,398,482 of WAAF01006443.1, read as the reverse complement.
TGGAAAGCGTGAGGCCAGCACATGAGGTAGTGCTGATTTAACAGGTATATCTTAAGAGTTCTGACTATGATTTTGTGTGCTTCTTTGGGCAAGCTGCTTGATCTCTGTTGCATGGAATGCTGATGCTGAAGGAGCTTGTTTAGTCTTTCTTGCTGCGTGGTGTTGAGCTCCTTTAAACTGTGTGTGGAAGAGCTGGATCCCTGTGTTGCCTACAACACCAGGACTCAGAGCTGTTTTCCTTTGCAGATGAGTAACAAAATACAGACTAAGTTTAGTTTTCATATTTACAATTTCTCGTTGGCCTCATCTGTCAAATACAGTGAGTTTTATTTGTACATGCCTGGTGTTTCTGTGAGGTTGAATGCTTCTCACTTTGGTAGCTGAACAGCAGTGATTACTATAGCACTTTTATCTCGGTGACAGTAAAGCAGCCAGTGTGCTCTTCTTCCTGAGCTCCTCTGCTAAGTGGGAAAGCTTGTGCTCCAGAAAGGGGACCTGCTTATCATTGTCCAGTGTGTAGTTTGTTAACGGTAAACATATGAATTGTTACAACTTTTGTTCTCCAAAAGGGAGCTGTTGGACCTTGCTGTGGTTGAGCATAGAACAGACATAATCAAATATACAGCATTTAACCTGTTGCTTAGAGGTGATTTTAAACTTTAGGACTGGAATCTAGCAATGTTTTCTGTACTGCTGTGGCAGTGCTTAGCTCACAGTCTCTTTTTATCCTGCTCATGCATTTGGTTTCTGTTCGTGGCAGTCAGCTAGCTGTAGGAGTGATAGCAGAGTAAGCCGATTAGCATGATTGATACTGCATGTCAGGGGACCGGCATAATGGGCTACCATTGAGACTGCATTGTGAAACCACACATGGATGAGGTAATCTCATTAGATGATTAAAACCTTCATTGAGTCTACCAGATTGTAGAGCTTTCAGTTGTATTGCTGCTTGGAGCTGATGCTAAGGAAATGTAGAGCTCTCCTCAGAGTCCTCCTGAGATGGAGATCATGCTGGGTTTTTCTCCTAGATAAAAACTGCAGCAGCTGGAGACCGATGAAGCATCTTCCATCTTTCTGTGTTTCAAAGTAAGATTCTGCATAATAGTGTTGTCTTATTTTGAGGTCAGTGTCAGGGTTTTGCTGGTTGGCTTTTACCATGCTTTGCTGCTCCTTGTGAAATTCTGTGGCATTCATGCTGGAAGGATATGTTGCTGCTTTGTGTGACTTCCAATGTCGTTGCAGCAAGGGGACTGTCACAGTGTGTATCACAGCTCTGCTTTTCAGGTAACCGTGTTTTGTTCTCAAGGTTGGCTTTGTCTTGACTTAGAATGAGGTGTAGTGTGAGTGGCATTTCTTATCCTCCTCTCTGTCCTGTGTATGGCACATTGTGTGGCAGGCAGCACATGCCCGTTCTGCAACTGATGCTAGGCAAATTCCCACTCCATCGTGCGCTGCTTCTTTTAAGGAGCTCACAGAAAAGCCTTGAATTTCAAGTGAAAAATGGTGTACCTGACCAGTCATATTCTTCACCTTTTGTTTTTGCTAGCAAGCTGAAATGAAACCCAAACGTTTCAAGTTCCAAGGCTCTGGTGTTTCAGCATCTACCATGCAAGGGTTACTGGCAGGGACTTTTGGAAAGTTAAGACTAGTATTGTAAGCTTGGCTATCGCTGTTGTTGCTGGGGGACAGACCACAGGAGCAAACCAAGGAGAACTTTTCTGACTTGCACTCTGTGCTGTGAGCGGTTGCTCCATTTCTGTTGCATGGAGAAAGTGCTGTAGAAGATTAACGAACATACAGACATATGATGACACTAAAGCACAGAAACTCTACTTTCAGCAAGGGAAGCCTAGCGGTGTAATATCTTCTGAGCTCTCTTGTCAAGTGTGGGCTGTTCCTTCAGCAGTTCAGCTAGGAGGAGATCTTTGCCTTAAGTACTATTTAGGATCTGGTATCAAAAAACCCCCAGCAGCCCCCTGAAAAACCAACCCCAAACTCAACAACCTGTTCCAGTGTGTGAAGTAGCAGAGAAATATGCACCCTTGGAGGGCAGTGTTCTTTCGTTCTGTATTTGAGGAAAAATAAATGTATAAAATTCAACAAGTTCCTAACAGGTTACAGACAACAATGTGCTGCGGAATGCGATCAGCACAGCAGGTATGCACCAAGGTTTCAGGTTTGATTTTCCTCGTTGAGTAAAAATAGCATAACTTGCTGATAGGAGGCATTATCTCGTGTGATTTTAAAACTCAGTGTTTTCCTGACTGGCAGTGATATGCAAGTAGGAGGCAGGCCAGTGATTTATATGCAAAATCAAGCTGTATTTCATCAAACACAGAATGGATAAGAAAACAAATGCAAGTTCTAGAGATGTGTTTGTTATGGTTTTCTTCCTTTATTAAAGTGTTCACAGAGCATTACTTGTGTGCAGGTAAGTATGGGTTTCTGTTTCATAGACAGAGGTGAATCGCCTGCTGGATACAATTTCTATTATGTGTAGCTATGGGAATGTTCTCCAACTTCAGCCTCCTCGCTAAGTATCTCAAGATCTCCTATTTGGAGACTTTGGTCAAGCCTGAGATATTTGAGGGCACTCGGTGGCACTACTTAGCAGTTAGTTTTGCTTAAAGCAGAACCTTGGTGTGCAGCTGTGTCGTCAGTGAAGATTATGGGGCATTTCCAGTGAAAGGAGGCAAGTGTTTTGATGTGAAAATAGAACCCTGCCTTGTTAGTGTAACTGCAACCCAGCTTACTCTTCCCAGAGCATCTGCTGTGAACGGGGGAGAACAATCATACATGAGAAATCTCACAAGGCTCTTGCAAATGGAACGAGTCATTGATTTGATCTCTTCATGTGGTTTTCTTCTTTCTACATGTTGGGTCCACTTAGAAAATGAACTTGCAGGGAACTTGCCCTGGGAACAGATAAGTGACTTCAGGTTCACTAAGACAGGGTGCAGGCTAGGAAGATTAATCCATGCTTATTACTCTGCCTTTCCTATGTAAGAGTTTTAACTCTTTATTTGTTTCTGTGGACTGAAAAATCCATCCTCCATATGCACTTGCCTTTAACTCTATCTGTAAACCAAATGTCGTAGTAAACAGCTGTCAATACCTTGTCTCAAAACCTTTCTCCCTTGATCAAAATGAGGGGGGGAAATAATCTTTTTTCAATGTCAGTTTCAGAGAGATGTTGGGTAGAATGAAAAATTTGAGTCAAGTGCTTAAGCACTTGAAGAGGCTTTCTCATTAGAGACTAAGTGGGAGATCTTGGACTATTCAGAACCTATGCTTTGTCCTTATGCCCTGTTCATGAAGAAAACAGTTTACTGAGTAGAGTTTTGCTGATGGTGATTTGTACTTTGAATAGTAATTTTCCTCTCACTGCATTCCTTGAAGCTGCTCGATCTGTCTCCAGAGGAAATGTTCAGGAGTTAGTTTGCTGACTATGAACCAGCTCCCGAGCTTTGGTTGGTTTTGTTTTTGACTTAAGAAACCTACATAAAAACAGCATGTTCACAACCTATTTTGCTCCGCTGTTCTGTGCTGTTTTCTTCCTTCCCACCCTTGCTCTTTCTCCACAACAGCCCGGTGGATGAACCCAGGCAGCAGCTCCTGTGTGTTCTACTCTACCTCTTGGCCGCTTCTTTTGTAACCTGTTTGTTGAGCTGGCTGGCCTGCCTCCAAAACTGCAGGAGTGTGTTTATACATCTAGCCTAACAATAGTATCATAACACCGATTTGTTTAACCTGAGCTGGAAATAACAGTCTAAATATTGTGAATCAAAGAGAAAACAGCCATTTGTATGTGCTTCTCTACACTCTCAGCTTACTTCTGTTGTGTCTGGTGAAGTCATTGAAACTCTTCGTAGGTTATGTGGGTGTTTTATCAGTTCTGTTGATGTGATATCTCTTAAATGACCAAAGTTCAGCTGTAGCTTTTCCTCCAAACAGCATCCCATGCTGCCATCATCTTGCTCAGCTAGAAGGTGTTTTATTTATATGTTCCTGGCCTGGCTCNGAGACATAGTCTCAAGTTGTGGCAGGGGAGGTCTAGGCTGGATGTTAGGAGGAAGTTGTTGGCAGAGAGAGTGATTTGCATTGGAATCATAGAATCATAGAATGGTTTAGGTTGGAAGGGACCTTAAGGATCATCCAGCTCCAACCCCCCGCCATAGGCAGGGACACCTCCCACTAGAGCAGGCTGCTCAAGGCCTCATCCAGCCTGGCTTTAAACACCTCCAGGGAGGAGGTGGAATGGGCTGCCCAGGGAGGTGGTGGAATTGCTGTCCCTGGAGGTGTTCAAGGAAAGCCTGGATGAGGCACTTAGTGCCATGGTCTGGTTGATTGGACTGGATGAGCTTGGAGGTCCCTTCCAACCTGGCTGATTCTGTATTGTTGTAGAAAATCATCTCTCCATGCTGCTGTGGGGAGGGCATTCCTGCATGTGTATTTATACACACACCTCTCAAACTGTTAAACCCCTCACCTGTGCCTTTACTGCAGGCATTGAGTGATGTGGAAAGCACACAACACTAGTTATGCCTGTTTATTAATCATAAAGTGACTAAAAAAATGATTGGTCAGCACAGAATCATAGAATGGTTTAGGTTGGAAGGGACCTCAAAGATCATCCAGCCCCAGCCCCCTGCCATAAGCAGGGACACCTCCCACTAGCATATTTTGGTTAAGTTTTGTGTATGCTCTCCTTATTTTTACTTTGATCACCAAACTGATCTGCCTCTGGATTGAAGGAAATTGGATGGCATCCATTAATAGCTGCTGTGAGCAGTCATAGCAGTGCTTGGACTCTTAACTGCCGTGGGGCCTCATGTTTTAAAGTGTATTGTTTCTGGGTCAAAATTAAGGGGGGGAGAGGGGGAAGGTGGGAGGGGGAGAAGCAAGGCACTTTTTTGGAACCAAAATGAAGTGATACTGAGATTTCAACACTCACTTCATCACCCTGTCCTCAGTCTTCTGACCCACACAACGCAGTGTTAAAATTCTGCTTTAATAAAATCTGAAATGTGTTGCCTGAGCTGCTGAAGTCTGTCTAAAAAAATTATAATGCAGATTAAGAGTGGACCTTCCTGCCACTCTGGCATGTCAGCCTGTTATCAGAAGTGAGAGTGGATTTATTTCCATATCTCTCAGTCTTTGGCCTCCCTGCCTATCAAGAAAAACGAGTGCTCTCAAGTCCTGGAGTAGCTTCAGTGAAGTGGCACCTGCCTGAGAGGGAGCTGCCTGCAGCAGCACCAACACTGTGACGTTAGTAGGTGTCTTGTCTTGGCAGCTGGTGACAGTGAAGATACAATCACTCTACATCAGCAGTTTCTAAAATTATGGTTTGACATTGTTGTTGTTGGTCTCACCATTCTGCTGTCACAACTCACACTGTGAATAAGCAGCTTCAGCTCTGCAGCTTTCTAGAAGCTTGTGGCACAGGCAAAAGCGACCCGCTCAAATGTGAAGGTTGGCTGAGCAGTGCTTAGAGCAATTAATGTTAATCTCTGCAGTTTTCTTAACCTTTCTGATCTAGGAGGGAGGGTGGATGATTTGCTGTGTGAAGTAGGAGAGCGGTCCCCTTGGAGTTCTCAAGGTGTGCCTTATGTCTGTTTGGCATTGATGGTAAATGATAGCTTAGGGAACCTGTGTGAGACCTAATGTTGGATGTAAAAGTGCAATTCTTTGTGTTGTTTCACCTCTTGGCCATAGAGCACAGCAGCCTCTCTTGGGTCGGGGCATGGACGTGTGCTCAGATGACTTGCCTGACTGGTAGCAATCCCTCTCACCTTGCTGTAACCCCACAGACAAGTTGGATCCCTGTCACACAACCTAATGAGTGGCACCAAAGTTCCCTAGGGGAGAAAAAATTCTGGATGCTACTGTAAGTGGTGGAGAAAAGTAGAAAATGAGATGCATCCTTATTTTTGCTTGAGGTTTGGTATGTTCTTAGAGCGGCTCTGTACATCTGCATTAAAGTCAAAAGAATTCAGTTGTGCTTCTTACTGGATACATATAAACAGTGTTGTGATCCCTTAAGAGTTGGATAGCTTTATGTGAGATATTAAATCTTCTTTCAGATTTCTGGTGTCGTCCTATTGCCCCAAACTCTTCCCATTGTCATAGAATCATAGAATGGTTTGAGTTGGAAGGGACCTCCAAAGGTCATCTAGTCCAGCCCCCCTGCAGCTAGCAGGGACATCTTCCACTAGATCAGAGCCCTGTCAAGCTGGACCTTTAATAACTCCAGGGATGGGGCCTCAACTGCCTCTCTGAACAACCTGTTCCAGTGTTTCACCACTCTCATGGTGTAGAACTTGTTCCTAATATCCAATCTAAGTCTACTCTAATTTGAAACCATTGCCCCTCTTCTTATTGCTGCAGGCATTGTACACAGTCCCTCTGCAGCCTTCTCGTAGGCCCTCTTCAGGTACTGGAAGGTTGCTATGGGATCTCCTCAGAGCCTTCTCTTCCTCAGGCTGAACAACCCCAGCTCCCTCAGCCTGTCCAGGCTCTAGCCCCCTAGAATCATAGAATCAGTCAGGTTTGGAAGGGACCACATCTAGTTCCAATCCCCCTGCCACTGGCAGTGATGCCCTACCCTAGAGCAGGCTGCCCACAGCCTCATCCAGGCTGGCCTTAAACATCTCCAGGGATGGGGCCTCAACCACCTCCTTGGGCAACCCATTCCAGGCTCTCAACACTCTCATGCTGAGCAACTTCCTCCTCACGTCCAGTCTGAACCTCCCCACCTCCAGCTTTGCTCCGTTCCCCCTAGTCCTGTCTCTCCCTGAGAGCCTAAAAAGTCCGTCCTCAGCTTTTTTGTAGACAATATTAAGCACTGGCCTGTATCAGGAACAGTGTGGCCAGCAGGACAGGGGAGGTTATTCTTCCCCTGTTTTGGAAAGCTGGGTGCTGGGTTGGACTGGATGAGCTTGGAAGGTCTCTTCCAACCTGGTTGATTCTGTGGTTCTGTGGTCTGGTTGGTTGGCTAGGGCTGGGTGATAGGTTGGACTGGATGAGCTTGGAGGTCTTTTCCAACCTGTTTCATTCTGTGATCCTGTGGCCTGGTTGATTGGCTAGGACTGGGTGCTAGGTTGGACTGGATGAGCTTGGAGATCTCTTCCAACCTGCTTGATTCTATGATTAAAAAAGGGTCCTATTTAGAAGTGGCCTACACCTTTTCAGTGCCACTACAATACAGATGCTGAAAAATAAAATCCAGCAGTCATCCTTACTCACAAACAGCTCCAGAAAGAAAAGGGTTAAGTTACAAGTTCAGTACCTGCTGAGGTGGTTGTTTTGTCCATTTGAGGTTAGCAGCTATTAAAAATATTTTCAGACTGGCACATGTGTACCTTATAATTCTGTTCGATGACAAACAAAAGACAGAAAAACATGTTTTCCACGGGCGCATTGTTCCTCAAGTGCTGGCGGTGGCAAGAGCTTCCAGTCAGTAAACAAAGTAGATGTGGCTTAGATGTATAGAGAGCCAATAAATAAAGTAACGAGGAGTCCAGTTGCTGCCTGTAAGTTAAAAATTAAACATTTTTATAGTGAGTGAAGCTAGTTGTGAACTCTTACCAAAAAGTGTAAAAAGCAGTTGGGTAGTGCAGTGCTTGCTTTTTGTGTCGGAGTAGAGCTTGCAAAGGTGAAGTACTTTGCAAGCCAGATAAGGTAAGGGGATTGTAACACTTGAATCTGCTCAAAACTGCCAAATAAATAAGCTGGTGGGGCTGAAGTTCTCATGGCTGTGTTGGTGGTTTAACGCTGACTTCTGTTGTTGTGGTCTTTAATCTGATTTTAATGTTTTTCTCCATTCTGGGATGGATCAGATGATTTTCAGATGCAAATGAAGAACTGAACAATCTCAGTGTACTGAGCAAACAGCAGGCTAATTGTTCGCTTTTTGTCTAGTGCACAGAGGAGTTTGTGACGAGATCAGGAATTCTAGGCAACTTTTATTTGCCTTGGTTCTCTTTTAGTTACTCACCAGAAGGATGCTGTTACTAAAAAGGTTTGTTACAGCAAACCTTCAGGTGAATAAATGCTGATAAGAAATCTTTAGCACTAGAAGTGAGAGATGAGACATTTTTAAGTATCACTCTTTTGAGTTTCTGGCCATTTCCTAGATTGCAAAGCTAATCTGAAAGGGCCATTTGCCTCCTCTTATTCTTTATCCAAAGAAATGTCTGGCATGGGAATAGCATTTTCAGTGCATTTAATGCCGCTTAAATTATTCATCCTCAGCCGATACCAAAGATGTTTGTATTCATCATCTGTCCAGATGCACAAAGTATGGCTGTTCTTCTCATGCTTAGACGAAGCCTTAGAAGTGAGATGCTTTTAACCGAGCTAAATGTGAAACAGTGGCCATTTGGTAAACTAAATGCCCTTTGTCTGCTAGGTGGTGAGCTGTAGGGAGCTGTTCAGCTGGGAGCTGTAGCACAGCTGTGCTAGCTGGCCTTGGAAATCGAGGCTGAGAAACAAGTTCCTTCTTTCATGACACAGCTACATTAAGATATTCTTGTTTTCTTTAGTTTTTGTCCTATGATACTTACAGCAAAAGGCTGTAATGGCAAGAGCTGTGAAGTAAAACTTCTTCTATCAGTTGTTCAAGGAAATGCTTCATTTTTAGAGAGAGCAACCTGAAGATTCCTATCTTGTCACTTAATTAAACCAAGCATGCAAACTTCATTTGAGGTGGGCAGAAGCATGATTATATCTGCTACCTTCTAGTCATTTTGTTTTGTTTTTCTCCCTCTCAAATATGCTAACTCCTTAATATTTGTTTTTTAATGAAGGCTTTGTGGGCCCTGGGGGCAGGCCATTAATTATAGGCCATTGTGTGAATGCTAACTACTTAAAAATAGTCATGGAGCCAACCTTGCTTCCTCTCAGGGTTTATCAGTTGGAAGCATCTTCTTTTTATCCTATGTGTAAGCAAAGACCTCTCTGGATTGATGATTTGATCTGTATAATGGAAAATCTGGGCAGGATATCCTTTCTGTGTTATTCCTTGGTGTGATGGCATCAGGTTGTGTCTTAAAAACGGAGAAAGGGAAAAGGAGGATCCTATTAGTAGACAAAGTGGTTTCAAGGGACTTTTAAACTGCAGGCTTGCAGAGAACCTCATATTTATTCTCCTTGATGAACCATTTGAGCTTCAAGCTGCTATCATGATTTGTCAGTGGTGGCTTCTGCTGCTGTGCTCAAGCTTGCTCGTGTGCACCGTAGATGGCTGATATTTGGAAGCTATCGTGGATACCATGCTGAAACACATCATGAGGGGCTTCTCTGTAGTTATTTTGAGCACTTGCAGATCTCAATGAAATACTGCATTGACAAGCTAGAACCAGTTGTGTCCTGTAGAAATGCAGTGCCTCAGGCTTCCCCTGCCAAGAAATTACTTCTGGTGTAATGTCATGATTAGAATGCTTCTAAAACCAAGCAGTGCCTAGCGTGCAGCAGAGGTACGGTGAATGCTTGATAAGGTGTGTGCATGGGATAGCAAATGTACTCCAGATTACATTGGAACATGATGATGAAAAACATGTTCAGCATGCTTGTAACTATTCCCCTGTAATTCTCCTGGCTTGGAATCGTGCTTGGCATTTGCAAGGCAGAGAATGTTACCAGTTTGGTAATTGCGGAGGAGCCTTTGATGTAGTCATCTTGTGTTCAGCACAAGGAGTCTGTGTGAAAATGACACCGACTCTTTATTCTGCTCTGTTCTCCTCTCCAGAAAGTGCAGTGTAGCTCTCAGATGAGAGGTGAGTCTCTCTCTGAGTTGCTCCATTCTGCTCTTGTCATTGCGCCCGGTGTGTGGTGTGCTGTAACCGCAAAGGAGGAACCTGAGGGCTTTGGGGCAGGATGACAGAAACAGGACGTGATTGTGGCTTTGCAAAAATAATAATCAGCTGGTACTTGAGGTGCAAGACAAAGCATTAATAAACGGCAATGCTTTCACTGCCCATCTGGACTTTGGAATCTGTACCACTCGGGCATTCACAACAAGCTACCATTTAAAGCACGTGAATTTTTGTAACTAGTCGTGAAGGTACTGTGGGGTCATTGCTTGGGCTTTTACCCGAGGAGAAGACAAAGATCTTTCCTTCAACACCACAAAGTGCACCTCAGCTAGTTAGAATTAGCAAAGGTCCTTTCTGTGTTAGCAAATTGTTCTGTGACTTCCATCATCACTTCAACACTGCAGTGTTGAAACAGGCTGTTGATTTCATTGCTTACCAGAATGTCATGTTACTCTATGGGACATATGTGTGTGTATGTGTATGTTATACACACACCCATATAAACCTATTACTGATCTAAAAGATCAGACAAATATTGGGGGAGGAAGATCTAATGTGGTAAGAGACTTTTACTGCTGTTGTTCACACTATCAGAAAAAGTAAGTTTATTGTATGCAGTAGTCCAGTGACTACAACTTGAATGCAGAGTCGCGGCATAAGCAAGAATTTGTACTTTTCTGCTCTCAGTAGTGTGTCTTGACGGTTTTTAGCCTCTTCCAGCCTCAGATCTGTAACAAATATTGGAAGTCTATGTAGATAATGTGTTTTAAGCAACTGTTGAAAAACTTCCCTTGCTTTGGATTTTCAACTCTTAAGCCCACCCCTCATGTATTAAATCATTCGAAATCTTACAATTGCTGTTATTTTCAGTCCATTGTGTCTGCTTCCTGTCGGTCAAAGGTTATGAGGATAGGGTGGTGTAGAGTGAGGTGGGAAGCTGGCAGGAAAAAGAAAGCTTTGCTTATTTTGGGGTAGACACAACTACAGAAATGGCCAGGACAATGCTTAAATTTGCTGAAGACTTGAAGAGGTAAACTAGAAAAAACCTGCTCTTGATGTTGTTTGCTGCTCTGCTTTGTAACTGAAGTATGTGGAGAATGAATTGGAGTAAGTAAACAAGGGCTTCCTTGAAGAATGTTATCTTTTCTGCTTGAGAAATGTGGTTTGCTCAAAAAGAGCTGTGCCTTTTGTTTTGGTTTACAAGCCAGCTTGTAAATTCTGCTTCTGAAGCACAAGAGTAAACCTCTACCTGTTTGCTCACTTCGATCACCAACTCAAAAGGGGGAAAAAAGAAAAAGGAAAAAGTTTTGATTTAACTTTTTATGCCATGAAGTGCAAGTAGCAGCTCTGTGATGTATCCCTTTAGTACATTCCAGGCGTATGTGGGCATGTGTAGGTGCATTAATGCAGCCCTCTAAAGCACTTGGTTCATCTTAACATTGGTATCATTTTTCAAGAACCATGTGTAATTTCTTGGCTGTTGGAACACTACTGCTGAGTACTTCAGCTTTGTCACCCCGGAGGCTTGCAGCGAGCTGCTATGAGCAGGCACTGGCTGACCAGGGCTTGGTCCTGCTGCTCAGCTTTCTGCGGCACAACAGTGCAGCCTTGGTGGTAAGAAAACAGTGGCGGTGATGTTTGGTTGCAGAACGAGTCTGATGCATCTCTGGAGTGGGAAGAAAACAAAAGAGAAATTAATAGGGTGTGGTAGTTGAAATCTAGAGAGCTATGGATCTTAGGACTTTATTGCATGAGGGTACTGTTGCAGTCTAGGAAACAGTAGGAACGTTTCTGTGCAAGCTGATGAGAGCAAGAGGAGCGTTTTGTGAGCTAATCAAAGTAATTACACTCCAGCATCTTAATTTTCAAGCAGTCGAGTTTTCTATTGGTGTGTTAGTTCAATTTGCTGTGGGTGTGTGGTGTGGCTGGCTTTTACATTTCTTAACCATTTTGTTACAAGTACCAGTGACTGACCTGGATCTGCAAGTGTTTTATTTGCAGTGCTGGAAAATCAGGGTTGTTTTTATTATGAGAGGAACTCAGCTGAATTAGCATAGTAAAAGCAATTTATATCTCACGTCTCGCAAAGAATCTTCACTTGGCACTTGTTTGTTTTGAACTGAATTTTTCTCTGGAGTTCTTCAGGCCAATTACATTCAGAAAATAATTGAGCCTAGTTGATAAACATTGTGAGTTGTATAAAGTGAGAATGTGTGCGTCCAGCGCAATGCTGGCTTCTCTCTTGGCTTTCACTTTGCTTAGCAACTCTTCCTGCCGTGTTTGCACACTTGATTCGTGCACATGGCAGATCTGATGACTTTTAACGGAAAATCTCCCCCTTTCTTAGAACAAGGAATGCCTTGCAATGCCTGGCAGCATGTAAAAAGCAGTGCGCTGCTTCTCCCTCTAACACTTTGGCAGAACAATGGATTTCCTTTAGCTTTCCCTCTATGGTGCCTGAATAAAGTGGCTTGGATAAGTGTCAGTCCTTTTATTGCTGCGATAGTGACTGACTCACAAGAGAGGCTCCTGCTTTGGTCTGCAGACACCTGGTTTGCAAGAACGCCAGCTCAGGTGCAGCCTTGCTCTCAGAAGATCTGGATAAGAAGAGTATCACCAGGTCCTAAGTTTAATTTGTAGGGATTATTTTAAACATTGGCTGGAGTCTTCAGAGACTTTTCCATGTGTGTTAATGGATGTGTAAGAGCTTCTTTCCTCATGCGTAAAACTAGTAGCTTAAACTAGGCTAGCTAGTTGGGAGGCAATTTGCAGAAATTATGGGTTATCTTTGCCCTGTCCTTCATTCAACATTCCCTATTGAAGTTGGAGAAACTGCCTCTTCTGTAGCTGAAGTCCTCTTTCTTTAGTGGGGAGTATGTAAGCCTATGATTATTTTGCTGATAAGGTGATGTGTAGAATGCCTGGCTCTGACATCTCTAGAAATGTGTGTTTGTGTGCAGTGTGAGCATGCTTGAGTGATCCAAATGTGGAGCACTGGAGCATGTGTTACATGTTTGTTAAAACTGCAGTGTCCTTTAAAGGATCCAACACAGTGTCAGGAATTGCCTGCTTTAGTGTTTTGCTTTTCCTTCAGTATAAGCTTTCCACAGGTGATGAAGATGGATATCTACACAGGCAAGGAAGAAAGTGAGGGAGAGAACTTGGAACCTGTACAAAATATTGCAAAAGTCCCTGGGCTTGTGATCTGGAAGAATGGAGATTCTTCATACCACTTCAAAATGACAGTCCTCCTAGGAAATGAGGAATGAATGCATGGTAAATTCTTTCATCCCTGGGCTGTTTGTAAGATGTTGATATCGATGGAGCATAGGTTGGACCTTTCAGCTCTGGATTTGTATCGTTATCCTAGATTGTCTGTGTGTGGCTCTCATGCAGCTTGTCAGAGCTTATGCCCATGAGCTCATGGTAGTGGAACTCAATTCAAGCAGCACGGCTGGTGTCTTCTCTGCATTGTCTTGGTGTGAGAGGGGTCTTGACAGCGCTGCCACAACCTTTGGGAGAAGTCATGTACAGACACAGTAAAAGAAAAAGAGCAGAATCCACAGTGAATGTTTTGTTTTCTTAGATAAAGACTTTTAGGGGAAAGTGTTTTCTAATGAAGAGCTGATGAAAAGAGTGGAGCAGCTTTAGAAACCAAAAAATCCCAACAATCAAACCTTTCTCTGATGAACATACAAAGCTGTTCCTTTTTGAATAGGGCCACCTGATGCGAAGCCAAACTGTTATTTGGTTGGGTGAGTGCAAGACTGATCTTTAGGAGCAATCTGAAGGACGATGCCATGCCCTTGGTTACTGATTCAGGGAGTCTTCAGAGTCATAGAATCATAGAATCAACAAGGCTGGAAGAGACCTCCAAGCTCATCCAGCCCAACCTAGCACCCAGCCCTAGCCAATCAATCAGAGCATGGCACTAAGTGCCCCATCCAGGCTTTGCTTGAACACCTCCAGGGATGGTGACTCCACCACCTCTCTTGGAAGCCCATTCCAATGCCAATCACTCTGTCTGGCAACAACTTCCTCCTAACATCCAGCCTAGACCTCCCCTGGCACAACTTCAGACTGTGTCCCCTTGTTCTGTTGCTGGTTGCCTGACAGAGGAGACTAACTCCACTTGGCTGCAACCTCCCTTCAGGTAGTTGTAGATACCAATGAGGTCTGCCCTGAGCCTCCTCTTCTGCAGGCTGCACACCCTCAGCTTCCTCAGCCTCTCCTCACAGGGCTGTGCTCCAGGCCCCTCACCAGCTTCGTTGCCCTTCTCTGGACACCTTCCAGTACTTCAACGTCTCTCTTGAACTGAGTGGCCCAGGGCTGGACACAGAAGTTGAAGAAAGACCACAGATGCTAGAGAGAATGAAAAATGAACCAAGGTATATAGGTGGTAAAGCAAAGTGATAGGAAGTGACTTGCAGGAGGGATGGAGTCAAGTAGGTGTATTGAGCTTCCAAAGAAGCTAAACTAAAAATATTCAAGAGGCTCAAAACTGTAATAAAGCAGGTCAGTAAATGAAGAACTTGAAAATAGAGGATGCTGTAATCAGAATGAGAGAAGTGAGGTAGTCTTAGTGGTGTTTCCTTAAATAGGAGAGAGATGGGAAAAACTAGAGAGGGAGTTGACCAGACCTGCTCTTGATGAGTCAGGAAAATATCACATTTTGGAAGAGTTCTGAGAAGCAGGGCAGCAAACCAACGATCACATAGATGTGAGGTTAAGGGACCTGCAGCAAATACACTTCTCCTTGTGCTGCAACAAGCAACATGCCATGCTAAGTGTGATGTTGTCATTGCTTGCAAAGCAGTGAGAGGAGATGGCAAAGCTAATACCTGTGATAGAGAATGTGTTTATGGCAAGACTGTTTGGGAATGATGACAGCCTCATAAGGTGGGTGGTGTGAAGTAGGACAACTAGAAATGAAAAGGTAAGTTTGCAAAGGATTAGAAATGAGAGATTATTTATAGGCACAAGAAGTGCCTAGGATGATGTAAGAAGATACAGGGATGATATATGGTCACTGATCTTAGCTTGAAGGCAATGAGGGCTCAGGTCCTGGCTCAGATCCTAGCTCCGCTGCAGATCTGTTGCTGTATACAGCTCTCAGGATTTTCTCTTCTGGTGAAGAGATGATGATAATTGTTTTTACACTTTGGTGTGCAGGAGTATGGCAGTGAAAATCTTGTGCCTGCTGATAGAAAAGTCATGGCCACACTGCTCTTGTTGCAGCCCAGCACAGGGTTGCTGTCTGGGCTGCACTCACACTGCAGGCTCATGTTGAGCTTTTCATCAGCCCAGACCCCCAGGTCCTTTTCCTCAGGGCTGCTCTCAGCCATTCCCCACCCAGTCTGGATCTGTGCTTGGGATTGCGCCGACCCAGGTGCACGACCTTACACGTGACCTTGTTGAATGTCATGAGGTTGGCCTGGGCCCACCTCTCCAGCTTGTCCAGCTCCTTCTGGATGGATCCCTGCCCTCTAGCAAGTCGACTGTGGCACACAGCTTGGTGCCATCTGCAGACTTGCCGGGCGTGCACTGATTCATCTGTCCACATCACTGACAAAGATGTCAAACAGCACTGGTGCCAGCACTGACCCCTGAGGGAGCCACTTGGCACTGGTCTCCAGGTGGACATTGTGCACTTGATCACCACTCTCTAAGGAAAAAAAAACCACCAAAAGCCCAGAAAGCCTCAAGAGTCATCACACAGAAGGCAAAAGACTCTGGCACTATTCCGTTAGTTTCAGACTCAGCAAACAAAGCAGCAGTTGGTGCAGCCACATGCTCGGAACTGCGTTTTGCGCCTTTCGTGATGCTTTAATTACGGGCGCAAGGCTGGGAGGTTGGTTCGGATGCTGAAATGTCAGCTGTGAAGCGGCGCTCGCCGCCAGCCCGCGTGGCAGCATTGTTCTGCTGTGTTTTCAGGGGGTTCTGTTGTTTGTTTAACAAGCTAAAGTTAGACTCCACAGCGCGAGACTAGAGAACGGTGACAATAGTTTGAAAACAGGAAATTTTGGCCTTGTGTGCGTTCGGAACAGATGATCAGGATGATGGCCAGGAGAGTGGAAACTTCCACTGAGACTGTTTTTTCCTTATTTTACTCAGTGAGAAAAGATGGTGCTTCCTGGAAAACAAGTCTTAAGTATTTAAAGAAAGTCCTAATGTTTCGGTGTTTTCCTCCTCTCACAGTTGTTTGTTTTGCAGCAATCTGTTTACACTTCTTAGTAGCTAATTGCTGCTGAAAGTAGAATGTTTGGGCCGTTGTCAGCTCTTGGAAGTGTGATTTCTGCTGTTGGAATTAAGACCCCAAACATGCTTCTTTTTGTGCTGGGTTTAGTTGCTTTGTCTTACCTTAAGAGAAAAAGAAGAAAGGGGGACAAAAAAAAGCAAGGGCATTGTTTTTAGGGAAGAGGATGGCAGCTGCCTGTAGGTGTAATGACAGTGGTTTGCAGAAGTAAATAGTAATTATGTCTTCCTCAGCTCTGCTGCTCATGATATGGCCTTTAAAATAAGTAAGTAAAGTGTTTAAAAAGACTTGCAGAAAACGTTTGCTGAAAGACACCCCTTAATTTCTTTCCATGTGGCAATACACAAGGCAGGCACACATTTCCTAGGGAAAATGTCAGCTGAAGTTTCGCCGTACTGGAGATAGGTCTGCGAGCCACAAGGGGAGCAAGCAGGGGGGAAAAACAAAGTGCTGTTACCTGAGGTGACCTCTTTGGGCTACTTGCCGGCAGTCCTGCCAGATACGTGCCTTGTGGGATGAAGCTCATCAGTGACAGTTGTCACTGGTCTCTGCCTACCACAAATAGGATTCAAAAAGAAGCAGAGTGTGAAGGAAAACTTGGTTTTGTTTGGTTTGACCTGCTGCAGATGGGCTGCAGAGCACAGGTCTGACACGAGTCAGTGTAGCTCTCTGAACAGAACACCTGGGCACTAGAGCTGTGGAGGCGAAAGGGAGAAAAAATAACTTGTCTTCTGTCTGTGATTCTTCTTCCTGTTGATTGTCAGAGATGTATAGCAAATTTGCTGTTATTTAACCTTTACACTGGGGTGGGGGCGGAAGTAAAGGGAGAGGGATAGGTGAAAAAGATGGGAGCAAAAAGCATAGAGAAAATGAAGTCTCCGTTTCGGCAGACAAGTGAAAATACCTCAACAGGAGGTCCAGGGCTTATATGTCCAGGAGAGCATTTTGAGGACACCTTGGGCTTGCTTTCACTCTCTTCTCTCTCTGGTTCATGCTCTGCGTGTCTTCTACTGCTTGAAGTTCTTTTGGAGCAAGGCAGTGTGTTATGTGCTTGTGAAATATCAAATGTTCTTTTGTACCCACAAGGAGGTCACTTCTTTCTTCCAAACCTTAGTCAACTGGGAAAGGAGAATGCCAGATACTGCTCTTTTAAAGTACTCTTTGCAGAGTACAGAGATGAAAGCCTAAGCACAAATGTCTGCACACGTAAGAGATGAGAAGGAGGGTTTGAGATCTGTAATTTTATTCCCAGGTCTACTGGTCGTGCATGGGGGAAAGATTCATCAGCAATATTAGTGGAGCTAAGCCCTCTTGGGCTTAGCTGCTGCTCCACAGTCGTGGGGGCTTTTTTGACTGGATGCTACCCAAGAGCAAGAGGGTGGTAAAGGTGCTAGAAGAAGAAAATCAGCCTTGAATGATGTGAGGATTATGGGTAGCAGTACTTAGCAAACCTTAGAGGGACAATTGACTAGTTTGTCAGTAAGCAGAGTTACTTCACCACATGAGAGCAAATGTTGTAAAAGAATTGACCACAGAAAGTTGCCTTTGATTTAACATTCCTAAGCTTTCATTTAAATGTTTTGTGTAAGTACTTTGGCTTCTTAAGGCACAGCTTGGTGGGATCCAAATGGAAGACTGTATCCTTTTAAAAATATAAATGTAAATGATCTCCTCTCTCTTCCCCTTCCTCTTTCCTTTCCCTCTCCATTTACAACTACACCCCCTATTTCCTCCATCTTTGAACTACAGCCAGAGCTGAGTGAGGTACTTCTTGAATGTATAGGAAAGGGGAGGGGAAGGGAAAAGCCCATAAATGCAAAGATTAAGGGAGTCAGAGCTACAGTTTCAACAGATAGGCTTCTTGTGGAGGAGATTATGTTGCATATTCTGCGTACTGCATTCAAGTTTAGCTACAGCCTCTCAAAAAAACCCTGAAACCCAGCAAACCCTGGCACTAAGTGATGCTTTCAGCCAATTCCTTAGCTGATCCACTCGCTTTTAATTCAGCAATTTGCATATATGTGAGTGGAAAAACTAATCACGAGACTTTGCTTGGGCTTTTGTAAACTACTCAAAATGCTGTGTGAAAAGTAGAGAATTCCCCTCTTCCTTTGATCACTTGATGCTCTGTGGGTGAGCAGCTCGTCACATTTCAGACTGCCTCGAAAACAAGCAGACAAGCTTGCTTCTATAATTATGATGGTCTCATGATACGATGGTCTCATGATGCAAACAGGACAATGTTTGGCAAGAATGGTGATGTCCTATGTTAGGCCAGCTGATAGGCTTTGCAGCTCAAAGGGGAAAACAAGCTGAGAGACACACAAGGCTTTTCTTCGCCTGAAACAAAGGCCTGGAACCTCGTTAAACCTTGGTTTGTAGCAATTCAAAAAAGCCTACACAGGCTTTTGGGGGAATGGGATTCCCATAATTGCAGCACTGTACTTGTAAAAGCAACAGTTGTACTCCTGAATTTAGGTATTTGATCTGCAGGCAGTGTTTTGGAACCAGGTCTCAGTAGTTATAAAATGTTTTTAAAACCCTCTTTCTATGAATAACAAACACTTTATGTATCTGGAAACTCTTTCCATTAAACTCCCACCCCTTTTTTCCCCCATTGCTCAAATACCTTTTGCAGAATTAAATGATGTTGGCATTAGGACAAAATGTTTCAATTCTGCACTGGCCACATTGGGGTTTAGTTCATTTCTCACATATAATGCAGTTGACATTCAGCACAGAAAGCTAATTGTTGGTGATGTGTGACAGATAACAATAATAGTGTGTGACCAGTAATTATTACCTGTAATTTTCCTGTGACTTAAGCCAGTTGCATGTTCTTTTGGTGATGCTGAGGAATAGTCTGTAGCATGCTCTGTAGCAGAAAATGCAACATTCCCCAACAAAGAGAGCCCAAAGGGGTTAAAAGACGTGTAAATTTGTGTAAATATCTTCAAGCAAAGCCTGGCTGGGGCACTTAGTGCTATGGTCTGGTTGATTGGCTAGGACTGGGTGCTAGGTTGGAGTGGATGAGCTTGGAGGTGTCTTCTGACCTGCTTGATTCTAAGATTCTTTTAGGAAAGCTCTTACTGAAGGAGCTTCCTGGCTTACAGCTACAGCAGAGCATTCTGCGCTTCAGCGAGGCAGTATAGCCCTTTCCTTACAGCAGCAAATACTGCAGTGTTAAAAATAGATGAAGCTTTAAGAATCCCAGATATTTTCAAATAACAAAGAGTGATTTATGTGGGCTTGCTTTGCGCTTGGACAAAATATAGAGGCGCTTTTGTACTATGATTAGCAAGGGTGCTGATGTCAGTTCGCTTGTCTAGCTTTAAGCTTTATTCTGCTGCTAAATTGTGCTTTGTGTTGCAATCCAGAGAACCTTTGTATCTGCCTTATTAGTGTGTAGTTTATGGAATTGCTTTTGTTTTTTACTATAATCTGTGCCAGTTTCAGCGAGTGTGACTCATTCTATTACTGAAATAAACGTTCACATATGCACTATGTGAAAACCCTTCAAAAATAGTAGCAGGTGCTGGCAGGGTAAATTCAATGTTTGAAGTACTTGATAGTTGCTATTTTGTAGCCTGAAGGCCTGAAAGCAAATTCTCCCTAGCTAGTTGGTTTTTCTG
This sequence comes from Tricholaema leucomelas, assembly GCA_013400475.1. Classification (NCBI taxonomy): domain Eukaryota; kingdom Metazoa; phylum Chordata; class Aves; order Piciformes; family Lybiidae; genus Tricholaema lacrymosa; species Tricholaema leucomelas. The sequence goes on along the minus strand of WAAF01006443.1, from coordinate 1,378,779 downwards.
AATTTTTAAGAGTGCTCCTTACTCACTGCAGGCTCGCTAAGAGGCTTTCCCTCCTTAACACAGCGCTAGAAATAAACTCCCTGGAAGACACGTGCTTGGTTGATGCAGTTGACTTTTGGTTGGTTTGGTTTAGGTTGGTTTTGTTGTTGTTATTACACACAAAAAAAAGTAACCCAACGTTTTGTTGTGAGACAAAATGCATTGTGCTTCTGTATTGCCCTTGTCCATCTCCTATCTCTTATCTCTTCCCTCCTGACTCAAGCTTTGAGAGTTTCTTCTGAGTGGCTTAAGGCAGATTTGAGAGATTAGGCTGGTTTCTGAAGCAAGAATTTTGCCGCTTGATTTGCTAACCCTTATCTGTGGTCAACCTTGTTTGGATGGAGAGCTTCTGATACTGAAGTTTCCTGTTATCCCAGCATCTAATTTGGAAACAGGAAGCAAAACAAACAAACCTTGTTGCTGGTTTTGGGTCGCTGTTAAACAATGGTTATCAGCTGGGCTACTGGAAGATGCTCACATCTGAAATCTGAAGTGAAGGGATTTCATGTAGAATCCTAGAATCAGTCAGAGTTGGAAGGCACCACAAGGATCATCTAGTTCCAAACCCCCTGCCACGGGCAGGGACACCCTACCCTAGATCAGGCTGCCCACAGCCTCAGCCAGCCTGGCCTTAAACATCTCCAGGCATGGGGCCTCAACCACCTCCCTGGGCAACCCATTCCAGGCTCTCACCACTTTCATGCTCAACAACTTCCTCCTCATGTCCACTCTGAATCTCCCCACCTCCAGCTTTGCTCCATTCCCCTTAGTCCTGTCACTTCCTGATATCCTAAAAAGTCCCTCTTCAGCTTTTTTGTAGCCCTCTTCAGATCCTGGAATGACACAAGAAGGTCACCTGGGAGCCTCCTCTTCTCCAGCCTGCACAGCCCCAACTCTTTCAGTCTGTCCTCACAGCAGAGCTGCTGCAGCCCTCTGAGCATCCTCCTGGCTCTTCTCTGGACATGCTCCACCATCTCCTCCACATCCCTCTTGCAATAGAGACTCTAGAACTGGATGCAGTACTCATGTACTCATGTGTGTTACATCTTCTACTTCTGTGTTTTGCTGTACCCAGTTAAACTTACTGATACTGTGGAAATAATAGCTTGAGACCTTGACCCGATGCACACGGTTCAGCATGCAAATGCAGATGCTGTATTCACAACTACAATGAATATACTTTATTAGTAAAGTACAAAAATTAACTTAAAATCAAATAACATAAGAGGCTTGGTGATTGGGAAATGGGTCACAAGCCTTAATGAAGCTGTCTGGCACATTTCCCCTTCTCCTGTTTATTATTATTATCTTTTCGTAATAGCTTCCTAAGCTTGATATCCTAAAAAGACAGGCCCATGAGGGACAATGAGGGGTTTGTGAGTCTCTAATGAAAAGCTGACAGCACTAGTTTGGAGCTGGAAGGCTGCAGTGCAGTTCTCGCTCTCAACATCTCCCTCCATTAGTTCATGTGGAGGTGAAACTATGTAAAAATCATGTGGAAACTCTCCTGTGTCTCAGGAAAATGGGTCTGAATCTTTCCCTGGGACAGAGTAAGAAAGTCTTGTGTTCAAAGCTGTATCCCAGTGTGTAAGGGACATCACATCTTGACCTCTTCTGGGACTGGCCTTGCGGATCTCATTCTGTTCTAGTAGAGCTGAGGAACCAAAATGCAGCAAAGTGGGGAAATAAAGATCCTGTTGGCAACACAAGGACATAGTGTGCAAAAACTAGTTTCTTGCTTCAGTGTCTTTGTTGAGAACTATGCTGGGTAATGGAGGTCCATGGGAATGAAAGGCAGATGATGGTTAGTTGGAAGATGAGTCTTTTAGTTCTGCTTCTCTCCTGGACCAGCTGCGTTCTGCAGCAGCAGCAAGACTGGTAGAAGGTGGCACAGGGTCAGATTATTTCTTCAGTGGATGTATTTTCAACAGAGACACTCTGTGTGGTAGAACTGTAACATTTGGTCACTCTCTCCATCCCTATCTCTCCAATAGTTTCCAAAACCAATAATGTAGCTCTTTTTTTTCTGTAAGAAGTACTCTGGTAGAAGCATCATGAGGTTGCGAGTGTGGAGCTCAACCACAGAGGCAAGTGTATGAAGTGAGCATTGTCTGTTGCTCAAACACTGGTGCCTATCATTGACTGTCAGTGAGAAGTAGTTTAAAAGTGTCAGCCCAAAGGAGCAGATATTGGAAGCGACACAAAGATATGCTTGGTTTTGTCCTCTCCATCCCCATCTGTCAACTTCCTTCAGACATTATACTATATGCTTTCCTTTACCCTCTCCTGATACCCTCCCTCTTTTTCTCTTTACTGGATTCTTCCTTTTGTGTTTTGTGAAAAATCATTTAATTATGTCCCCTTCTTAAAACCAAAGCTCAAATACAAAAGAAATTAACTTCAAAATAAAATTGCTAATCACAGAATTAACCAGGTTGGGAAAGACCTCTAGGATCATCGAGTCCAACCTGTCACCTAACCCTTCTAATTAACTAACCCATGGCACTAAGTGCTGCATCCAGCCTCCTTTAAACATCTCCAGGGATGGTGACTCCACCTCCCCAGGCAGCCCATTCCAATAGGCAATCACTCTTGCTGTGAAGAACTTCTTCCTGACATCCAGTCTAAACGTGCCCTGGCACAGTTTGAGGCTGTGTCCTCTTGTTCTGTCACTGGGTGACTGTGAGAAGAGACCGACCCCACCTGGCTACAGCCTCCCTTCAGGTAGTTGTAGACAGCAATGAGGTCACCCTTGAGTCTTCTCTTCTCCAGGCTGCACACCCCCAGCTCCCTCAGCCTCTCCTCACAGGGCTGTGCACCAGGACCCTTACCAGCCTTGGTGCCCTTTTCTGGACACATTCCAGCACCTCAACATCTTTCTTAAACTGAGGGTCTCAGAATTGGGCGCTAGTCTGCAGCTGTAAAAATACACAGGTTGTGCCAGATGTAGGTAAAACAGGTGTGTAATCTCTCAGGATTATAACTGAGATACTTATTATTACTTGGTTAAACCCAGGCTTAAACCATACACAGGAGGTACAGTCATGGAGTGTGGATTCTTCCTTCTAATCTTTCTCCTCTGTTCCTCTCCAATTTTCAGGCATGGAAGAGGAGATGGTTTGTGCTCCGCAGCGGACGCTTAACGGGGGACCCAGACGTCCTGGAATACTACAAGAATGACCATGCCAAGAAACCAATCAGAATTATTGACTTAAACTTGTGTCAACAAGTGGATGCTGGATTAACATTCAACAAGAAGGAGTTTGAAAACAGTTATATTTTTGATATCAACACCATAGACAGAGTTTTCTACCTGGTAGCAGACAGCGAGGAGGAAATGAATAAGTGGGTTCGATGTATCTGCGATATCTGTGGGTTCAACCCTACAGATGAGGGTAAGCTCTGCTCGTTTCTCTGAGAAAGTGCAATGCCTGCATGCAAAGAATGTTTCAAAGATCAGATGATTATCTTTAGCCAGCATTTATTTTAAAACTTGCCTGCACTGAGTGTGAAATTTCCTTGTTACTCTGGAAAAAAGTGGCCGAGCAGGGGGAGGGGATATTAAGAGGTTCTTACAAATTAAGTGTGCCATACAATTGGGACGATACTATGCTGTTTTGCATGATGGTAGGTCTTGAGAGCAGAGGAAAGGTCTTTAAATAAAATCATGCAAACCAAGTATCATCACAATCAGCAAAGGAATCCCATTTGGCATAAAAACATATGGTTATGCAAGCAGGAACGAGTGCGAAATGTCAGGTTTCTAATCTTACCGTTTCAGCGTGTGCTTTGCAGCTTGGAAAAAGAAATTAATCCACCCCCCACCAGCTGAAACAAAGAAAAAATAACTTGCAGTTCTCCACTGTCCAGCTCCAGTCCTACTGAAAGGATCAGTAAGTTTGCAGATGACAGCAAGCTAGGAGCAGGTCTGGACCTGTTGGAGGGTAGGAGAGCCCTGCAGAGGGACCTTGCCAGGCTGGATGGGTGGGCAGAGGCCCATGGGATGAGGCTGAACAAGGCCAAGTGCAGAGTTCTACACTTTGGCCACAACAACCCCAAGCAGCACTACAGGCTGGGGAAAGAGTGGCTGAGAGCAGCCAGGCAGAGAGGGATCTTGGGGTGCTGGTAGAGAGTAGCTGAGGATGAGGCAGCAGTGTGGGCAGCAGAGCTAATGGCATCCTGTCCTGGCTCAGAAAGCATGTGGCCAGCAGGACAAGGGAGGTTATTCTGCCCCTGTGCTCAGCAGTGCTCAGGCCATACCTTGAGTGCTGTGTCCAGTTCTGGGCTCCTCAGTTCAAGAGAGATGTTGAAGTACTGGAAGGTGTCCAGAGAAGGGCAACAATAATTGCTGTCTACAATTATCAGCCCTGTGAAGAGAGGCTGTAGCCAGGTGGGGTTGGTCTCTTCTGCCAGGCAAGCAGCAACAGGGACACAGTCTCAAGTTGTGGCAGGGGAGGTCTCAGCTGGATGTTAGGAGGAAGTTGTTGGCAGAGAGAGCGATTGGCATTGGAATGGGCTGCCCAGGGAGGTGGTGGAGTTGCTGTCCCTGGAGGTGTTCAAGCAAAGCCTGGCTGGGGCACTTAGTGCCATGGTCTGGTTGATTGGCTAGGGCTGGACTGGATGATCTTGGAGGTCTCTTCCAACCTAGTTGATTCTATAATTCTATGAAATAGATGCTGTGTGAAAGCAGCCTGTAGGTGCCAGGATGGTCTGTTTAATTCCTACAAATACCTTGTGGCCGTTGCTTGTCCTGGATCCATCCTTATTTATTTACTTAATATTCCTGCATTCCTTGTGGAGATGAGTGGGTTGCATGACTTGCTGTAGCTCTGTGCAGAGTCCCAAGGAAAGATTACATAGGAGTGGTAAGAGTGCCATGCCTTGCTGAAGGTGCTAGAATTGTGTCCCTGTTTCTTCTAGGGTTGTGGATTGAGGGGGGAGATGGGGGAAAGAAAAGCTTGCATCCCTTCTACTCAGCCAGATCTTCAAAATGGCTGGAAAATATTGATGCTTTCTTGAAGAGCAGCCCTTTTCTTTCTCCTTACTGCAGTTTTGAACTAAAATTTATTATCTGAATTGCCACTCCACTAGCAAATTGAGTGAAGAGTGCTTGTTGTGACAGTTGCAGGGTGTTTTTGTGCCACCTGAACGTCACCGTGACTACCCGCGGCACGTTTCTGAGAGCGACTGCCGTGTGAGTCAGTGCTCAGCCTGCCAGGCAGCCCTTACCCTGGGGACAAATCCAGGCAGGTGGTTGCTTCTCAGTGGATAATACAGCTGTGGAGAGTGCAGCTGTGGGCAGGGGGTGCTCACACATCATCACTTCCAGGGCCAAACAAGGAATTGGGAAAGTAAGGAGGAAATTTCAAGCTGGCAGCTCTTGAGTGTATGAGAGTACAAAGGAGCAGGTGCTCACTGCATGGGATGGAGAGGTAGGATCCCCTCAAAGCCATGAGGCCTTTTCTTGCTGAGAGCTGGCATGTTATTTTTAACATTCATATTTCTCATGAGGTAAGGTGGTCAAAAAAAGCCTGGATGGGGCACTTAGTGCCATGGTCTAATTGATTTGACAGGGCTGGGTGCTAGGTTGGACTGGATGAGCTTGGAGGTCTCTTCCAGCCTGCTTGATACTATGATTTAGGAAGTAAAAAGGTAGCTGTAAGTAAAAATGTAGTGTGTGCTTTGAGCTCCAGGAAGAGATGGTCTGGGACAAAGACTGCCCAGAGATGGGACATGACTGTTGTCTTCTGCCTGGTGCTGTGAAGGTCTCAGCTGAGATACCAGCAACAGAACAAGGGGACAGTCTCAAGCTGTGCCAGGGGAGACCTAGGCTGGATGTTAGGAAGAAGTTCTTGCCAGAGAGAGTGATTGGCATTGGAATGGGCTGCCCAGGGAGGTGGTGGAGTCACTGTCCCTGGAGGTGTTAAAGCAAAGCCTGGCTGGGGCACTTAGTGCCATGGTCTGGTTGATTGTCTAGGGCTGGGTGCTAGGTTGGACTGGATGAGCTTGGATGTCTCTTCCAACCTGGCTGATTCTATGATACTGCATCTTGAGCATCCAGAGGGATGAGAACAAATGTTTAAAGAACGGTAGGTAGAGAGGAAATGGATTCCCGACAGTGATCAGTCAGGAGAAGTGGTGAGGGATATTTTTTAATTATTTTCTTTCTCCCCTGGGAATTGAATACTGAGGGAAGAGCTGAACTTCAGAGTGGAAAAAGATGGAATAAGCAGGGCATGGATCAGTTGTTAGCTGAGGAGAGAAGTCATTTGTTTCTCTTTACATATAAAGAAAAGCTTTCTGAGGATACTTAAACACAGGCTGTGAAAGCCCTTCCCTAGAATTCATTAGACATCTGTGATGAATGTTTTATACGTGATCCAGCTCCATGTTTCTGGAATTCAGTGAATGGCATGCTCCTTGGCAGAGCAAGAGAAGAAGGAAATCATCTTACTATATGCAAACATGTTACTTCAGTGTAGTCTTTTGAATAATGACATCAGTAACCAAGTAAACCAGAAGTAGCAAAGTGAAGAGGAAGAGGAGGGGGGAAAAGGGAAGAAGAAGACATTGAAATCTAGAATTATATTTACACAGATAATTACATGTGGTAAAGAAAGGGTTTTGTTGTCATAAGGATCATACTTTGAGAGAGCTGAAGATTGTTTCACACACCTGGGCTCCTCAATTCAAGAGAGATGTTGAAGTACTGGAAGGTGTCCAGAGAAGAGCGACAAAGTTGGTGAGGGGCCTGGAGCACAGCCCTGTGAGGAGAGGCTGAGGGAGCTGGGGGTGTGCAGCCTGCAGAAGAGGAGGCTCAGGGCACACCTCATTGCTGTCTACAGCTACCTGAAGGATGGCTGTAGCCAGGTGGGGTTGGGCTTTGATGCCAGGCAAGCAGCAACAGAAGAAGGGGACACAGTCTCCAGTTGTGGCAGGGGAGGTCTAGTCTGGATGCTAGGAGGAAGTTGTTGGCAGAAAGAGTGATTGGCATTGGAATGGAGGTGGTGGAGTCGCCGTGCCTGGAGATGTTGAAGCAAAGCCTGGATGGGGCACTTAGTGCCATGGTCTGGTCGATTGGTTGGGGCTGGGTGCTAGGTTGGACTGGATGAGCTTGGAGGTCTCTTCCAACCTGGTTGATTCTATGACTCTACACACTGCCTTCGAAGTTTGTCGTGTTCAGGCAGCTACTGGCTGGTGTTTGCCTGTCACATCTTCTGCGTTTTGAACAGCCAAAATGTTTTCAGATAACTTTTGTTCCTTAAAACCAGAGACCTGATAATACCTGTACTGCAAGTTGATGGTAGTTTGGGCGCAGTGTCAGCGGCTAGCGGGATGAATGTGACTCCCTCTTCTGATCCTGACGTGGTATTCTCTCTGCTGCTGTGTGGTTGGGCACCACTGCTGCTGCACCGTGGTGGAGATTTCTGTATCAGACCGCCATACCCCTGTGCTTGCCTGTGAAGCAAATGTGGAACAGAACAGAGGCTCTGCCACTAAGAACATACTCTTGGCAGTAAGAGGTGCCAACTTAGGAGCAGAGGCTTGGGAAGAAGCAAAAGCAAATAAGGTGGTTTTGATCACTGTGACAGAAAAATAGTCTAAAAATAGTCTTGGTGCTTCAGCTGTTGGCCTGCTGTTGAGCCCTGAGATTGAGAAGAAAGTTTTCAGTGGGTCTTTGATAAATGGTTGAGATTCAAGGTGTTTAGAGAGCCCCTGCTTCATGAAGTGTCTGCCTATAAGACATAAAACATGTTCTGACAGCTTTAACAAGTGAATGATAGAGGCTGGCATGCTTGACAGATCAAAATCACTATCTGAATGATAACATGGTGAGTACTAGAGACCTTGGTCATGAAAGGGGCCCAGAGTGAAGAGAAATAGGAGTTTGAAGATGAAGGGAGGCTTTGGAGGAGTGCAGAGAGAAGTGCAATGATACTAAGAAGCTTAAAATGTCTTTGCAACAAAGCTGCACTGTAGAGATGATGCACTTGATGAAGGTTGAATGTTTTATATCTCTTAGATATGAGAGACAGGTGAGGATAGAATGTAAAGGAGGCTGTCAGACCTGTGAGGTTTTACCTGTTGAAGTTGCAGAGAAATAATTAAACTAGAAGTGGGTCTACAGAAGGACCCGAGGTTTGGCCTGGCAGGTTTGGCTGTAGTGGTAGCTGATGGCTAAAGAGCTGAGTAAACGAAGACAAGGATGAAATCATTGTTGCCCATTATCCAAAGGGGAAAGAGGAGACAGTGGGGAAGACTAAGGTGTCTTTGACTTCAGATGAAGCAGTTTAAAGATGGGCGGCTAAGTGATGAATAGAGCACAAAATCTGCACCTGTAGAGCATCCCTTACAAGTATCTGAGATGCAAAAGATACAATTATACTATGAGGAGTGCAGTCAGAATCTTAATGGTGAGTGTTGAGAGCTAACATCTTAGGCTGCCAATTGCATGTGACAAAATTTCGTATGGGAGGTGATTCTGCTCTTCCTTCAGGAAAGATGAAACTGAGTCTAATACGCTCAGGTAATTAACTTAATTTTCTTTGGTTCTTGCCGCACACCTTTTGCGGCATTGACATCACCTGATGAGTTGTTAGGAGGGAAATGCGGGAGGATGGGATAGAAAACTGTTCTGCACATGGCCAGTTCTGTGGTCCTGAAGTGCTGTGAGGCAGTCCCTGGAGTACTGCGCACCGCTGTGGGGCACTCAGGTGCCTGCTGCTGCAGGCAGTGTGCTGCAGTCCCAGCTGGGTGAGCTCACCGTGTGGAAGGTCGAGGAGAGCTGTGAGCAGCCCCTAATGTTTTCATATTCTGTGCTGTGCTTTCTCTTCACAAGCACCTACAGAAGATGGTCTGTAACAGGACTCCTTGGTTGTTTTTGCTGCATCGCCCAGCCTGTGTACCACCTGAAGATGGAAAGAGCAGGCTACAGGTGTTTCTTCCCCCCTCCCTTTTTGAATGAATAGTCTTCAAAAGAAAATTGCAGGTGGAAAGGGAGAAGAAATCCTCAGTGGAAACACTGTTATATTTTCAAATTTTAAATGGATTACCAAAAATGCATCTTAAAATGACACAGGAACTGCAAATAGTAAGTACCAAACTTCAGGTCTGAGCACTGAAAGCTGGAGACTTCAGTATGTGGTAGGAACTCAGTTGTGTTTCTGGCTCGGATGCAGGAGGCAGCAGAGTTGTCTTGAGCATAATATACAGTGAGCAACTGCTGGGTAGTTCTTTGGGGTATCATACTTATACATTAAACTAAGAAAATTAGGAAATGCAGAGAAACTTTTTATTACAAGATTTTCAGAGGATTCAGAATCATTGCATAGATTTCATATTGGTTATAACCTGATGCTGAAAACCAAACCCAGGCTGATGTGGCCATGCATCTTCTGGGTTGGATCTGGCTCACATCTATTGAGTTCAGTGTGCAAATGCAGCAGGGGCTCACTGGTCTGTGCCTATCACGGAAACTTTCAGGTTGGAAAAGCCCCTCAGGATCACCAAGTCCAACCTATAAGCCTACTCTAAAAGGTTCATCCTAAACCACATCCCCAAGCACCACATCTAAACAACTTTTAAACACATCCAGGGTTAGTGACTCAACCACCTCCCTGGGCAGCCCAAGTAAAAGTTGTCAGCATAAACAGAAAAAGGTTCTTTTAAGGATTAGAGTGGAGTGTGGGGTGGTGATGTTTATGAGTCTTACTGTTGTTGTTCAAGGTTATTACTCTAATATTGGCCATCAGTTGTTGTAATGATAAGATCTGCAGCATACTAAGAGAATTGAATGAAACATTTCAGAGGAAGAAGAATAAAGCATGGAATTGCTGTTCTGTTGCTGATTCCCTGGCACAATGGGGAAAATCCCAGTTCTATTTTAGTCTTTCTACCTCCCATCTGCAAAGACCACATTTTCTTACTTTGATTTCAGTTTTGACATTTAAAGAAATGCTTGCTGTAATGAGGCTTCTGTGTTCTGCTCAGGATGAGAGCATTTCAAGTATTTACATAATTAGAATATTAAAAGGCAGAACGAAGAAAACAATTTATTTTTTGCTCACATTAGAAGTAAAAACCAAACACAGAACCTTAAATGTGAGCTCCCACACTCAGATCTTCTAGATGGCTCGTGAAGCTCAGATACAGGTACACGTGGAATAAAGGAGTTCTGTGTAGTTAGGAAGGGAGTGGAGCCTTTTGTTCTTCTTGTTCAGAAAACCATTCCTTTTACCTCGAATTTTCTGACTGTTAGTGAGGCAAGTACAAAAATGGTTACCAGGAAAAGGTCTAAATTGTAGTAAAGATGTTGCCTGCAACTGCTCCTAGCAAACCAAGAAAAGACGGCAGCCTTGCCCTGTTCTGAGCAAGCTGCTTGCTCTGGCTGTGCTGAATGCAGGAATTAGAAAAACAAACTAGGATTCCTGCTAGGCTCATTTGCACGTTAAATATTCTGGATGTTTTTCCAGCTCCCAGTTATTTCAAAGCAGTCCGAGTGTCTGAGCTCTGGGAACTAACCAGATTACTTAGAGCACTCTTTGGTGTGCAGATGACCCCTTCCCTAAAACTCTGCTAGCCCAAAGGGCAGCAAGTTGATGACTGCTCTTTGAAATTGGAATAGGCTGCTGGGAGAGGCTCTTTCCTTCATATCAGTTTCTAAAGCATGTGGCTAAAGAGAATATTTGAGAAGGTACTGATGGGCAGACAACATTCATTTGCTCAGTGATGGAGGTTGTTACCATCTCTGTTTTCTTTGTAGCCAGTTTTGAAGTGGCTTGAATGTGTAAAGCAAATGGGGGTTGGTCTCTTCTCCTAGACAACCAGCAACACAACAAGGGGACGCAGTCTCAAGTTGTGCCAGGGAAGATACAGGCTGGATGTTAGGAGGAAGTTCTTGCCAGAGAGAGTGATTGGCATTGGAATGGGCTGCCCAGGGAGGTGGTGGAGTCACCGTCTCTGGAGGTGTTGAAGCAAAGCCTGGATGAGGCACTTAGTGCCGTGGTCTGTTTGATTGGCTAGGGCTGGGTGCTAGGTTGGACTGGATGATCTTGGAGGTCTCTTCCAACCTTGTTGATTCTATGACTGTAACTAGCCCAGCAGTGAAGTGCTTTACGCTAATTTCAGTTGCTCTTTAAATCAAGCATTAGCCTACACCATTTAACACGTACAAAATGCCTGTATGAGGATGAATTTCAGATTAGGAAGTTGATGTTTTAATACTTTAGTGTTCTATCCACTGCAGAAAAAAATCCCACCCAAACTATGCAAACCCACACAACAAATCTGTGGGAGGCCTCAGGTGGTGCCTGTGTAAAAATAAATGAGGCAGCTCACCACAAGGAATCATACTGGACACAGTACTCAAATCGTGGCCTGACCAGTGATAAAGTATCCCTAATGAGCCTTTCACATGGATTGGCCCCAAATCCTTGATCACAGAAGAAATGATGAACCTTCTGGTGAGCCAGACAGCCTCACCAGTAGCAATCAAAAGGCACATGTCTAGGATAGAGACACCATGAATGATGTCTTTAAATCAGTGTGTTCCAGGCTCTTCTCGGTGTGCTTTAAGCAACAGCTGTTTTTTCTCCTTAAGAAGGTATTTATAATACAGCAAGGAAAGGTGAGGGAGATGGGAAGCCAGGTTCACAGTGAAATAGTTTCCATCACAAGAAAAACTAAGCAGCACCAACTGGGGTGTGATGGCAGTGGGGCCTTAATGAATAGGAGCCAATTGTCCACTGGTTCTCTGAAGACAGGAGCTGAAGCATGTCCAGTAAAACTACCAGATAGGAAGCTTATTGTAAAAGGAAAGTGTTTCTTCATGCCACACACAGTAAAGTGTGGAGCTCACTGCTGTAGGACGGTAGTAGAGGTTCAAAAATACAGGTGCTCTCAAAAGAGGTAGGATGAAGTCAGAGAAAAGTTGGGCATAGACTGGCTGCTCAGCGAAGACTCTGGATGCAGCCTCAGTACTGAGGTGCCTTGAAGCTGTAGAGCTCCAGAAGCTGGGTGCAGTATGGCAGGCTTGCCTGCTGCTTGTGCTTAGTCTGACTGCAGCAGGCCACCACTGAAGATGGCCTGGTGGGCTTCAGGGGCTACAGATCTGAGCCAGTGTGTATGGTCTCTGTCACCTTGTCTCCTTTCACCACTGACAAATTGCAGCCAGCCATTAGTTTGTTTTTCTTTCATGTGCATACTCTTTTCTTAGTCCTTCAAGAACTTAGCTTTCTCCAAGCTTGATCTTCTTTCAAGCCTCTTGACTTTATTTTTCCTTTGAAAGGTGCCCCTGGATCTTGTCACTTTTCCTGGGAGTGCTACTGCATGGGGTGTTCAAATGCATCAGCCTCATGTAGGCATGCATCTTGCTGTATACCTGTTGAGCTCTCCTGACTACCTGTGGTCTGGCTGACACAGCCATCTTCCCTGGAAGCTGCAGCAACATCCTGTTTGATTTCTTCTTTCCCCTTGTGTGAACTTGGCACTGAGCAGCTCTAGTGATGTGGGGATCGTGTATAGCCAGGGACAAGGAAGAGAGGTGAGGATTGTGGTACACTGAAGCCATTGAGGAGCTTGCCTGTGAGTGCAGTCAAAGAATGGTAGTGTCTCTGGACAGAAAACCTTTCTTCTCTGCTCTCACCCCTGCATCAAGTCACTTGCATCCCTCAAGTTTAGATGGGACAGGGTGCAGAGCTCCTTGTCCTTTCTCCCACTGTCTCTTTTTGCAGGAGCAAGAAATACATGTTTGGGAGGCTCATTCAGGTTGAACCCCAACGATAAGGGAACGAAGAAGTGCAAGTAAATACCTCTGACTTCAAGAATTTCAAAAAATGACTTCATAGAAAATTGTCTTTTAATAATGTGCTATAGAGTAAGAAAGCTCTTATTTGTGTGTCTGTGATCACTGAATGCAGGCTGGTTTTGCCTTTGTTCTGCTAACTATTTGGATGGCTAGGTCAGGCACAATCTTCTATTAAAAACTCTTTTTTTAGCTTCTGCCTTTTCAGGTAGGTTGAGTTGAAGAATTTTCATACACCTAGCCTTCTTCCACCCACATGGGTGTGGTGGGATTTAGTTTCTGCGCCGCTGTCAGTGCCATGGGAGTTCAAAGCAGGCACTGCTGTTCCCATTTCCACATCTAAATCACTTGTGCCTAGCGTACACAGAACTGGAAGCAGGAGGTTCTGGTCTGCTCATCTGGTTCTTCCCAGGGTAGCACTGGGAAGCAGAAGCTGGATGAAGTTACTTTGTAGTGCAGAGCTGACTTGTAAGCCTGACAGGAGCAGTCTGCATTCTGTAATCACACGTTCGTTTAAACAATGCTAATAATCGGCCTCCGTTCTTGGGATGTGCAAATTGGAATGCACAATGCGTTGCAACTACAAGGGAGTCTTGATAATTGAGGCACAATTTGCTTAATTATGTTGTTCTTAGTCAATGTATCATTAAAACAATGAGAAAGTTAAAAGATTGTTTAATGCTTGACAGTGTCAATGTTTTTTCCATGCTCTCAGATAATTTAATAGTCAGGATATGTGCATTGGGAAGGGGAAAAAGAAGTTACTCCAGAATATAGATGAGCAGGAAGTGGCTAAGAATTATAAAGACAAGGTTATTAAGAAAAAATTATATCAATTTTGTTAAAAAACCTCACAGACCCAAAGCCAACACAAAAAAACCCCAACCAAAACAAAACACACCACCTCCTTTTTGCTCTCCAAACCAAATAACACAACCAAACCACAACTACTTCGTTTGTTGCCCTAAAATAAGAAGTTGGGGTATGTAATGAGGGGGCTTAGCAGAACATGGCACCTACTGTACCTCTGAGCTATTTGTGTAGTCCTCAGGGAGCTTCTGTTGCATAAGCAGCATTCATTTTTCCTGTTGCTTTTCAGTTATTGAGAGAGGCCAGTTCTTGACTGGTGACTAATCCCAGATGTAGAAGTCACCTTGGTCAGAAAGAGATGACTATGTGCAAGTGCTGACTTGGGTTACCATATTTAAGTAATAACCTATGGGCCAGTTCCCTGGATTAAAACAACAGATTTATGTTCTTAGCTCTCTCACTACAGCTGTCAGCATCTTTATTCTTTCTGTGGTCAGAAAACAGGTAAAGAGGTCATTAAGTAAGGCATAACCTCTGTTTCCAAGGCATACTGAAATTGATTACAATTGGGAAAAGTATGAAGAGGTTGCAAAGATTCAGCTACAATCATAGCATGGGTTAGGTTGGAAGGGACCTCAAAGCTCAGCCAGTTCCAACCACCCACCATAGGCAGGGACACCTCCCACTGCAACAGGTCACTCAAGGCCTCATTCAGCCTGGCCTTGAACACCTCCAGGGAGCTTGTGGAGCACAGAATCACAGAATGTGATCTTGGACCACATTGTGTGGTTCTGTGCTCCACAACCTCCCTGGACAACCTGTTCCAGTGTCTCACCAATCTGAAACAAACATTACTGTCACAGTGCTCTTGTATCCACTGATTTTAAAGCTCCAAATTAAATCCTCTGACTTTTCTCCTTCTGTTGAAAAAATGATTTGTAAGGCTATTTCTTTATTGGGGGGGGACACCAAACACCGGATCAAACCTCAGAATGCTTTGCTTCTCTGTTTGCAGATGCTGTGAAACCACCGGTCAGTTCTTTACAGCCATCTGCTGAGTTGCCTTTGCCCATCAACACTTCACCGCCTTCCACGCAAGCAGAATCTTCCCTACCTCCTCCGTATCAGCTTATTAACATCCCCCCACTGGAGTCTTCCTCTGGTCAAGAAGATCCTCAAGACTATCTACTTCTAATAAACTGTCAAAGTAAAAAACCTGAACCTATGAGGTGAGTGGCTTTTTTTGGGTGATAACAGTTTTATTACAGGCTAAGAATGCTTGTGCCAGAAGCCCCTTTTTGAGTAATTGGTTACATGTAATCTACAGGGTAAAGCTGCTTGAACCTTCTGCTCCTTCTCTACCTATGCTTGAACTCTGTGCAGCAATAGTTAAGTTCTTTGATCAGGTCTAGACCCATACTGCTTTCTTCGAGGTGTGGGCAGCAGTTGCCCATGTGAATCACAGAATCATCCAGGTTAGAAGAGACCTCCAAGATCATCCAGTCCAACCTATCCAACCAAGATCATCCAGTCCAGCCCTATCCAATCAATTAGGCCATGGCACGAAGTGCCTCATCCTGTCTTTTCTGTAACACCTCCAGGGCTGGTGACTCCACCACCTCCCTGGGCAGCCCATTCCAATGCCAATCACTCTCTCTGGCAACAGCTTCCTTCTAATACAGGACACTTTCCAGTACCTCAACATCTCTCTTGAATTGAGGAGAACTGGACACAGCACTCAAGGTGTGGCCTGAGCAGTGCTGAGCACAGGGGCAGAAGAACCTCCCTTGTCCTGCTGGCCACACTCTTCCTGATCCACACCAGGATGCCATTGGCTCTCCTGCCCACTTGGACGCACTGCTGCCTCATCTTCAGCTACTCTCTACTAGCACCCCCATGTCTCTCTCTGCCTGGCTGCTCTCAGCCACTCTGTCCCCAGCCTGTAGTGCTGCTTGGGGTTGTTGTGGCCAAAGTGTAGAACCCTGCACTTGGCCTCGTTCAGTCTCATTCCATGGGCCTTCCCCTACCCATCCAGCCTGTCAAGGTCCCTCTGCAGGGCTCTCCTACATTAAATGTGTATTTATTTCTCCAGCTGCTACTTCTGTCTTAACTGGAGGTGCAGCATGTCCTGCACAGGAGGATATTTATGTTAGCTACCTGAGCAATATGCTGCAGTTTTTCAAAACAGACTGTGGTGACCATCACTGAAGTAGGCTGCCCAGGGTTTAGTGGAATCTCTGTCGTCAGACACATCAAAAAGCCTCCCAAAACAACAAACCAGCCACAAACAAACTTGACTAGACAAGCTCCTAAGGAGCCTCACCTGACACTGAGGTTGGCTTTACTTACGGAGAGATACTGGAAGAGCTGGATCAAACAATTTCCAGAGGTCCCTTCCAAGCTTGGGTGTTCTATGGGAGAAGTGTATAAATCAAGCTTCTTCCCTCTGCAGCAATTTCAAATAAAACCTAGTGGGATATTTCCAGGAAAAGAAACAAAATGTCAGCATATTTTTATGACTTCAGACAAGTAAGTGGAAGGCTGAGGAGAGCTTCCCTTGAAAGTGTTCTCAGGAGTATTTCACATACTCCCTTAGGGCCATACCTTTCAGTGGCACTGCCTTCTTCATCAACACCTTGATGCTCTGCCAGTTTTACCTGTGCCATGTGCTCTCTGCTCCCTTGGCATTTTTATCTTGCTCTGTTGTGCCTTAGGAGTTTCCTGCTCTGTTTTACTGATGATTACGTGGTAGAAAGCTATCCACCCTTTACAGCCTCCTTTAGGAAGGAGACAATCAGCCTACAGTCTCCCCAGAGTATGGAATGTGCAGGAGGACTTGGAGCACAGCATGCCCCAAAATCTCCTGCAAGAGAAGGGGAAACCCAGTGTCTGCATTCTGGGTGTTAAATGCTTCAGTGCTGAGTGATGTTTAGATGCTGATGATGCTCCAGCGCTATGTCCCTGTTCCTGCCAAACAGTCTGGCATCTTACAGAATGGCTTGCTAAAGAGATCTTGATTTCAGTTCAGCACCCTGGCTTGTCTGAAATGTCTGAGTTGCCATTTGTTTCTTTGAGGGATAGGCACAGAGTGGATTTCTAACACCATATGAACTGTGGCTCTAGGAATTGCCCCCCAGTTTTGAAGTAGAGGGAGTAAATTCTGTGGAGACCATAAAAGTGGCCCTAAAACAGTGCATAATGGAGAACTGCCCTGCAAAATCTTTTGAGGAAGACACTGGTGACACAGGAGAGAAGGTATTTGGCTGCTGAGGAAGGCAAAAGTTCCACCAGAGAGAGAAAATGCTGAGGGAATGGAGACAACTGTGTACAGTCCTTGAGAACACAGAAATTATTGAAATAAATTAGGTTTTAATAGGAAGATTTAAAGACAGTGAAACACAGACACTGTGATTACTTGGAAATTATATGGGATTAGTCTGTTATATTTAGCTAAATTCACTTAATAATTAAGTCCTTTTTATTAGGAAGGGTGTAATAATGGAAATTCAGAATATTAGTTATGCTGGAGTTGCAGTTCCACCTGCAAGGACTGTTTGTTCCATGTCTGGTTGGGCTGAAGTAGAATCATAGAATGGTTTGGGTTGGAAGGGACCTCAAGGATCATCCAGCTCCAACCCCCTGCCATAGGCAGGGACACCTCCCACTAGGGCAGGTTGCTCAAGGCCTCATCCAGCCTGGCTTTAAATGCCTCCAGGGAGGAAGCATCCACAACCTCCCTGGGCTACCCGTTCCAGTGCCTTACCACCCTCACTGTAAAGAACTTCCTCCTAACATCCAGTTTCAATCTCCCCTCCTCCAGCTTAAACCCATTCCCCCTCGTCCTGTCATTACAAGACCTTGTAAATAGTCCCTTCCCAGCCTTCCTGTAGGTTCCCTTCAGATACTGGAAAGCCACTATAAGGTCTCCTCGAAGCCTTCTCTTCTCCAGGCTGCAGAGCCCCAACTCTCTCAGCCTGTCCTCAGAGCAGAGCTGCTGCAGCCCTCTGAGCATCTTTGTGGCTCTCCTCTGGACCCGCTCCAGCAGTTCCATGTCCTTCTTGTGTTGGGGGCTCCAGAACTGCACACAGTACTCCAGGTGGGGTCTGACGAGAGCAGAGTAAAGTGGGAGAATCCCCTCTCTCGCCCTGCAGGCCACACTGCTCTTGCTGCAGCCCAGCACACGGTTGGCTGTCTGGGCTGCATGTGCACACTGCCGGCTATATATAGAGAGAGTATAGACCTTTTCCTATAGAACTAGAGCTCTGTTTACCTGCCTGTACGTTAGCAAGAGGACCAGTTCCATGGCACTCTCTGCACTATCCCAATCCACATCCTTAAAGGTGAAGGAAAAAGGAAATGACCATGAAATTTCCCACTGATTTCCAAACTGGGAAGAATTTGGTTGGACTTGGATGATGATTGAGGTCTCTTCCAACCAGATGTACTCTGTGTGAGTCTGTGTAACTTCTCTACATATTTTATGCACCCATTTTTTCTTTAGTGTAAAGTGCAGAGCTTAATTGATGTAATTAAGTAGGCAGGCATTAAATGGTTTATTTCTATTGCATTTTTTCCCTTTAGACTTCAAAGCTGCAACATTTTCTGTTCTAATTCTGCACATTACTTCTTAGATTATCTGGGAATTACTGAATCTGACTCGTTTGGGATTTAATTAATTAATTTGGACTGCTGTCTGTGTGAGGTAACTGAAGCAGAGAGGAATTATCGGAGCTGCCCCTGACATTGGCAAGAATCCTGGTGCTTCAGAACTAAGTTTTGAAATGCTTCCTTATGGTGTCCTGCAATGCACTGCATGTGGCTGGGAGAATCTTGGACACAGCACTTGCAGCTGTAATAATCATGTTGTCTTTTGTCTGAAATGGTTTTATGCTGTGGTCACTGATTTGAGAGAGAGCATTGTTGAACTGCAGCATTTGGTGAGATTTTAAGGTTCATGTTTGCCTCCTAAGACGATGCATCCACAGACCGTTCCCAACCCCTCTTGTTGTTCTAGCTGATTGGAGAGGTATATTGAAATACTAAATGCTGTCTTCCTCATCTTTCCTATGTTTATGAACCAGCCAAGGGTCATCCCCTCTCTCAGAAGAGCAGGAATACCTGCTATTAGAAGATTTTGAGAGTAAAAAGATTCCGCTGCAGTGAGTGAACAGTAGCCTTTCTTGGAACAAGTGTGGGGAATTAATCACAGAGCCATTAACTTGCCTGCAAATATTGTTTGTCTGAGATGCATCTTGCATGGTGTTCTGTGAGTTTTAACAGAGAAACTACATCATTTTGCCTTCCGTTTGCTGGAGATAGATCTGTTTGATTACTTAGTTATCTGCCCACAGTTTTACTATGCTTGCCGCTTCTGTCCCAGATTGCTGGCACACAAGAGTAGTTTTACCATCACTTTGTTCATAGTTTTTTGCTTAATTAGTGATATGGAGTCCTGCAGATGGGAGAAGAGTCAGCTCAAAGGATGAGTGTTCAAACCAGACCACAGGCAGTGTATTAAAAAGTGGGATTGTTACCATTAGTACCCCTCAGACTAAAATACCTTTTTCTTCCTCTCTGTCGACAATTCCCAGTACGTGGAGGGAGGCTTTTTATTGGACTCTCCCTGCTTCAAACTCCACCTCTTTTTTTTTTTTTTTCTGCACATCTTAAGTCCAGTCCTTGCAGACCAGCAGGCTGTACAGTTATCTCTTCTTGATATGTGGAGAGAGGTGTCCAGTCCTAGCACTGAGTAAGGAACAGCTTGGCCCCTTAGCATAATGTGCTGATGTACAATGCCCTTGTGATAACCCTGACTTCACATTCCAGTCTCTCTCTTTTTGTTTATAGACAGTGAGGAGTTTTCATTGTCTTCTATCCAACTTGGCCAGTGTTTTAGACTGAGGTGCAAAGCCCCAGGAATCAATTGTTAATGGAGTATTCAAGCCAACTGACATTTTTGTTAAGCTCTTCTGAAGCATGTGGGGAAAATTAAAGTTTTCAGAGAACTGTCTTATGTGCAGAAGAGAATCTTGCCAAGTGTAAGGTCCTGCACCTGAGTTGGTGCAGTCCCAAGCACAACTCCAGGCTGAGTGGGGAATGGCTGAAAGCAGTCCTGAGGAAAAAGACCTGAGAATCTGTGGTGAAAAGCTCAACATGAGCCTGCAGTGTGAGTGCAGCCCAGACAGCAACCGTGTGCTGGGCTGCAGCAAGAGCAGTGTAGGCAGCAGGGCAAGGGAGGGGATTCTGCCCCTTGGCTCTGCTCTCCTCAGATCCCACTGGGAGCACTATGTGCAGTTCTGGAGCCCTCAACACAAGAAGGACATGGAACTGTCGGAGCCAGTCCAGAGGAGGCCACCAAGATGCTCAGAGGGCTGCAGCAGCTCTGCTCTGAGGACAGGCTACAAGAGTTGGGGCTCTGCAGCCAGGAGGAGAGAAGGCTTCAAGGAGATCTTATAGTGGCCTTCCAGAATCTGAAGGGGGCTACAGGAAGGCTATGGAGGGACTATTGACAAGGTCTTGTAATGACAGGACAAGGGGTAATGGGTTTAAACTGGCAGAGGGGAGATTCAAACTGGATGTTAGGAAAGGATTCTTTGCAGTGAGGGTGGTGAGACACTGGCACAGGTTGCCCAGGGAGGTTGTGGCTGCTCCCTCCCTGGAGGTGTTCAAGGCCAGGTTGGATGAGGCCTTGAGCAACCTGTTGTAGTGGGAAGTATCCCTGCCTATGGCAGGGGGTTGGAACTGGCTGAGCTTTGAGGTCCCTGCCAACCTAAACCATTCTGTGATTCTATATGAAATACTTGTAAAAAAAAAGCAGCAATAGTAAAGCCTGTGCCTGAACTCTGGCCCTGACCTACATCTCCTGGAGGTAACAGCAATCAGCCATGCATTGTCAGTTTTCAGAATTGTCCCTAGTGTTCTTAGTGTGATCAGTGATGAATACTGATTATTTTTAATTCCCTGTCTTCATTTTGGCATGAGCTGCTTTCTTGGGCCCTGTTTCAGACCATCTTCAAACTTCTGGTTAAGAAGTTGATTCCAAAAGAGATGACTTGGGAAAATGTGACGTAAATCAGAAATGCCCTCTTATCATGAGAAATTCAAGTTGTTGCCATCAGCTAAGCAAATGACAGGCCTGCCTGCCTCGTGGTTTTTCAAAGTCTTTGGGTTTTGTGAGTGCTTGTGGTCAAGAGAGCAGCAGCAGCAGCAGCATTCACTTAATCCCAGAGAAAAGCCTCGGTTTAGAAATGCCATCATTTGTTGCTTAGCTATAATGGGTAATCCTTAAGCACTGGCATCGCAGATGTGCCACTGGACTTTGATCTTTGGTTAGATACTCCTGCGTGGTTGTGTGAGATAAATGTAGTGTTCAGATTTTATTTCTGGAGTTTGGGGAAATTTTGTCATTTTTAAGTATCTCCTAGTGAACTGGAACTAATAGTTTTGGTTCTAGAATTGATTGTCAGTGTCCAGCTCCTCTTGATTGCCCACTTTATTTCCATAGAATCACAGAATCAGTCAGGAAGGGACTGATTGGAAGGGACCACAGGCAGGGACACCCTACCCTAGATCAGAACTGGATGCAGTACTCCAGGTGGGGTCTCAGCAGAGCAGAGTAGAGGGGGAGAATCACCTCCCTGGCCCTGCTGGCCACATTTCTGCTGCTGCAGCCCACACTGTGGTTGGCTTTCTGGGCTTCAAGTGCACACTGCTGGCTCATGTTGAGCTTCTCGTCCAGCAGCACCCCCAGGTCCCTCTCCTCAGGGCTGCTCTCCAGCCACTCACTACCCAGGCACATATCTGGCATATAAAAGATCACAGTCCTTGCCATCCTTGCTCATGTGAAACATATGTGACGCTTCTGGGGCTTTGGTCTGATGAAATAGCACAGTACAAGAATACATCTAGAGACTGTGGAACTCCTGGGTGATACTTTTGAGAATGAATCCTTAAGAGCAAGGGCTGCAGCAGGGCCTTAGCTCCAAGTGTTACTCATCACACAGATATGCTCAGTATTTCTTATGCCCTTTGTAACCTCACATGCTTCCTTCATTCCTGTGTGCTCTATATCTTTGTAAGCATGTTAAATTTCCAGTGGCTCATGAGGGAATTTTTGAAGCTCTGAGGCAAAAGAAGTAAACTGTTAACAAACAAGAGAATGTCTCCATCATAAGGGATGTAAGAAGTTTCATTTGGTTGTGTCAAGGATAAATACTTGATGTTGAAGTACTGGAATGTGTCCAGAGAAGGGCGACAAAGCTGGTGAGGGGCCTGCAGCACAGCCCTGTGAGGAGAGGCTGAGGGAGCTGGGGGTGTGCAGCCTGCAGAAGAGGAGGCTCAGGGCAGACCTCATTGCTGTCTGCAGCTACCTGAAGGGAGGCTGTAGCCAGGTGGGGTTGGTCTCTTCTGCCAGGCACCCAGCAACAGAAGAAGGGGACACAGGCTCAAGTTGTGCTAGAGGGGAGGTGTAGGCTGGATGTTAGGAGGAAGTTGTTGGCAGAGAGAGTGATTGGCATTGGAATGGGCTGCCCAGTGGAGTTGCCATCCCTGGAAGTGTGGAAGAAAAGCCTGGCTGGGGCACATAGTGCCATGGTCTAGTTGACTGGATAGATTTGGCTGATAGATTGGAATGGATGAGCTTGGAGGTCTCTTCGAACCTGGCTGATTCTATTTCTGGTTTGGGTTTTTTTTTGGGAGGGGGATCCCTTAAACAGAGTGCAGATTAAGGATAAGTTACCTAGAAATCAATTGCTTACAGTGAGACAGACCTTAAATCTGCATTTCAACTAAGAACCAGAGCAAAGCTGGTGTATGTTCTAATAAAAATAACCCACCCCAAGAAAGCTAAGAACAAGCTTACAGGGAAAGGCTAAAAAATTAAGGGCACAGAAGAACTCTCCTAAGCTACCTGTGCTTAGATCATGCTGTTAAAAAGAGCAAAACCTAGCTGGTTAGGTGAAGGAGGATTTTCCTCTGCTGCAGATGTGAAGTCTGAGCCGATCTCATTGGTTCCCTACATAGCTGTGTGAGTGGCACTTGGGAAGTGATTCATCAGGTTTAGATGGATATGTAAGAAGAATGGATTGTGTTTCACACAGTCTCTATTTCTCCAAGGACTGCAAAAGAAACTGAAATGAATACCTAAACTGGATTCCTTTCTCCTCCGATTGCCAGAACCCCAGGAGACAAATCCAGCTCTCCCTCAAGAAAGAAAGTTTTGTCTGATCTTATTGACAACTTGAAATTGGATCACAAGTTGCCATCGGTGGTGTAGCAAGCCCCTTAGAGTCAGGGGAGAAGAAGCTTCTTGTGATGGTTATGAGGTTGATTTTTGTGCATTTTATACCTCAGAAGTCTCATGAATTGCATGGCCCAGGTGCTTAACAGAGCTTAGTAAGAGTAGTATAGCTGCTATTCCTTGGAGCACATGCATGCTCAAATAGTCACCCACATCTGTGTCGTGCTGTAGTAGGGTCCAGATGTAGGTATCATGGTATGGTAGTGTGATAAGATAAAAAAATGCAGTGGGAGTGTATGGACTGCATTAACTCCACCTGTGTTACTATTTTGCCACTTCCTTGACGTTAGGCAAGGAGTTAGACTGGTAACAGAATTTCTCTGCCTGGAGCAAGGTAACTGGGGATTAAAAATAAATAAATGGCAGTGTGTTTGCTTTCCACAGAAGTTTACTGGTACTGGTTGGTGCCAGTATTGAGCAGTGCTGTTCCCATAAAAGATAGATTCCTTAGGAAATCAAAGTGTAAAATACTGTGCAGCTTTATCTGACAGTGCTACTTTGACTTGTACTCGGGACAAAAGCTCTCTGTTGCACATACGTCCTATGGATTTATTTTGTTTCCTCCAAAGTGCATGCAAGCTTCTTCCTGGTTCTGCTCTTATCTGTTTTCTCTTTCTCCTTAATGTATTTAAAACAAGTTTTATATCTTCAGTAGATAACTTCAGGCATGCACTTAAGAGTAGCAAAAGCAGTTGTATTTTTTTGCCTCTATTTTTTTTTCATACTGATTAGAACTCACAAGAAGTCTAAACCCAAAGACTGAGTGTATTATTTTTTTACCTTTCCCAGTGCCATTAACACACAGGTAGTTGGCAGCATGGGATAAAATTAGAGAATCAGGGAATGGTTTAGGTTGGAAGGGACCTCAAGGATCATCCAGTTCCAAGCCCCTGAAATAGGCTGGGACACCTTCCACTAGAACAGGCTACCCAAGGCCTCATCCAACCTGGCCTTGAACACTTCCAGGGAGGCTGTGGATGACAGAATCACAGAATGGGATCAAAGGTCTCATTCTGTGATTCTGTGCTCCACAATCTCCCTGGGCAGACTGTGCTAGTGTCTCACCACGCTCACTGCAAAGAACCCTTTCCTAACACCTAGTTTCAATCTCCTTTCTGCCAGTTTAAATCCATTACTCCCTGTCCTGTCATGACAAGACCTTGTCAACAGTCCCTCCATAGCCTTTCTGTAGCCCCCTTCCAATACTGGAAGGCCACTATAAGGTCTCCTCAAAGCCTTCTCTTCTCCAGGCTGAAAAAAATGGGAAAAATAAAAGTTGCCCAGGCCTCAGACAGAACTCTGCTCCAAACTGGCATCATGAAAAGCACTTGCTTTGTGAAACATCAACTTGTTGTTTGGTGCTGCTAAAGACTCACAGTTGTATTACCTGTTTCATGTGCATGGATGTGTATGTGTGTAGTTATTTAGGGTCTTCTGAAATACCACTGTTTGTTTGATAGTTGTGTTGCTGATGTTAAAAAACAACAGAAGTCTTTGGAAGAGCCTGATAAGACTTTAGTAGTTGACATTTTTGGGGTTGTGTTTATGATTTGTGATGTCTGTTTTTCTTCCTGTTCATCAGTGTTTTAACCTTACAATCTTGTGTGCAGATCTCATGCTGACTCTGCCAAATCCAGCTCCTCCGAAACAGACTGCAACGACAACCTGCCCTCCCACAAGGGCCCGGCTGCGGCCGGGAGCAAGCAGGCTGTGAACGGCTTCTTCCAGCAGCAAGGGGTCTACGACTCGCCGCCCTCGCGGGCCGGACTGTCGCTGCCTGACTGCAGCCTTTATAACCTGCCTAGGAGTTACTCGCAGGATGTTCTACCCAAGGCAGCCTCTCCGTCTGGGACTGATGCGGAGGGAGAGCAGCATGTTTTCAGCACCCCCTCGACAACCTCTTCGCTAGACGCACAGATGAGACACGTCTCCATTAGCTATGACATTCCCCCCACACCTGGAGGTACTTACCAGATCCCACGAACTTTTCCAGAGGGGACGTTGTCTCAGACTTCAAAACTGGAGACTATCCCAGATATTCCTCCACCTCGGCCACCGAAACCTCACCACGCTGCAGATCGCTCTCCTGTGGAAACATGTAGCATTAGTCGCACTGCTTCAGACACTGATAGTAGCTATTGCGTCCCGACGGCGGGAATGCCGCCCTCGCGCAGCAATACCATTTCAACCGGAGACCTCAACATCTTCCGGAAAGGTCAGTGCTCCGCCTGCTGCTCCTCCACAGGCTCTGTGCTCCGCCGTGGCCTTCTGTCATCTGTGATGGGCTCCCACTGACAGAACGAGAGGACACAGCCTCAAACTGCGCCAGGGCAGAGTTGGGCTGGACGGTAGGAAGAAGTTCTACATGGAAAGAGCGATTGCCCCTTAGAACGGGCTGCCTGGGGAGGTGGTGGAGTCACCATCCCTGGAGGTGTTGAAGAGGAGGCTGGATGAGGCACTTAGTTAACGAGAAGGGTTAGATGATAGGTAATGACAGGATGAGGGGTAATGGGTTTAAACTGGCAGAGGGGAGATTTGAAACTAGATGTTAGGAAAGGGTTCTTTGCAGTGAGGGTGGTGAGACACTGGCACAGGTTGCCCAGAGAGGTGGTGGAGCACAGAAGCACATTCTGTGCTCCACAACCTCCCTGGAAGTGTTCAAGGCCAGCTTGGATCAGGCCTTGGGCAACCTGTTCTAGTGGGAGGTGTCCCTGCCTATGGCAGGGCGTTGGAACTGGATGAGCTTTGAAGTCTCTTCCAACCTAAACCATTCTATGATTCTATCATAGGTTGGACTTAATGATCCTTATAGGTCTTTTCCAACCTGGTTAATTCTGTGATTCTGTGAAGGAGGGACCTTTCCAGTCATTAGAAACAAGCAGGTAGCCCTTCACAAAGCAGTTGGTGAGCATAGTGCTTAAATATGTAAGAGAGAAAAAAGGAGATCCTTAAAGAAAACCATCTCAACAGCAAAGCATGGAATGTTCATTGTACTGTGGCATTTGGTCTTGGCTAGGAATCATAGAATCAACCAGGCTGGAAGAGACCTCCAAGCTCATCCAGTCCAACCTATTACTTAGCCCTAGTCAGTGAACCAGACCATGGCACTAAGTGCCCCATCCAGGCTTTACTTGAACACCTCCAGGGACAGCGACTCCACCACCTCCCTGGGCAGCCCATTCCAATGCCAATCACTCTCTCTGGCAAGAACTTCCTCCCAACATCCAGCCTAGACCTCCCCTGGCACAACTGGAGACTGCATCCCCTTGTTCTGTTGCTGGTTGCATGGGACTTTTCCAAGCAGACCAACCCCCATCTGGCTACAGCCTCCTTTCAGGTAGTTGTAGACAGCAATGAGGTCACCCCTGAGCATCCTCTTTTCAAGGCTAAAGGCTCCCAGCTCCCTCAGGCTCTCCTCACAGGGCTTGTGTTCCAGGCCTCTCACCAGCTTGGCATTTGTGGCTTCTTGTCTTTAGAAAGCAGCAGTGAAGAACTAATCTCTTTTTCTTTTGGCTAATAAGCTCACATAGCTGAGTTCAGTGCTCCTGCTACCAACCTTTCAGGATGGCTGAAGCAACGTTGGCATAGAGTAGTGCAAGCTTGCAGAAACTTGGTGTGTTTTCTGGAAGTCAGTGAAACCTGGAGTATACCCAGAATATTGAGATCAGCTCCGAGCAGGTGGATGTTGCCACCCACCTCTCTTTCTCTCCTTGTCATAGCCACACCTACTGCAGACTTAAGGCAAATTAAAGTAGCTTCTTGTAGTCACCTAAATGTAGATGGTCCAGATGTGCTAGTGTGTTTTCTAGGCTGTTTTCCCGCTAGCAGTTGAGTGTCCTAGCAAATCTAATGGAGCTACTATTACTTTAAAGAATTTGGTGTTTCTTTGAGGGTTTTCCTGCCTTTAAATCTGAGAGCATAAGAACAGGATAATATTTAAAAGTCAAGAAGTGCAGTGAGAGGTAGAGATTGGGAAGCTGATGCTTATTGTTACAAAGATCAATTGTTCTAGTCCTGTTAAGCACTCTTAGGCTAAGAGTTTCCTTTTATTCAGGTTCCTGACGCAGATGGGCATTACAGTGGTGTTTTTACAGTGAAGTTTTGAACTGATTGGAGTCTATGCTAATGATAGAGGGGATTTGTTTGAGTCGTACTAGGTGTGGGATGGGAGGCTGAAATCAGGAAGGGGATGGGGGCAATATACAGAATGAATGTGATCATCCAGGTGCTCGATATTATCCTGTTTGCCATTCATTTTGTAGTCTAAGTGTAAGAATATTTGTGGTTGTTAGCGTGTTACAATGGCAAAGTAACACCCTGAAAGCCCCTTGTTTGCTTTGCTTCACTTCTCTCGTTTTGGGAAGTTTCCAAGCCAAGTACTCCTACACTGAAGCTGAGATCGTCAGCCTCAGGAAGAGCAGCCTTTCTGGAAGCACAGTTTGAATCTGGCACTTCATAGCAGAAGTGTTTATTTTTACTTCTAGGTGGAAATCTCAAAAGAAACCCCAACACTTCAGAGTGCTTCTTCAGGGCCAGGCAGGGATGAAAACCAGAGTTTGTCCATACGTTCTCCATGGCGTCAGGAGGAGGGACATAACTGTTACTGTGTAAGGCAGCCTGTTTCCCGCATGGGTGAGGAGGAGCTGGGAGCCAGATGTCTCACATACCCCCACCCTGTCCACCAGAGAGTCATCCATAAAGCTAAGGACTACCAACATCCAGGACTCCAAAAATGGAGAGATCTTCAGTGGTGTAGCAGTTTGTTCAAACTGCAAGTCCTCAGAGACCCAGTGGGGAGCTGAGAGCAGGGATTCACCTGTTCCTGCAATAGGTTGAATCCTGTTGAACCAGCACTTTTCCAGGGGAAGAGGATTCAGTCAGATTTCTCCAGATGCTATATTACATCTGCTGTTCTTTTCAGTATAGATTTGTCTCGAGGGCCCAGTGTCTCCAAACCCACTCTTAAACTCAGTCCTTACACCTGCCTATTTGAAAGGTAGAATTTGCTGCCGCTTTCAAATGAAAGACTTTTATGTTTTCATGCCAAGGAAAAATGCCACTGTGAGAGCTTCGTGTTGTGACTGATGAGCGTAAAGTTTGTTTGTGAACGCAGTCTCCTCAAGCGTATAGATAAAAATCTATGGCCGTAGCTCCAGGAGGTGTGTTTGTGTGCTCTCAGAAGCAGACAGTGAGTAACAAAAGGCTGTGGATGCTGGGTGCCAAGTGACAGGAAGAGGAATGATAAATAGCCGCTTTCTCTTCTTGTTTCTTCAGAAATTAGTTCTCAAGACTGTTATGATATTCCACGAACCTTTCCGAACGACAGATCTAATTCACTGGAGGGCTTCCACAACCACTTTGTAAGTATGACTGGAGCTGAGGAGAGGCACCCGGTGACAGTGCTTGAATGCTCCTTGTGCCCGCGTTCCGCAGCAAGCCGTACGGTGTGTGTCGTGTCTCGCTTTCAGTAGAGCACCTTGATCTGAGTAGAGTAGGTTAAAAACTCATGTGATTCACAGCTGATTGCATAACTTATTTTGTTAAAGGAAATATATGTTAATTCTAGAAAAACAGAAGCATGTTGACAGTGGGAAGTGTTTCAAGTGAAGAACTAGATGAAAATTATGTCCCAATGAATCCCAACTCTCCTCCACGACAGCATTCCAGCAGCTTCACTGAACCCATCCAGGAAACAAACTATGTACCAATGACACCAGGCACGTTTGATTTTCCCTTATTTGGAAAGCAAGTCCCTCCTCCTGCTCACATGGGGTTCAGGTCCAGTCCAAAGACCCCTCCCAGACGGTCAGTACCTGTTGCAGAATGTGAGCCACCGCCGGTGGATCGGAACCTCAAACCAGACAGAAAAGGTGAGGAAAATGTCTAATAGAAGTTGATTTTTAGCATCTAAGAAAATAACCTCTCCCAACTTCTGATTAGTAGAAAAAAATCATTATTTTTAGAAGTTCTAACAAAATGACATGGTAGTCATAACAAAATGCTGACCCTAAGGTAAAGGGCTCCTAGGATTATTTGTAACTGTATTCAGACAGGCACAGGTTTAGATTTTATTGCTGTAGTTACAAATGAAGAAACGAGACAGAGTTGCTGACACTCAGAAATAGGAGGTTTAGTCCTTATTCATAGAAGCCAGCAGGCTGACTTGAGATGGAGGGAGGGCACACAAGGCCTTGGACGGAAGGAAGATTTATAGCCATAACAGTCCTTGATCCAGGATCACTGCAGGTTTTCACTGGCTGAAATAAAAGTTAAAAATAACATATTGAACTACTTTAGGTGTTTGCTTTTGATGTAAAATTGTTAGAAGAAATCAGTTCAGTTACAAGAAGATTGAATTGCATTTTGTGCTGCTTTTTAGTCCTACTCAAACGCATGCAGTGCTCTTAGAATTCTGATGTAGAGTAACTCTTGCAAATGTGTTTAAACAAAGGGAGAATCAGGTAGAAGTGACAGTGTTAACTGCTAAGTAGGTAATGTTCAGTCCTCGTGGAGGTCTGTAAAAGCAGGGAAAATCAGAGCTGGTTAATGTTGAAGTGTCAGAGGGCAGTCAGAAGATGATGTCTAACATGAGAGCTGTGAGGTTACCATCTATATTTACCTTGGGATCCAAACAGGAGGATGGAATTGCTAATTCAAGACAACTCTTAGGAGATGTTTGCTTTATCACAGGAGCTGGGTGTCAGACTTGGGTTGGAATTTATATAAAGTCTAGTATGTGAACTCTTCCTTGCCATTATGGAGTGTGGTAGATCAAACCAAGTCCTAAAACAAAAGGGGGACTGGCTTTGGGTGGAAATATTTTAACCTGCTGAATGTGTGGGAGATGACTGTTAGTAGTTTTGCCATTGGAATGGGCTGCCCAGGGAGGTGGTGGAGTCACCATCCCTGGAGATGTTCAAGAAAAGACTGGATGGGGCTCTTAGTGCTGTGGTCTGGTTGATTGGATAGGGCTGGGTGCTAGGTAGGACTGGATGATCTTGGAGGTCTCTTCCAACCTGCTTGATTCTATTCTAACTAGTCTGAGGAAGCTGCAACGATTTCAGCAACAAATCAAAATTTTAGAGAGCCCTGTCAAAGCTACCCTAAGTATTATTCTCTTCAATCTGATGTATCCTGGGTTTACTTTTCCTTAAAACAGGGTTTCTTAGGCTGAGCAGTGTTCTTAAGAAACCAAGAAGGGACTTTTGTGATGTCTCTAAGAGATACTGATATAGACAATCACTAATACAGAACTTGGACTTTCCAGTTCATCTGAAATGTTTCATTAGCCTATCAGAAATGCAAATGCTAAGGAACTTATTTCCCTACTGTGCAGACAGGATAACTAACTTTCTTGTAGAAATGAGAAGAGAGGACATTAGGTCAAATGTCTGCACTATTTCGTGCTGCAGCAAGTCCTATTTTTAAAATTATGTGCTTGAAAAATTACTGTTTACATGGAGAAAGACTGACTTCATTTAGGGGAAAATTCAATGGCAAATATTCAGATGATCCAAAATATTCACTAACTAAACTTTGAAATTAGTATTTTTACCACTGAGTAATGTAAGGGAGTGAAGTAGATCACAGCACCATGGTGAAGATGTTCTGTGTGTGAAGTGGGAGGTACCACAGATCACTCTGGCTCTCCATCTTCAGAAAATGAGGCATGGCCTTTTTCAAGACCTTGGCTCTCTGTTCCTCTATAATTGTTTCTGTGTTACCAGACAGTAGTTTTGTGTAGTTCTTAGGAAATACTGTGCAGTAACAGATTGATGAAAGCAGATACTGGAAAATATGCTCAAAATAAACAGTGAGCTACTTTAAAATATTTTCCCTGACTGGCCAGTTTGTGTATTTCACTGATAAAATGTTTGACCTTCAAAAGTAGCTAATTGCTATACTGGAAAGCTTCTCACTGTGGCTCTTGGCAGTGCAAAGCAGCCACATGGATGTCTGTGGGAGCAGCACTGATGCTCTTGCCTCTCTCTTCTTGAACCTGCAGAAGGGTTTCACCTTCTGAGGGTGTTTAAAGCTTCTGCTTTGCTCCCATCATCTTCCAGTGCTTTATAACTAGGAAGAACTAGCTAGCATCAGGGAAAAGATTTTTAGATGTACTAACATACCTCTAATGAATGGTGGTGCTGGTGGACGGGAAGCTCAACAGGAGCCAGCAGTGTGCACTTGCAGCCCGGAATGCCAAGCAGAGCCTGGGCTGCAGCAGCAGAAGTGTGGCCAGCAGGGTGAGGGAGGTGATTCTCCCCCTCTACTCCGCTCTGATGAGACCCATCCCTGGAGTACTGCATCCAGTTCTGGATCCCCTATTACAAGAGGGATGTGAACATGCTGGAGCATGTCCAGAGAAGGGTCATGAGGATGCTCAGAGGGCTGCAGTAGCTCTGCTGTGAGGACAGCCTGAAAGTGTTGGGGCTGTGCAGGCTGGAGAAGAGGAGGCTCCCAGGTGGCCTTCTTGTGGCCTTCCAGGATCTGAAGGGGGCCTACAAAAAAGCTGGGGAGGGACTTCTTAGGCTGTCAGGGACTGACCGGTCTAGGGGGAATGGAGCAAAGCTGGAGGTGGGGAGATTGAGACAGGATGTGAGGAGGAAATTCTTGAGCATGAGAGTGGTGAGAGGCGGGGATGGGTTGCCCAGGGAGGGGGTTGAGGCCCCATGGCTGGAGGTGTTTAAGGCCAGGTTGGAGGAGGCTGTGGGCAGCCTGATCTAGGGTAGGGTGTCCCTGCCCGTGGCAGAGGGGTTGAAACTGGATGATCCTTGTGGTCCCTTCCAACTCTGACTGATTCTAGGATTCTACATGCAATCACTTCAGATTTCAACCCTGATTCTGTGATTCTAATGTAGAGTGCCAGGCTTTATTTTTTGCCTGTAGACTTTTAGAAGCTATTACCACTGTTGTTTATGCATATAGAAACGTTCTGCAGTGATCTTCAGCTCCAAACTAGTGCATGAAGTACCAAGTTGCTTGGTATGGTCAATAAAACTTAGACAGACCTAGAAAGGGAGGAAATAGTATATAAAAGAGTTCTCAGTATTGCTTCTTCAAATGTTTTGAGGTTTTGTGGTATGCCATTGGATCAAGAATTCCTATTGAAACCCTCTAAGAGACTCTCTATCATCTCAAAAAGATATCAGTGTGTTGGTGATAATGCCTCTCGGTCTGTGAGGGCCCACCACATCTTCTGACCAAAAAAACTGCTCTAACCTTTTTAGTGGTTACAGATTGCTGCAAAAGTAGCGTTTGCACTGTCCAAGGAACAGTTCCTTTTTGGGAGCTCCTCTAGTTCCTGAGAGGTATCACCTTTCACGTGAGCGTTATCTCTAGCTCAGTAACGTTTTTTTGTGGGGGCCAGGGAGGTTTGTTGTGTTTGGTGCTAAAAATGCATTTGACAATGCAGTGAAGCCAGCACATGAAGTGCTCTGCTGACTGTTGCCATATGTATACACTCAGCATCTCCTGCTTCTTTTTGGTTTAAGGGCTTATTGCTGTAGGCATACAGGTCGACAAGGGTAGAAGATGGAAGGCTCAGTGATGGCAGTGGCTATTCATAGAGTCATAGAGTGGTTTGGGTTGGAAGGGAACTTTAAAGGTCATCTAGTCCTATCTCCCTGCATTAACTAGATCAGGTTGCTCAGAGCAGTCTCCAGCCTGACCTGGAATGTTCTGTTGCATATAGCCTGCTCTCTTCTCTGCTATCTCTCTTTTGTAAACGTGAGATGAAACACGCTCAGATACTTCTGGTTCTGCTGAATATGAAGAAGAATAATGTGTCTGGCAGCAAGGATCTGGCAATCTGTCTATCAGCAGCAGTGACAGTGTAATGTGTCTGTCTTCACAGCTCTGTTGTTGTGGGTAACTCATTACATTGTTAATTCTACACGGTTTTAACAATAAGTACAGTCACATAGCGTAGTGACTGTGGCAGAGGCTTGAGTTAGGAGAGATTAGTCATATGGCTAAACTAAATGTAGGTAATAGGCCTGAAATACACTAAGGTACATTCATATTTGTCTGAGGAGGTACCTGTGCAGCCCTGCTGTGAGAACCTCATGCTCCTCAGTCTTCCTACCTGTAGGAGTAACCTGGGCCAGGAGCCATGGTGAGCCATGGGATACCCTGTAGGGTTTTTACATCACTTCCTAGAGTTTTGTTTTAGAGAATGGGTTAAAAATAACAGCAGTACTTTAAAAAAGTTATGCATATACACTGCATTTCCACGTAGTTTCATTTCTCTAGCTCACAGCTGCTTCTGTGAGCTTCTAGTGTGGGGAGCATCCAGTACTTTCTGGAAGTCTTGAAAGTAATTTGAAAACATGATGTTGGCTTCCTGCCCCAATAACTTGAATCAAGTACTTCTACTGTTTCTTTAGCAAAACATGCCAAAAGGTAAGTGACAAATTGCTTGGGACAACATGGAGAGCCTTGGCCAGGTGCTTTTCTGCATTCACTTGTAATTGAATCACAAAAGTAATCTCTTTGTAATGCTAATTTCTTTCAGGGTGCTATTTCTCTATTGATTTTGTATTTCTGCTTTTTGGCTGCTTTAGCTTGCCACAGTTGCATGTAGTTGTGATGCTGAATTGGAAACGTTGCTGCTAGCAAAATGCTTCAGGCAAAAGAAATGCTGCATCCGTCCATGCAGCTGGCTCTGATTCTTTAACTTGTTCAAAGCCTGTGACTGGTTCTGCCAAAGAGCCATTAGGGGACATGATTTGACAGTCAGGTGTTCCTTCTTCACAACCCCATTTGTCCAAGAAGAAGCAGTAGGATTAAAGGTGCCCAGATGCAGACTCTCAAGACAACAAAGGCAGCAAAGAACAGCCAGGTCTTGTTCTGCTCCGCCTTGTACTTTCCCTGGGGCTCTTCAGAGTATCTGACCAGGGCTGTGATATGAGGCAGTGGATCCTGTGAACTCCATCCTTCTGACAGGCTGCAGGACGTGACGCTAGTGGATGTTCACCACTCGACCAGGACAGCAGCTGTGTGTAGCCAAGCAGGTCCTAGGTGTCTGAGCTGGCTGACCAGGAGAAGGCTGTAAAGCCTGAGAGAGGTCTGTCAGATGTTGTTACGGTACAAATGCGATCTAAATCAGAGAGCAAGCAGAGCACGTGGTCACAAGTAAAAGGGGGGTAGAGTCTGAATTTGGTTTTATAGGTCAGGAGGTAGCATTTGAGTGATAAAAACAAAGGAAAGGAAAAACATTCTCATGGAGTTGGAACTTGTGTTAAAAATGTTAAAAATTGTATCTGGTTGTTTTTCTTATAGATTGTTTTCTCGTTTAAGATGTTACAGGACAGAGTTTGTGTGGTTAAGCCACAAATATGCGGATCGCCCCTAAGAATGTAGAGCCAGATCTTTGCCATGGCTTCGCATGAGTATCTCCCAAACAGATGAACTTCAGAGAAAATTCCAGTTTGCTTTATCTAACAGCATAGGGCCACTTTAACGAGGTAATTATGT
The DNA here is from genome assembly GCA_013400475.1 of Tricholaema leucomelas. Taxonomy (NCBI): domain Eukaryota; kingdom Metazoa; phylum Chordata; class Aves; order Piciformes; family Lybiidae; genus Tricholaema lacrymosa; species Tricholaema leucomelas. Next base: position 1,344,355 of record WAAF01006443.1, on the reverse strand, counting down.
ACAGGGCTTTCACGTGGCAGGAAGCATCTGCCACATTCTGGTCCCCATAGGACCCGCTGGGATGCTTCTGGATGACCAAAATAATCGCCCATTGTAGTGTAGTATGATGCCGTAAAAATCCCAAGTGAAGGAGGGTGGTTAAGGAAGTTAAGAACCCTCATTAATCATGGAGTTAGTTATAAATAGAGCAGTGAACAGTTTCCTTGTTGAATATTTACGCGTTTGAGTGTCTGAGTTGGACAATGTGAACAGATTGCACATCCTGATGGAGCTGGAGAGCCACACCATCCCGAGAGGGAACTCGGGAGAAACAGATAAGGCATTTCTGACAACAGGAGCTGGCTTCTCATTACAGAGCATAACAAGTCCAAGTTGGCAGCACTGCAGTGTTCTGTGCTGCCGTGTTTGTCTTGCATGTTCTGAAATTAAGGCTCACTCATGTTCACAGGCTTTAGGACAAGTAGGCACCGAAAAATTGTGTGTGGTGATTTTAATTGGCAGCAAAGTCTGAACTGAAGATCTGTCGACAAAGAAGCTGTGACTTTGAGGAGGGCTTTTCATTCTGCTTCTAAGAAATCCATGTGTTTAATCCTTCCATTGACTCTTGGAAGCTTCTCCTCCTTTTCATTGAACTTAGGTATTTTAAAAAGTAAGGTTTTAGTGGAATGTTTTGGTGATTCCTATCACAGAATTAACCAGATTGGAAAAGACCTCTAAGATCACCGAGTCCAGCCTATCACCTAACACCTTCTAATCAACTAAACCATGGCACTAAGTGCCTCATCCAGCCTCCTCTTAAACACCTCCAGGGATGGTCACTCCACCACCTCCTTGGGCAGCCCATTCCAATGCCAGTCACTCTTGCTGTGAAGAATTTCTTCCTAACACCCAGCTTAAACCTACCCTGGCATAGTTTGAGACTCTGTCCTCTTGTTCTGTCACTGGGTGCCTGGGAGAAGAGACCAACTCCCACCTGGCTACAACCTCCTTTCAGGTAGTTGTAGAGAGCAATAAGGTCTCCCCTAAGACCTTTATCTCTCCTTTATCTCAGGGGATTCTGTGATGTTCCTGTATTGAATAGAGTAGAATCAACCAGGTTGGAAAGGTTCCTCATGGTTCCCAAAGCATGTTAAATACTGGTTTGTTACTTTTTCTTCTTCTCTTCTTTGTTTTTTTTTTTTACCCTGTAAAAGCTCCAAAGACTTCCACTTAGCTGAAAACTACCCTTTCTCCATGGCTGTACAAAATTACTTCTACAAGGCTGTTTTTTACCTAAAACAAGATTTACAGAGCTCCTTGCTATGATACACCAGTCCTTAACTTGCAGCTGTGATTTTGCCTTTCAAAACTTTGAAACAACAGAGAATTTCAAGTGAAGATATCATTTGGGTGGCTGCATCCCAGCTGCAAAGGAAGCTATGGTTTAGTGGACATAATGGTTGTAAAAAAAAAAACACTCAAACCTGAAACATCTGAGTTTTCTGAAGAGAAACTGCAAGACTTGCTCTGGTTCTAGCAGTGGAGCTGGCAGTGCTGTACTCCAAAGATGCCAGAGAGAGCAGGATCAAGAGAACACAGATAACAACACCCTATTTTTTTTTCCTCCCTTTGTACAGTTTTTCTTCCCATAGTGCTTCCTGCATTCAAATAGATATTAAGAAGAAGTTCTTTGCAGTGAGGGTGGTGAGACACTGGCACAGGTTGCCCAGGGAGGTTGTGGAGCACAGAAGCATCGAATGTGATCAGAGATCGGTGATGTGATCACATTCGGTGCTTCTGTGCTCCACAACCTCCCTGGAGGTGTTCAAGGCCAGGTTGGATGAGGCCTTGAGCAGCTTGTTCTAGTGGGAGGTGTCCCTGCCTACGGTGGAGGGTTGGAACTGGATGAGCTTTGAGATTCTTTCCAACTTAAACCATTCTGTGATTCTGTATACACATTATTGTGCTAATCCATTGGCTTTTTTATACACTTAATGTTAGACTTAACTTTTCTAGAGACTAAGTAGAACTCCATTAGTTTCTGGGGGTTTGTTTGGAGAGGGAAAAAAAATCAACAAGGAGTGAAAGTGATCTCAAGCAGTATCTCTTGGCCATCATGAATCTTGGTGCAGCTTTAAACTCCTAATCAATAGACATTCCAGAACACTGTACTTTGGTCTTAAAACGGAGAGTTGCTCAGAAATCAGAGCAGTCAAATAGTATTTGGATGATTTACAGCTTTGGTATTCTCTGAATAGTTTAATGGCATTTGGCAAGTGTTTTATGAATACCAGAGAAGCTTAGCTGTCAGATGCAGTTGGACTTCTTTATAATCTGCTATTTTTTCCATTCTTAATTTCTGGAGCATTAAAAGTGCTCTGAGAAGTCATTCTGAGAAGTCATTCTGAGAAGATAAAGATGTCAAAGAAAACTAGAGGGTTTCTCTTTAGATGGCTGCTTTTTATATATCATAACATTGCAATCAGTTGATTTCAGCTTGGTTTTACTGTCCGAAACAGGCTGTAGTTATCACCATCCGTGTTGTATCACTGACCAGAACTAAAGACATAATTGATATTCCTGTCTTTTGTTGGATGCTAGCATGGAAATGGATATGAATGTTGTATAACTAAATACATTTTTGGAATTAGAAGTGCCTTGGCAGGAAACAGTCTTAATAAAAACAGAGATGAAAAAGCAAATGCAGGATATTTGTGGAGCTCTGTGCTGAAGACCATGTACTCAGGAGTCAGAGTTCACCGAGGTGAGGAAGAGAAGGAAAGGGAGAGGTTATTTCACAGACATGAAAAGCAAATAATAAACCCCCTGGGAGTAAGACCATGAGCTTCATCCTTGTTTGTGAAGGGAAAATCTGCAGCGGTTCTGAGTATTGGAATTCCTGGACCTCAGTGCAAATTTCAGCTTTCTCTAATTGCCGAGCAAAGCGAGGAAGAGGCACATTTCTTAATGGAAACAAACTGCCCTTAGCCACTTCTGCGGCTAGTTTTGCCTTTTGCTCTCCTCCTGCTATTCCAAGTAAAGCACTACTTTAGCATTCCTACATCTGATCTCCTTGTCTCGGGAGGATTAGTCCTGCTGGCCAGGAAACAGCATTAACAGATCACACGTTTCTGACATTTTGTGTCAAGTTAGGAGATGTACCATCAAATTGTAAGCCCTAAATAACTGCTATTCAAATAGAGTCTTGGCCTCTTTCGTGAGGATGTTTGCAATTTCCTGACGTAAAATCCCTTGTCAGCAAGCCATGGAGCACGCAGCCAGTCAGAAGAGAAGAGCTCTTAGCAGAAATCTTACTTAGTGCTGGTGCTTCAGGGCAGTAGCCTGAAAACAAACGAGGCTCTTCAGCGAGTGGCTGACGTCCTCGACACCAAAAATGTTAGGATCCACCTACTCTGATGCAGGAATCTGCTGCAGTGGGACCCCATTTCCCCCACCCCTACCGGTATGTTCCAAGTGTTTTATGGAAATGAAGAGGAGCGAATATATTAGCTGATGGAAAAACCAAAAGCTTTTTCTGTTTAAACCCTTACTTGAAACGAAATCAAACATGTGAGCCGGACTCTTCTGCTGATGACTTCTCAGACAAAGGCAGCATTGACACACACCAAAATGCCAGGAGCAGAATTCATGCCGTCTGAGTGCACTCCAGTGCTAGATCCATAATCGCTTGTTCTGCTTGGCAGTTTTTACAAGCAGCCATTTGTTAGAAAAATAGACTTCATTAGTGATTTTTCAGCTCGGAGTGCCCTTGCACAGTGTTCATCTGATGGAACGTGCAGAAGCTGAGCTTCTCTCTCCTGGCTGCAGAGCACTTTGCATTTCACAGGTGCTACTCGGCTGAACCCTGAAAACATCTCATTTTCACTTCTTGTTTGGTCGGTTTCACTTGCTATAGCTTATTTGGGGCTTTTTTTCCCCTTGTTAGGTTTTCATCCAGTGGTGTTGCAACACAATTTGTTTCCTTTTCGTTTGCAAAAAATAAATACATAATCATAGAACATTTTGGGTTGGAAGGGACCTTAAAGATCATCTAGTTCCAACCCTCCTGCCAGAATCTGTTTCAAAACCCTCTATTCTTCACCAGGGTTTCTCTCTCCCCAGAATAGAGCCAGGCTTTCCAGAGAGCCCTCCTGTCCTTCCAGCTTCACAGTGACATTATTCCTGTGACATTCCTATAGTCACTATTTCTGCATAGAGCAGGTGTTGCAGACCAGTCTGCTCTACAGGTGTGAGGCATTTTCTCCTCTGTTTTATACTTGGCCTGTTGCCTCCTGAAAGTTCTAGAGACATACTGTTGGAGAAAATTAGTGAGCTGCACCTGGAATTTCAGTTGCAGTTGAAAGTTCTTAAACTGCTGTGTTTCTGTTCACAAGTCTGGCTTAAGGTCATAACAGAAGTGTCAGTTCTTAGCTGTAAAATGGCACTTCTGAAGTTTCTGATGGACTTACTAGAAATATGTGCTGAGGGATTAAAGGGCTTTCGGTGCCCTGGCTCTTGTTACTTTATCTTTCTAAATGGGCAAAGGAGGAATTGTGCACTGCATACACAACTAAGTAACCTCAGCTTTCTGTTTGTGATTCTCCTTCCCCTTTTTGCTGGCCTGGTGTCAGGTCTTTTCTCCAGCAGAAGGTCCTCAACAGAAAAAGTAGGAGGGGGGATAAAACCCACCAGCCCTGCACAAACATTTTAATTCTCTGTCACACTAAACAAGAGATTTGCAGTATCTTGGCTGGTCGGTAGCAGCAAGCTGTTGAGCTACCAAATTTGCTTAGAATGAACAGTCTTTCACCAGCAAGAGATGAAAGCTGTGAGTTTATTTTATACTGGAACATTTTGTATGTTCTTGTCTGCTGCAGAAGAGCAATATTATAGGGGCCTGCATTTATTTATATAGCTTTGTTTGGAAGTCTAAATTAAGTCAGAGGCAGGCAGTTATATAATACCCTCATATTACAAATGGGGGGAATCAGTTCAGGAAGGTTACCTGCACAAGACCACATAAAGTAACTAACAAGAGTAGAAGTAATGAGTCATAACCCTGAGTTCCTTGGGCTTATCTTCTGTATTATGGGTTTCAGGCACTTCAGGTATGTTTGGCTATAAGAGCAGAGAGGTCATAAAGTACACACTGGTCAAATAATTCCCTTAACCCTCTTACTGCTGCTGGATTTCTCACCATACTTACAACCTGTGCTCCTAAGTCAGTGTCTCGACTGGCATTTTAAACTGAGTCATAGTGGATCAAATGTCTTTTAAATTTGGTTATAAAGTTGTGACACACAAAATTTACTATGATTAGGTAATGACACTCAGCATCAAATTGTTCTTAATAAAAGGTGTTTGAATTTCAACTTCTACATTTGTTCAATTGATTTTAAGATCATGGTATTTTTATTCTGGGCAAGTTTTTATCATAGAGTTGTAGGCAAAGTACTTAAAAATATCAAATCAGCTTGAAATGAACTGGGCCAACATGCTGGGTCATGCTTTTGACTTAGCTCCAGCCAATAGCATGCTGTACAGAAATGCACTGGGAAACACTTTACACTCCGGGTCTTTGGTCAGCATTGCCCAGATGCTTGGAAGGGAACTTAGAAGATCAGCTACCTCAACCTTCCTGCTGTGGGCAGGGACACCTCTCAGCAGCATTTCAAACCATTTGAGGGAGCACCTGATTTTGAATTTGGAGGAGTGTCTGTTTGAAAATCGTTTCATGTCGTTTTAGGGAAGTTTCTATGCAGCACTACTAATAAGTAAATTCAGTTTTTCTTGCATGATCTCTGAGATGCACTGTATAGAAGTTAAGGTACCGCACAAAACCTTTCTGTTTGCCTTTCTTCTTGTTCCTAGATTATTCCAATACTTCAGGAGTAACAGTAACAGAGCACTTCATATGCAAAACCCTTGGGGTAGAGATATGCAAACTCCTGGTGCTCGTTGCCAAGTTTATTCTTCAGAAAGCATTCTCACTCAGTGCAGGTAGCACCAGCCTGTCAGAGTCCTTTTCCAGTTGGTGCTGTAGGGCAACTTCCTAACGTAATCAGACTCAGACTCTTCATTCGGTTTACCTTTCGTAGGGTTTATTGGTGATAACAGTAAGTTAAACACTTGAAGGCACTTGCTTTTTTCTCATTTTAACACTTTGTCAGTTAGACTTCCTCAAAAAGTTAAGGTCATTGTGCTTTACTCATCATGCTTATTTAAAACAGACAATGCGACCTGAAGCACTTCAGGGATTTGGCCAAGGTGACTAAAAACTTCCTTGCTGGGAGCAGGGTTATATTGCTCACTGACTATAATGTTCTTTTAGTTTGTATTCTTCACCTTGTTACCAAATTCACGTGAAGTGTTATGTTGTCTAATGACTCGGCACGTAGGAGAGCTCTGCTGGTAACATGATAGCATCTGACAGCGCAACGATTGGGGAATGATTTGTGCCTCTACTGCTCTTGTACGTAGGTGTTGAGGATTACTAAAGGGTGTTGAGAATGGAATTTTATCACAGGTTCATTTAGGGGGGAAGTTGAGTCGTGCATGCTTGGGACCTTGGAAAAAAAGTCCCTCTGTGTTTGCGAGGTTGGAGATGTGGTTTTGGTACAGATGGAGACCTCTGGGGGACAAGTTGAACCAACACAGTATGGAAAAGGGTTCTTGGGGCTTCTCAAGTGGGAAATGCACAGTGGATAGGAAACATCCCAAGGGTATCACCAAAGTAATACTGTAACTAAAGAGAATTCAATTTCTTTGAAGGTAGCTCAGCTTGCATCTGAAACATGACTATCCTCCTGTCAGGAGAAATACTCCTCAAATATGGATTTTTTCTCCAATGTAATGCATCTTGAGAGCAGTCAATAGTAATGATCAGTTACAATATTTGTTGATGCACTTTCTAGCCTTATTTTGTATACCCTTTCTGCTTGCCTCCAACATGTTATTTGCATGCAGTATTCTCTTTGTTTCTAGTTTGGAGCTAAAGCTCTTAGTGTGAGACCTAGCTGGACTGTAAAACTCTCCTTCAGCAGCTTGCTTGTGCTTGTGGCGTTAACCTTTCTGCAGGGGGTTCTGCTGTTTGTTTACAAAATTCCATTTTCCAGTTACAAATAGAATATTATTAAGAGAGTCTTCTTTCTACCAATTAGGTCAAAGTCCTAAAATTTTAAGACCTAAACCACATGGTTTAGAGCGAACTGATTCACAAACCATAGGTGACTTTACTACAAGAAGAAAGGGTATGTACTTTAGCACTGTATGTATATGGAGCTTTATGAAAATAAGTAAAACAAAAATTAAGCAAACTGTTGTTCTAGAATAACTTTAACTCTTGTATAGTTCTTTTACTTCTGTTATCATCTTAAGGTCATGGAAATGTTTTCCTTGCCAAGCATGAATTCACTTATATAAGGAATTAAAGGCTTTCTAGCTTGAGCAGCGCATAGAAGCATTTCCTTGACATTAACATGGGTGTTCTGAGCTCTTAAATTATAGCTGTTTGTATTTTAGATTTGTTTTTTTGCCTGTTTATTTAGAAAGAAGTCTATAACATTTGATCAACAAGTAGAGTTGCTTGAAATAGCTGTTGTTAGGCAATAATGTGAAATCACAGTTTACTTGACTCTTCTGCTGTTGATTAAACACTGAAATCAAGCAAAATATTGATCCTCTGACAACTTACCAGTACAGAGATGTATTTATGCATCTTAATGAGCATTGCAATTAGTCTAATGGGCGTTGCTGAAGATGCTGAGTTGGTGCCTTGCATAGTCACAAGAAGTAGAGGAGAGATTCAACATTACAAATAACATTAAAAATCAGTGTCGCTGATGAGTACCTTTGGTTGTTAAAGCCCACTGGTTATTGGATGAAGTATTCCTGCTGCTCTCAGTGGGCTTTGGACAAAGTCCTGGCTTTATTTCTGCTGGAGACATACCTTGCCCACCATTTATACCTGTCAGGTGGTCTCAGGCCTTTACAGAGGACTTGAGCCAAGCTGATCATTTTTGTGTCACCCCTGCTTCAATATCATCTTGCCTATGTCAGGTTTGGTTCTGCCACTCTTCTATGATACCCTATATGTTGAGGCAGATGAGTTGTAGTTCCTTTTCTGAGTCTGTGATGACAGCTTTTTATGAGCAAGTGAGTTTTAAGTGGCAGAATTACTGGAGTAGGCTTGATAGGTTTTGAGTGCATAATGATGACTTCCTAACAGAGAAAAGGAGAAAACCTTTTGGGGTACCACAGACTGCTACTTACTCAGAAAATCTGAATCGGGAGTCCTTGTGTTCAATACGTGACAGCTGCCTATTGAATAAATTCCGTCTGAAGAGTACAGTTCTGCTTTTTCCTTGTGGGATAACCACACTGATTAAGCAACTGATTTCTGTCAGCTCCTGACGTGGCAGCTGGCAATGGCTCTTACTCCACATCAGCTAGCGTGGCACGCCTGACATTTCACCCTGGTAAATCCAGCAGGCAGCAGACTCACGGGGAGGTGAGGAGAGAAGGGGGAGTTGTTACAAGGACATTGCACTTTGTGTCCTAAAAACAGTTTTAGGGAGGGTGAGGTTAAGGTTCAAACTATGCCAGCACTTGTGTGATTTTAAAGTTTTAGTGATTTCTTTACACAAGTATTGTCTTTATTTTTATCCCACTAACACTTATGGAAGCTGGAGGCAGGAAGAGTGTGTTTCTTGCTAATACTTTGTGATTCTGTTCTGAAAATGGAATTTCAAATGGCACCTTTGCTAGATTGATGTTAGCTGTCAGCGAGGGCACGGTGCTGAGAAGCACTGAGGCCAGCCAAGCAGCTCTTAGGAGTTGAAGCTCATCTCTCACTTCTGCAGACTTTGTCTTTGCTGCCCACACCTTGAGCTGTGAAACCTCCTCAGTAAGGGCACATGTACGCAGCCAGGGCAGGGCTTGCATGGTACCAATTGTCCACGAGCCAGAAAGAGCACCCAGAGTTGGCTCTGCTGAAACAGTCATCGACCCTGTCCTGGCTTTGTCCGTTCCAGAAGTCGTCACAGCAGAACAAAGCCAGAACATGAGGCTGCCATTTCCAGAGTCTCTTTTTCAAAACAGAATTACTATGTACAAGCATATGTTGCAGAATTCTTTAAACTGTGGGTTGCTCTCTAATTAATGTTGCTTTACAGTGCCTGGAAAGATTAAAAATAGAAGGCATGGCTCTCTGAGAACTGAACATTGTCTCTTTCTCCTAACTGGGATTTACTATTTAAAAAAATGGGGGCTCTTTTGGGGTGTTTAGGCTTTGAAAAGCTGTTAAATTTAAGCCTGTGCAGGAATGATCTGTGCTTTAAGACTATATGTTTCTTACGTAGCAAAACCAGCACCGCTAGAAATAAAACCTCTGCCTGAATGGGAAGAATTACAAGCCCCAGTGAGATCTCCTATCACCAGAAGCTTTGCACGAGAGTAAGTTTCGTAGCTTTTCCTTGTTTGGATGAATTGTTTCCATTGACTAGAGTGTTGATAAATGTCTGCACACCTGTGTTTTTAGCCTGTGTAACACTTGTTGTTGTTTCCTTTGGAAGTGTGTGTGTGTGTGTACGTGTGCATGTTTGTGTGCACTGAAACTGTGTCCGTAGGAGTTTGTGTTTTGCAATGTTAAATGTAAGGCATTGCCTATAGACCAAAAATGTGACACTGCAGTAAACTTAAATGACAGTTTCAGCTCTAATATCCTTGTGTTTTTTTGTTGTTTACCAGGAGTTTTAAGAGATTTGAGATGTATTGTTTGTAAAATAATTCCTGGTAATTAGCCCCTCCAGGTTTCCCATGTCTCCCAGACCGGACTCAGTTCATAGCACAACTTCCAGCAGTGACTCGCACGACAGTGAAGAGAATTATGTATCCATGAATCCAAATCAGTCCACTGAAGACCCAGTATGTAAAACCTACATCTTAACTACTCTCTTCCTGTGCAGTCCTTACTTTAAATCATGCAAACACAGATCCTTCCACTCAGCATCACTCTTCTAGATGGAAATAATAATAAAACCATTTCCATGGAGAACCTGTAATTTTGGTAGCATGTCACTGAAGAAGTTAAGAGTATGAGCATATACAAACAGAATACTTAGTGTATATGTCTGTTGTGCAAACCAGGCCAGTACATGACTTGGGATTTTTTTTTCCCCCCTCTGCCCTAGAAATTGTCTCCTCTTTGTAAAGGCTTGTCCTGGGCTATGCACCAAATCAGTATTGTGACATCGAGGAAAACAAACTGACTTAGGAACTCTTGAGACATCTAAACCCCTTTATTAAAAGGATGTCTTCCAAGAAATGTAGAGAGAACAGGGGAATAAGAGAATTTGGATTTGTTGTTTATGTTCTGTAAGAACTGAGCCACGTGTACAATTCTCAGGCTTCTTGCAGAAAAAAAGAGGCTAGAAAGGGTCTTTGTGGATTGGACATCTGTACTTGTCCTCTTTGGGACACAGTGTTGTTAGGTGGTATTTCAGATATGAAGTGAAGAGCTAGTTAGGAAAAATTCCTGATGTATGCTGTGGGTTTTTGTCTTGTTGGGGAGAAAGGAGAGGGAGAACAACTACCCATGACAGTATTCTAAAAGAAGAGAGTAGCAGTGCACCTAGGCCTCAACTAAAATGAGGTCCAGAATACCCCTAAAGCACTGGAGAAAAACCTGGACCTCAAGCTCAGGTTTTTTGTTCAGTACAGTGCAATGCATTCACCACTTCTTTACAGTTTGGGTTCTTAGTAGGGAATACAACAGCATTTTTCATCTCTAAAGCACCATGAAAGACTTTCTTTGAGGGGGGCCTGTCTAGCACCCTCTTTTCTCTTTGTTTGTTTGCCTTCTTATGGCATGTGCTGGCCCATTTCAGTACATCCTGGGCTCTCCTCTCTTGCAATGCTGCTTGCTTTCCCATCCCCTGCTGCTCTGGATACTCTCCCTGATCTCCTCCATTACTGACTCTGGATGGTGCCCCTTAAGTCCTGCCTCCTCCTGGTGCTTTCTCTGCAGCAGCTCTGGTTCAGTGCAAGCTCAGAAGCCTGGGCTGTGCTTTGTACCATTGTCTGGCCTGCCAGCAGTGCAGGTGTGCTTCCCAGGTGAAGTGTGCTTCAGCAGTGGGGAGCTGATGGTGTAAAAGCCTAGCCCCTCTTACAAGAGGCATTGGTAAGTAATTGGTAGTGTCCCATGCAACAGGAAGGTTTAGAATCACCTATGCCCACAGCTCTCCCTGCAGCAGACCCTCCATTCAAACTGAGGATCTCTTGATTCTTACAATGCCACTACAAGGGTTTAACTTCAGTGTCAAGATGGTATGGTTAGTACCACATCTCAGGTGGCCTGTCATTAATATCTTCTGTTTGCTTGCACCATTCATTCTACAAGGGTGTTCTACTTCCATTTTCATTTCTGTATATTTAAGGTTTCTGTTTCTAATGCATATGTTCTGCCTGTCTGCTTTGTTTGAAATAACAGAGTCTTTTTTTGTTCAAAGACTGAGATAGGCTTTTTTGTTGGAAACATTGGTACAGAACTGGATTTTTATAATGTTAAATACACAGAAATTCCTTGAAAGAGTTCGGGCAACAAAAATGAACTTTCAGTTGTTTGCATTTGTCCTTGGCACCACTTCCATATCAAATGAGTTGGACACTACAGATGTAATGGATAACTGCATTTTAAAAAGCCCAGCCCATTAAGCTTTAACCCATAAACCATTTTATTTCCTAGAGAACCTGCACGTTTCCAGATCTTAAGGCTTTTGTTTTAACATGTGCTAATGACATACATTTGGGAAATTTTCATTTGTTCCAACTGCATCTTAGGAAGGTGTCCATAGTTGTTTGGTTTTTTTTTCATCTTTATCTGTCATCAGCTTTGAAGTGTCTTTCTTGTTTGGACATGTTGTACTTCTGTTTTATTTAATAAACCCAGCAATATTCTGCTTTTTTCCTTCAAGTTGCTGTCAGCCTTGCCCTTCTGTCTTTCCTTCTGCCTTCCTCTTCATTTTTTTGCTGACTGCTGCCCTCTGTCTTCCTTTTTTTTTCTTTATCTTTTAGAGAAGAGTCCTTCTATTGTACTGTTCCTATAACACCTGTTAAGAGGGAGGGATCAGGCTGGGAGAGGACAGAGGAGGTGAGGTTGTGAAAATCTGGGCTAATTAAAATCTAGGTATTTAGAATGCAACTTCAGTTTAGGCAGCCCTACACTTATTGCCCAAAAATGTAATCTTTTGGTCCTATGGACTGAATAATACTTGGTCATTTTCAGCTTATGGCTTTTGAATCAAATGTAAAAAGTGCATTTGAAGTTTTGCCACTGCTGTAAGGCTAAGAATCCTGTAAGGTGCTGGACTGCATTTTAAGGGGGAAAAAAAGTTGGTAATTAAGCAATGCTAAATTTGAGATGTGGCCACTTCATTTCAAAAGAACAAACCACGCTCCGTTCTTCTCATGATTTGAAAGGGACATGAGGTGGAAAGCACAGACTGGTGTGNGGGGGGGGGGGGGGGGGGGGGTGTTTGGGGGGCTTCTGGCTTTCAATTTTGTCCCAGTTTGGACCTAGGATATATCCCTTTGTTATACAATGTCAATAAAATTTGCATGGTTTAACTGATTGCTAAAGCTCTCAATCAGTTCATTAACCTTTAACATTTTGGTAGTTTATAAGAAGTATATTTGTTAATGAGAACCATCACTGTGTACATTGGTAGCTGAAGCTATTTAATTATCATTTCAGAATTTGTTTGGAAGCAACAATCTTGATGGAGGAAGCAGCCCTATGGTAAAACCTAAAGGAGACAAACAAGTAGAATATTTAGATCTGGACCTCGATTCGGGGAAATCTACCCCACCTCGTAAGGTAAGAAGCTCTTCAGCTCCTGCATTCCTGCCAACAGAAGAAGTGTTTCTTCACAAGCAGTTGCTAGGAAAGAGCAAGCCTCATGCAAGGTCATCTTAACTAGTGTGTCAGATGGGCAATGCCAGAGTCTACGCTGGGCCTTTCAGGGAGACCTGCGCCTGTTCTATATTGTTTTGGGACATCTGCTCAATAAATTAATTAACAATTAACTTCTACTGTTGACTTATTTTAACCTAAGCCTTTCACTCTCTGTTGCCTTTGCCAGAAAAAGAGCAGCGGTTCAGGCAGCAGCGTGGCAGACGAAAGAGTTGATTATGTCGTGGTCGACCAGCAGAAAACATTAGCACTGAAGAACACACGAGAGGCGTGGACTGATGGGAGACAGTCTACAGAATCTGAAACACCTACAAAAAGCATGAAATGAAAATCCTGCTTTTTCATCCAAGAACAGAAAGAGGGACTTTTGGAGCGCTACAGACCCGCGATGGCTGAGCTGTTGGACTGTAGGGTACCTGCTTCACTGCTGTGTGAATTGGTCGTTGGCCGACTAAGGGTGGAAGCCGAAGGACACTGCATACATCAGAGGAATCTTAAGACCATCATTTGGCTCCGTGGTCTTTAGAAAAATTGCAGTCTGTAAATAACTTGTAAATTGGCCTTGCTTAGCTTCAGGAAACCTTTTGTTCTGTAGTTAACCATCTGTAGTATTCCTATGTTTATGCACTTTTCAGTTACAATGTTGGTTCAGGTATTCCCAGGTAGTGTACCTTAAAGCCTAATTCATCTGGAGACGTTTTGATTAGTGGTGTTTTTTTTTGTTTTCCTCACACTACTCTTCCTTACAATTTTAGGTTAATTAAGCTACATGTAGATACAGAAATGAGTATTTGGACTTCATTTTAACAACTTCTCCAATTGATTTTTGCAGACGTACTTTCACAATTGAATAATCTACTTGAAATGCCAAGAGATGACAGTTACATACTTGTATTTAATACACACCAGATCATTTGGAAGTCTACAGGTTGCCTTCCTAACAAAAATTGCTGCGAGTTAATAATAATGAACTGTACTGGGTTTAGACCTACAATCCTGGATAGTTGTTAGTGGTGGAACTTCTCTTGTATTTTATTAATGACAGTGTTCTGTGTTCAATGGGTGAAGATTCTGCAGGGTGGGATCTTACACTTCTACAGACTGAATAATTAAATATCAAGTAAGCCTGCAAACCACTGAGGACATGCAGTAATAATTGTGATCTCACACTTCTAACAAGAAATAACCTTTATATTATTTACAGAAGGTAGAGTATATAAGTCAGGTACGTACCAAGCACTATTGTGCTAATACACTGATCAGGTTTAAACAATGAGCTTTAGTTTTGTACTATTTAGAAGTTCTAATGTCAGTTTTCAGTTCAAGACTAATGGGACAGTTTGACATCCACTCTTTGTAGTCCTAGCAAAATACTGTGATTTTGAATTAGACATTAATTCAAATGGAAATACTATGTTTTGACACCATAGTGCCCTTCTTATGATCTCTATTTTACTTTGATCTCCTGCTTGGCCTTATATTTAAATCCCTATGCAACTGATGTTTTATATCTGTTTTTAAAAATTAGGTAATATACTTAAATGGTCCCCTTGTAAACCACTTGTTGCCCCTTTCCTGGTACAGGATTTTAAGCTCTGTATACTGTGATCCTTTATTTTACTATGCCAGTTCCAAATAATAATCTGCCTTGGGTTAAAACCATTTCTTGTTATTTGGAAGAATATAGAGTCCTTTAAATACGTGAACAAGTTAGGTCTAGATAGAAAACTTACTAACACTTTTGTTTTACACAAGCACCCTCGACTAAGTGGTTGAGTTTTCTCTTCCCTCCCAATTGTTTTATTGTGTCCAGATCACTTAAAAAGTTGAACATAGAGCTGTGTTGTTCTCTGGCATGTTTGCCTTAGTGCTGTGCCTAATTTACCGCTGGTTGTTTCTCTCCCCTCACTGCCACAATCTACAGTATGTAAATTATCTTATTCTTAACAAAGGTTCTTTTAAAATTAGTAATATTTTGATGCTTTGAATGTTCATTAAGAAAAAAAAAAAAGGAAGAAAAAAAAAAAACTAAACACAATGCATTTTGAGGTGAATTTTAAATAAATCAAGTTGTTCAGTTTGGATGTGTAAACTCTGTGCTGCCAAACAGCCAACCGCTGTTACGCGTCTCTGAAGGTGCCTCGGTACCAAGCACACCATTTCAGAATTGTAGAGCACCTCTTGGTACCACTACAAAAAGTAATTGTCAAAATTCATTCCTGTTTTCAAACCTTACACCAAGCAGCTGAGTAAGCTGAATTCTCAGTCCTCTGGGAGCCAGAAGTGATGTGAGCCAGGGGGACCTTGAGGGCTCGGTCAAATGTTAGCTGAAGCCTGTCAAGGTTCTGGACCTACAGCTCAAATATGCTTCTACAGTTTTCCCGTCCAGAAACAAATTCCACTTCACTGATGCTACAGGTGGAGCACCCATAGGCATGGTGAGTACCTGGTAACTAATGTCATGATAGTTGTGTTTAAGGATACTGGCTTTAAGCATTTTATCAGTGTACTAACAGCAGTGCATCTCCATTGCTGAGCTGCCTGTAACTCATTAACAAGTGTGGTTAGATAATCACTTTGGTGTTTATGCTACATACTCAGTTTGGTGCTTTAAACCATTTCTTTATTCTCTGAGTACATAGGAGAATTTGAGGGAGATGGTTAGGAAAACCTACTCATCTTTTACCTATCCCTAACTCATTGGTCCTTGAAACATTTACCAGCTACACAACTTTGTATTATTCTTAAAACTCTTTGGGGTTTTTGTTATCAAGCTGTACATTTCAGTATGGGATCATAGAATCAACCAGGTTGGAAGAGACCTTCAGGCTCATCCAGTCCAACCTATCACCCAGCCCTGTCCAACTAGACCATGGCACTTAGTGCCTCATCCACTCTTTTCTTGAACACCTCCAGGGACGGTGACTCCACCTCCCTGGGCAGCCCATTCCAATGGCAAATTGCTCTCTCTGTGAAGGTATCTACAGTATTTATTCAGATGTCCTAAAAGAATTAGTTTCCTGGGCTGGATCTCTTGTTGAGCTACTGCTACAAGGTGGTGTTGCTCTACTTGCTGATATCAGTCCTTAGTTTACAGATTAGTCTCTTCACATGAAATTTGGCAGCCTTTACAATGGTAATTGTTACTATGATTGAGAATCCACTCTTCCCTTGTTTTTGTTAAGGAAATCAGCAGTATTCAGCCTGTACAGACAATGTAATGCTTTCTAAGTAAGAGTCTAAAATGTCTCTAGAATTAGATTTATAAAGAAGTTTCTTCCCCTAATTCCCCTCAGGCATTTATTGTACTTAGATGTTGTCCAAAGTCTGTTCAGCATCAGAGCCATGACTGGATGATTCATCTCATTTTCACTTATGAATGAAAGAGTGGAGCTTCATGCTGCAGGTGTGTCCAAGCTTTCCAGTAGTCTAAGGATATGAATATTAAGTTGAAAACGTGAATCCTAAAATGGTAGATGGTAGAAAGCAAATGGGATTTGATAACAGCTTTGTGTAACTTCCAGTTACTAGCTTTGTGAGAACACTTGTTAGAGGAATGGGTGCTGGTGGAAACTCCAGTAGGTGCCAGTGCAGTAGTTTGAAGAACACCACTTTGACAACGCTCAAACAGGTAAGCTGCCTTCTTCTTTCACTACATTTGTCATTGCTCTGTGTGCCTTGTCATTTTAAACTGCACATCTAGGTGTGTAATAGGTCTTTCTAAAACAGATGCAGTCTTGCTCACAAAGCCCAAAAGAAAAATGTAGTGCCTTGTGCACTAAGACTGACTAAGGGTGGTTTGGTATCACCTCATGCAGTAATCTGATCAGCATCTTATCTGTAAGCACTAATGGCCACACTTTTACTCACCCATGTCGTCACAGTGACTTCCATGAAGTGCAGGTGCAAACACAGCTGCTCCAGCCTGCTAAACACTTGTGAAGTGGCACTGAGAAAGGTGAAAAGTTAAGAATGTGGTCATTAGTCTGTTTTTGTTTTACAGAGATTTGTGTTTATGCTAAAAAAACACCAGCAGCCCATTTAGGTATGGCACTTGTGCCATAGTGCCACACATGGGGCGTGCAGGCAAATTACACTCTGGTTCTTAGTACTTCAGAATTCGTTGCTCCATGTAGGGAGCGGTGAGCAGCTCTGTGTTCATGTCTCACTCGGAAAATACATGTGGCACAAAGCAGGCATAGTCTACAGCACAAAACCTGGGTTGTGAGCCCCTGCGTGTCCTGTTTCATCTGATAGTGTAGTTACAGGAAAGGAGGGGACAGATGTTTGTCAAGACAAGTTTAGTGTCTCAGTGGTTTTCAAATTCTTCCATGACTATTTCTTTAACTATCTAAACGCTGTGAGCAGAAGTGGCCCAGGTCAGAACTGGGGAGAAACAGAACAGTACATGACAGGCAAGAAAACCGTGGGGATTGGATTAAGATGCTATGGCAGAGGCCTGGCTGTGGCAAATGTTGGTATGCAGGCAGACACTTGTGTACCTTTGGAATCCCACTAGAACCTTCAAGGGTAGAAGTGCTGGCAGAGTTTAAGGAGAAAAGTATTAAGTCTTGCTTTAGAAAACGCTTTCAGATTTATCCCTGTCATTCAGTGAAGTCCAAGTTTATACCCAACTTATTAAAATCCCTTTTTGCTCTAAGAATGGCAGCACCAGGAGGACATCAGGTGGCTTAGCTGCAGTGCCAACAGATGGAGGAAAGGCCTTCTGCAAGGAAGCCTCTATGCTTTCCTTGTCTTCTCTGGTTACCATGACATGATCGGAAGTTAACTTCATGGGTGCAAGGAGACAGGGCTGGGAGAACCTGACCATGGAGAAGATGATTCTGGAGCTTTGAAAGGGAAGGATCTGCATCTATTATTTTATATATAAAAATATGTTTTGCATATTAGACAAACCCAAGCCTCCTATTTTTTTTTGCCTTTCAGTTGCAGCAGCATGCAAATAAGACCTAAAAGCATTTTTAAAGGATTTTCTTTATTTATTTAATCTGTTCTGACTCCGCTGCTTGTTACAGAATCTCCACTGTTCTGTAATTTCTATCAGCAGTTGACTCTCTGTGAGGTTGTCCTCTCCCACGTGTAAATTTTATGGATCAAAGGGCTCGTTTTAAACTGGGCACCAGCAGAGTCTGATGTGCTATGTGGATGTGTTGCTGTCACCAAATTTTCACTGGTTTGTGGCTGTGCAAAATTTGAACCACTTTTGGTCTTCATGTGTCACTGTTCTTGTTAAGCCTGCTTTTTGAAGACAGACCTAAAACATAGCAGGCTTACAAATCTTTAAGCACTGCAGAGGAACTCAGTGCTGTTAATTCTTTTCACAGGACAGACTGCTTCTGCTAGGACAGTTAGACCCTGTCGCTGGAACAACTTTGATGCCATCTCTGCAGAACTCAAAGTTTAGAGCATGTGAATAGAGATTTCCACACTGAAATGTGTGGTAAACTGCTGCTTCCACTGCACTGTGGATTCTGCTGAAATGAACTCACAGTATCTTTTGCATGTGTTGATTTGTATTTTTGTTTGGTCTATGCAGTGAAAATCTCTGTGCTATCAGTTCTGATGGAGCTGTACCTTTGCTGATGGGGAGTTGGTTTGGGTTTGTGTTTTTAACGAGCAGCATGATTTTGATGGCTGGTGTGACCTGCAGGATCTCTCTCTCTGTTTATATCACCTGTTGCCCACAGCAGCTGAGGCTGGGGTTAAAATGATGGTGACAGAAAAGGGATGGCTTTGAAAGAGAGTTAATTATACTTAGCTTTGGATAGGACAGTCCTGCTCAGCCCGAGTGTTCTGAGGGAGTAGAAAAACTCATCTCCCTTATATAGCATTTTGCTTTTTAAACTCAAACTTCAAAAGAAGAAAACCAACAGTCCATTCCCACTCCTCCTCAGATCTGATGCAAACTGAGCTTTCTCCTACCTTCTTGAATCCAAATGACTGCCATATGCCTGATGTTGTGGCCGCAAACAGCTCTTTCATTCCTTTCCTTTCCCAAAAGTTAGGAAGATTTACAGCGCTGATAGATGTGCGGCAGTGCCTCAGCACAACTGCTGCACAGCTAACAGGATCGCTTAGAGCTGCTCTTAACTTGTGGTGTTTCAGTTTCTTGTTTAACAAGAAGTCATCTGAAGAATATTAATTAAAGTTATGATTACACAACTGAGCAACAAAATTGAAAGACATGTCGCCTGAGAGATCTGACTAAATTCTGTCATTAAACTCTTCTGATTATTAACATGCTTATGAAAGTCAGTAAAGCTGTCCCTACAGTTCAGCACTGGCTGGGGGAGCGTTTTTTGCCTTATTGTCTACTTGACCATATGTTGGTGTTTAGCACATTAGCAGCCCCTGTCATGAGCTGCTTTATGCTGCTGGTTGCCTTTAATTGAAGGTCGCTGTATTTAGGCTCTCTATGGACTGCTAGGATTTTGTGTCTTCATGAGGATCTTCAGGTTCACTTGGAAAGTTGTCTTTCCTGTTTCGGATGGGGCTTTTGATTAGGGCTGAGTTTGGTTGTTTGCTTTGGGTTAGGGTTTTGTGTTGTTGGGTTTTGGTGTCTTTTTGTGTGTGTTTGGGTGTTGCTGGGGTTGGGTTTTTTTGCTTGTGTAGTGGGTTTGATGTGCAGCATGTTGGTTTTGGTTTTTTTTTTTAATTTTCATCATTTTCTGCTCTTCTTTCATTACTTATAAGAAATTTAGAACCTTTAATCTCACTTTACACTTTGAAATTTGGGGAGGTTGGGTTTTGTTTGATTTTTGTTATTATTATGCCTGCTTTCTGTACTTGTTAGAAAATTAACTGTTTGCATTATTTTTGCCTCTAGTTGAACCTTTTCCTCTTGAGCACAGCAGAGATTTCAGTAACTTTCTGCTGTGTCACAGCATGGTCCTCTTCACCTGGAAACAACTTCTCCAGAATTCTGATGTGGGAGCTGGCTCCTAGATATACTGCTGCCTTGCAGTGATACAGGGTCTCTGGCAGCTTCCAAGTAAGTAATGCTGAATAATTAAATGATGAATGGATTAGAGCTAGAGTTGGAATCAAGAAATGAACTAGGGTTAAGCAGAGGTGAGCAGTGAGGAGCACTCCTCACCTGAGCAGAGGTAGTGCAAGTGTGGGTGTGTTCAGTCACTTCCTAAAGCAGGGTTCTGCAGCCTGTGATGACTTCCAGCCAGGAGCAGACACTGGGATTATTCAGTTGGTCTGAAAAACCATCCCTACAAACTTTGGTTCTTGCAACCAGATAATGTGAGGGGAAGTGACTTAGGCAGGCAGCTCTAGCACCCATTCCGGTGCATGTTCAAGCCCTGCTATTCCAAATGCACTCTCTCCTGCTGGACAGATGATCTACTAGACTGACATTAAAAAACCCTGTTGTTTTACTGGAGCCCTGCTCTGTCAATAGCAGTGGTGGTCTCCTCGTGCATTATTTCGGAGAGCACACTGAGGATACAAATTCCTTAAGAAAAGTTTTATTGAAAGGGTTCTAAAGGCTGGAATTGGTTTCTGTGAAGGGTGGTTGAAATTTTTCTACCCGTAGCGACAAGAAAGTGGATAAATTGGTGATTAGGAGAAAACTTAGAACAGCTGAATCCCATTTGTAGGCAAGTCCTCACCGCCACTGCCTATGGCACTTCCCACTATCTAGATTACTGCTTGCTTACCCAAGTAGACAAAGTTTAAGTAACATAATGACTGCATTTTAAACCAAAAAGACGACAGATGTCGTGCTGAGGGCTTCAGTTTAGCACCAGCCTTGTCAGAGTTAAAAGAAGGGTTGGACTTCAGCTCAGCTGAAACCTTTCTATGATTCAGTGCCCCGTGGGGGGGGGGGGCAGTGTCGTGATGCTAACTTCACTCCACCTGTTGTTGCGTTTAACCGCTAAAACCTGTGCAGCAACCTGCACCAACTTTCCACGACGCTGCCTCGTTCGTAACGTTCCTTTAGCCACACCGTGGCTACCTGCTTTAATTACCAAGCACTGCTGCCCCAATCGGCCCGCGCAGGTGCCGCGAGTATAACCGGGGCGGGGGGGGGCAGGAGCGCCTCTCTGGAAGGTTCCAGGAAGGTTCCGGGGCTGCTTTCTCGCAGCAGTGCCTATCGCAGGCTCCTCCGCGCCCCAGCGCCGGTGCCCGGCTCGCGGCTCTGCACGTGCCCGCGGCTGCCCGGGGCGCGCGGCGCGGTCCCCTCCCGCCACCGGCCGTTGCGCTGCCGCGCGCCCACCGGGGCGCGCAGTGACGTCGCGAGCGCGCGGCGCGAGGTCCTCTCCAGTCAGGGCCCAGGCGGCGGCCGCGCAGCCGCAGTCCCCGGCTCCCGCCGCGCCGCACGCCGGCCGTGGGCCTTCTCGCGAGAGCGGGGAGCCGGCTCGGTTCCTGGTTGGTGGGCGCCCGCCGAGAAAGCCGGGGCGGCAGCGGGGACGGGCCTCCGCCGGCGGCCGCGCACCGGGCTCAGCGCGCCGCTTCTACTGAGCTTCTTCAGCTCGCTCCTGACGAGCGGCCGTCCCGTCAGCGCGCAGCCGGCCGGGCGCGGGCCCGCGTCCCGGCGGAGCATTGTCTGCGGCGGGGATCATGTCCGCCGGGCAGCTGCCGCTGCCGCCGTCGCAACCGGAGGAGCTGCTCGCGCCGCCGCAAGCGCCAGGCGCCAACAGCAGCGAGGCCGCAGGGACAGCTTCCTCGTCTGCCGCCGGACCTGTCGGAGGCGACGGCCGGATGGAGGTCAGGCGCTTTTCCCACGATGAGAACCCGGTCCCCATCGCTCTCTTCGGCTCCGTGGGTCTCGGCGACGGCTCCCGGGGTCGCCGCGGCGGGATCGCGGCCGGCTGCGCGGTGGCAGGTGCCCGCCATGAGGGACGTGCCGGCGGGGCGTCCCCGGGCCGCGTGGGGCTGCGGGAGACAATGGAGAGGCGGGCGGGGGCGGGCGCGGGGCCGGGCCGTTCGCAACGGCGCCTCCGGGGCGCTCCCGGCCCCCGGCGGGTGGGAGAACGCGGGGCCGGTAAACGGCCCGGTGGCACCGGCCGTTGGCAGGGTGATGAAGAGGAGGGTTGCATCCCTCCGCTTCCTCTTGCCGTCCACCGCGACCCACACGGGTCCCGGCTGCTGTGTTCCTCCGCCGGTTGCTGCCACAGGAACTAGGGCAGAGAGTAACTCGCCGGTGTGTTGCTTCGTTTTGCCCGTCTTTGAATCCAGGGTCACGGGAGGGCAGGGGTGGAGGGGGCTTCACCCCACACACGAGGGACCTCACTAGGGGTGGCTTTTCTGTCCTCTCCTTCCTTTCTCAAGAGCCTTCCCACCGTTTGCGCTTCCTGCTTCAGCGATGAGCAAGTCCATGTTCTAAAAAGCAATTTCTGGCATTTAAAGTCACCCAAAAGTTTTTGGTTGTGTTTTTTCCCCCCAACTTTTTCCGCGGGATGGAGAGTTGTCTGAGGGTGTTTTTTGGCAACAGAAATTTTCCAGAAATTTCAAGGGGTTGGAGTGATCTCCTGGAGATGCTAATTTTATCGCAGCTTTGTTTCTTTTTAATGATAGGAGGAAACTGGTTGGTCCTGCTTCCAGCACTGCCTGCTTTGTACTCTGAGTCATGCGGTGCAGTCCAGCCTACTTGATCTAAATAAATTTACAAATGCCATATTTTTCGGATGAGCAAGTAGTCAAAGCACTGTGGGTAACAAGTCCTGCTCGAACCTGCAAAAATAGGGCGATTCTAGGCTGGGGCTGGAGCTGTGGAGGCAGCGCAAGGCGCGCTCTCCAGTCGCCCGTGTGCCAGGGCTTTCTCGGGGCTTGCTGAGTTGGTTCCTTTTCGTACAGGGAAGGGATTTCTTTCTGTGTAGTGACGTTTCAGTTAAGCTAGCTTATTGGTAGTCCTACCCACCCGAGGGACTGCTTTTCTTGCTGCCCAGCTAGGCTGCAAGGTTTTGTCATCTTTATTGCACGTGGTGAGATCAGGTGGCCTCCTGCTGCTGCCTTTCTGCGCTTCACACGTTAAGCGCCTCAGGATTTGTACAGAAGTTCAGACACTCCTCAAGCAGTGCTTGTGCTCGCTGCTAGGTGAGTGCTGGCTAAATCCGGTGGGAGATGAGCAAGAGGATTCGGGTGTGCGCTGAGATCTTTAACCGTAGCTTTATACAGGCAGTTCTTTTATGTTTTGATACATTTGTGTTAGAATTCTTCAGTTTCCACACACTTTACCTGCCAGAGCTTGGTGAGGAAATGCCCACCCACAAACAATTCCGTGCCTTGCCTGCCTTTGTTTCCTGTCGTTTCTTACTTTCCTCTTCCTTTGTTCTGCACTGGCTAGGAAAGATTGAGTTCGCCTCAGTTCTTGGCTCAAGTAAACAGATGGTCGGTAATGAGTTCAAAGGCATCTCCTTTCCTTTTCTCATGTACAAGAATTCTGTTGTAACGTACTGCCTTAGCATGGTGTACCAGGGACGGATCGTCCCATTGTTTTGGGGGATAAGAACAGAAGACGAAGTTACATCTGGAAGGTGACGGTGTCTGAATGACAGAAAAGACAAGGATAAAATAGTCCTGATCCGAAAGAATAATTGAAGGCAGTTTGCTAGGAGTTTGGAAGGAAGGAGGACTGCCCTCTCCCATCAGCTTTTCTGTTTGTAGTTGGTGATAACAATTTGGTTTAGTAAGCTAAATAGGGCGGAAGTGCAATCTCTGAAATCCTACTCTGCTTCCAGGATGAAACTAATCCTGTTCTTACTGAGACTTGTCCCTTGATGCAGAATGATGAGAGGTGGGGGTAATCTGGAAAAGATAAAGCCCCTTGAAACTGCTCTGGGACCAGAGCTAGTTCTGTCACAGTGCTCTCCAGAGGCAGCGTGGGGAGGGTTTGGCTCAGCGCCCTAGGAGCGGTATGCTGAGCTGCTGGAGCACAGCAGCCTCTCATTCACATTGATGTGATGCTTTAATGATGGAGCTAAATCAGATAAGAGAGATCTAGCTCTGTCCCTCTCGCTGTGTCAGAGGTCTTTGATCCATCTCCAGGTGATTTTACAGTAAGTAATAGAAAGATGACTATATCAAAGCAGCAAAGAGGGCTGTGCCATCTGATGTGGAGAGATGGTGAATGGAAACAAGCTGGTTCTGCTTTATGTGGGTGTCTTCCCTTATTCAGAAAATAACTTTTTTCTAATTCTTTTTCATCTCAGGAATCTTTTGAAGATGCATCACCAGGAAAACAAAAAGAAATGCAGGAAGCAGATCCTACGTATGAAGAGAAAATGGTATGTCGTCTGCTTAACATAGAGTTTTCTTCCTGACTGACATCTCTTAACTGCATTTATAAAACTTTGTGTAGTTATTCAAAAGTATTGAGGTAACTTGAACCCAAATATCCCAAAGAAAAACCTCAAACCCTTCTTCTTTTTAACATTTTCTTCACTGGTCTTCTGCTTTTCCTCTGTTTCCATTGCAGTTCTTTTGGGGAATAACTGCTAATGTGTTTTGCTGTTTCTAGGAAGTGTAGTCTAGCAGCTTCTGACGTGCTCTAAATTGAGAATAATGATACAGTGGGACAGAGTCAAGTGTCTCAGAGGAAACAACGTAAGAAAAGTTGTCAAGCTGCTTTTGAAGTTACCTGTAGGCAAGGGCACTTAGGAAGAGCTGAATGTTCACTTCCTCGCCTGGAAATTGAGATATTCTCTAGGAAGGCATCCACAAGTGTTTAGAGAAGTGCTGCTTTGCTTTTTCAGTATATGGAATCAGTCAAAGTCTAGGACCTTTATATCACTGTTGAGTACAGGAAAATAATTCCAAACTTATTTTTGAACTGCAGAAGTAGCAGTTCTGACTTGGAAAAGTCGGCTGGCAAAGTTCACTGGAGGCTGAGGAAAGGCTGTGTAGGACAAGTAGTAACTAAGCCTTGGCTACCTTTTCAGTCCTTACAGACTGAAAAGAATTTTGTTAGCTTTTCCTGAAATTTAGGTTGTTCTTCATGAAGGTCGAATTAGAGTCCTTGAGCTCTTGAAGATGGCAGATTCTGTGCTTCTTGGGTTAGACAGGAGAACATTTGTAATTTTGTTTTGTTGTGTTTATAACATCCTGAAAGTAAGAGATGGAGCTGTCCACTCCTCGCCGTTTCATCATGTTTCCTTTCTCTGTTCCTGTTTTCCCTAATCCCTATTGTAATTCCCGTGCCTGTGACTGCATGTGGGATTTCTTCATTGGAAAGTGAAACTGGTTCTTAGAATTTGCTGCTTCCTGTGTTGTGTCTTTTTGCCGTTGAAAAGAACCCAGTCTTCCTCTGCTCATTTCTTTGTGATGCTGCCTGGAACACTGAAGAAGGTGAACTTGGAGGTGGCTTTTCTAAGCTGTAGATGGGCATGATTGCAAGGAGGATTGTATTTCAGTGCTGTAATATTCAAGAGATACACTGGAAAAGAAAACAGTAAAAGTCAAAAGTTGGTTTTGGTAGAAGGATACCTCAAGGTTGCGGAGTACAGTGTTTTGTCGGTGTCCTATCTAAAACGTGTAGATAATGTTTGTTAGTGTCTGAAATGAATATCCTTAAGTGCAATAAAAACACGTTTTTGGCTGTGTGTGTGTGCAGAAGGTTGGGCACTAAAATTTTAGGAGGAGGAAACTTTTTCAGTACAATCTGTATATCTCCTCTGTATAGCCAGTGAAACAAGCGTGTAAAAATAAGGGTCAGAAGTTTGGATAGAAGTAAGATCGTATAAGTTTGGACTTCAGAAACTGTTGTGAAGTAAACAGGGAAAAGCAAAACAAGCACTACAAACCAAATCTGTGAAGAATAGACAGGATAACTTTAGTTCAGTGGATGTGGATTGCAGCTGTGTTAGCCAATCTCAAACTATAGTTAGTGAGCCTGATGTACAGGATCTCAGTCTCTTTCTAACCTCCTGTTGTCCTGTCTTTTCCGTAGTGCAGCAGCTTCTTGCTTTAAAGAGAGCACTCACAGAGCTGGCATTGGTCTTGCAGAAGTCTGGAACATATGTTCCTTTTTACTAAGAAAAGTGACTTCCTGTAACTGTGAGTTGCTACATACCAGGTTATGTTGCGGCAGCTGGCTGAGCGGTTCCTGTTAAGCTTGGAGTTGTTTTCTCTCTTGGTTGTCTGTTATAAGGTAGTCATGTGGCCTTGGGAAGGTGTGTTTGTTCCAAATGGAACCTGTCTCAGAGGAGCTGAACCTTTTAGATACTAATGTAATCTCTTCTGCACAGCAGAAGCAGCGACTTATATCAAAGGGAGCAGTTTGACAAGTTAGGCCAAGTGTATGTAAGAGGTCTCTGCTGCTGAAATGGCTGTTCTGACTTCTAGCTGTAGGCTCTTCTGCTCTCTCTGCCCCTGTTCATGCCAGCTCTTTTGCTTATCTGACACCACAGTGAGGTGGTGTGTCTCACTGAGCAGGCAGGAAACTAATGTGGTAGAAAGTAGTTCCAGCCAGGTGGGTGAGATGAAGGTTCATTGAAGGTTCCTATGCATCCCCTGAGTGGGGGGTAAATTCCTAGGAGTGGGACTGTTAGTTTTGATAGCAGGTTGTTAAGAGGCTGTGGTCTCATCTAGTGATACTCCTGCAGTCTTTCTGCCAAAGTCGGGTTTCAGTCTCAGCACAGGGCTGTTAGGCAACTTTGATCTTACTGGCAAAAGCCAGCCTTGACCCAATAGAAGGATCTATCAGCAACAGTTACATTGCTGTTAATGATCTTATCTTTGTTATTGTAGCTGTGTGCATAAAGAGATGTGAAATGACATTGCTGAAAAAGGATTTGTTGGCTTTTTCTGTTGAATGAATGTGTATTGTAATGTCTCACACTTGTTCCACTGATTTTTCTTTGTCAACAGCAAACAGACAGAGCAAACAGATTTGAGTATCTGTTGAAGCAGACTGAGCTGTTTGCTCATTTCATTCAGCCTGCTGCTCAGAAGACTCCGACTTCACCTTTGAAAATGAAGCCTGGACGTCCACGGATAAAGAAGGACGAGAAACAGAATCTGCTGTCAGTTGGCGAGTGAGTGATGACATGTAGGCTGTACTGTGGGTATGCGTTGTATGTGCTTTAGTCTTGCTGCTCTTTTGGCCTTTACTAGTGAGACTTTTGTGCTGTGTAATTGTGTTGGTTTGCGACTGCACACCTCTAAGGTGAGGGCTGTTGAAGAGTTCTGGGAGTTACAATAATTTTATCATGTTAAAAATATTCCAACGTGAAGAAAGGTGGGCTCAGAAAAGTGGAGCATTCGTGGCTGTAAGTGGTAAGGGGTTGTTGAGGACATCAGCTTACTGCTTCTTACAGGCAGCTTGAAGTCTAGAAATTTGGATTGCCTTCACTGCAGCTTGTATGGCTACAGACTATCTACTTAGAATCATAGAATCAAGCAGGTTGGAAGAGACCTCCAAGCTCATCCAGCCCAACCTAGCACCCAGCCCTAGCCAGTCAACTAGACCATGGTACCAAGGGCCTCATCCATTCTTTTCTTGCGACCAACAGATCCAGAGCTCTCAAAGACTGCCCTGTGGTTGAAGGGCAGCACACAATTCGCCCTTTTCCAGGCGCTTTGCTACTTGAGCCTTCCAACAACATGGCTGTCTTATTAAGAAGCTAGTGCCTCTAAAAAGCAGCATTTCAGTTATCAGCTAAACAAGTTCTTTTGAAGACTCTTGCTAGAAGTTTCTTTTGGTGTTTGTGTTCTGTCCTACAGTGATGCTTTCATGTCTTATTTTCAGTTCAACAAACAACTAATATACTTCTTTCTTGCACTTGTTCAGCTACCGCCACCGTAGAACAGAGCAGGAGGAAGATGAGGAGCTGTTGACAGAAAGCTCCAAGACCACTAACGTCTGCACTCGATTTGAAGAATCTCCATCATGTGTGTTTCCCTCCTTTGGAGTTTTTAGGGGGCTCTGTTTGTTTTCCTGTTCTTTCCCTTCAGAATGTTATTTAAAGTGCAGTTTATTTTCATCCTTTCCAAAGACAGGGGGCAAAAGGAGAAAAATATTCCAGTGCTGATTTGATGGGAGAAAATGTATTGCCAAGGAACTGTTTCTTTCCAGGACAGGCTAGGGAGATGATGCAGGGAGTTTTGGCCTTCAGAAATCCAGTTGCTCTGCATCAGTTACTAGGAGAGAGCTAACTGGTTTAGCTCTCCCATCCTGCAGTTTTTGCATATGTAACTCACACTACCCAGCAGCTTCCAGCTGTTTCACAGGGAATTCAGTTCTGTTCTTGCAATGTTTTGCTGTGCTCTGGTTTGGGGGATGCTGATAGAGTTGGAATTTCTGCAGAAGACAAAGCAGCTTGCAGAAACAGAATTATTGTGTCACTGTCTCCAGTGTGAGTTGTCCTTGGAATTTACTGTGTGAAATGTACTCCTTGGGTTTGTTCTGCAGCTTAGATAATCTGTGTCAGTAGGCCAGGGATGGTGAAGTTCTTTGGTAAATTTTACAGATGTTTGAGTCTTCTCTTTATTGTCTTCCAGATGTGAAATGGGGAAAGCTGCGGGATTATCAGGTCCGAGGACTGAACTGGCTCATCTCACTGTACGAAAATGGCATCAATGGTATCCTGGCAGATGAGATGGTATGCACAGAGCACACCTCTCTGGGGACTTATGGGGGGGTTAACAACACAAATAATCATTTGCCAGCTCTTCTCTAGTCTGTTCCAAGTCACTAATGTGAAAAGTGTCACAGATGCCTTAAGGACTTGAATCAAGGGCTGGAGCACCTCTCCTGTGAGGACAGGCTGGGGGAGCTGGGGTTGTTCAGCCCAGAGAAGAGAAGGCTTCAGGGAGACCTAATAGCAGCCTGCCAGTACCTGAAAAGGGCCTACAAAAAGGCTGGAGAGGGGCTGTTTACAAAGGCCTGAGGGGAAGTGGTTTGAAAATAGAGAAGAGCAGATTTAGGTTGGGTGTTAGGAGTAAGTTCTTTACCATGAAATGGAATGAACCATGAACACTGGAATGGGTTGCCAGGGTGGTGGTTGGGGCCCCATCTCTGGAGATATTCAAAGTGAGCCTCAGCAAGGCTCTGAGCAACCTGATCTAGTGGAGGATGTCCTTGCTGACTGCAGTGGGGTTGGATGGGATGAGCTTTGAAGGTCCCTTCCAACCCAAACCACTCTATGAACGGGCTGCCCAGGGAGGTGGTGGAGTTACTGTCCTTGGAGGTGTCCAAGAAAAGAGTGGATGAGGTATTTAGTGCCATGGTCTGGTTGACTGGCTAGGGCTGGATGATAGGTTGGGCTGGATGAGCTTGGAAGTCTCTTCCAACCTGGTTGAATCCATGATTCTGTGTGACCATGGACATTTCAGTTAGCACTGTCCATGGTGTCTTTTGCTCCTGTTTTTATTCTTTTTTCCTAAAGGGCAAGGGATAAATGCAGTAGAAATTGTAGCTGTTTAACAGGAAGATGTGATTTTGTCCTCTAAATGATTTTAGTCATAAATGATTTAGTCTGGTTTTTGTAAGGAGCAGATAAGGAAAAAGAAAAACCTAATTATCTTTCAGTATATTACATTTCTCATACCTCCTGGTCATTTATTTTCCATCTAATCAAGACTTCTTTAGGATAAGTTAGAGACAAAGAATTGTTGTTCAGTAAGGTGTTGAATTTTGAAATAGATAAGGATTTTCTTCAGCAGACATTTCTAAGCAGCTCAGGCTCCTTTTCGCAAAAATGACTGGGAAACTAGAAATCCTTGGATTTGTGGCTTGCCAAAGCCCATCCTGTGTTGAGGCATTTAAATATTTACCATTAAATACTTTCTGATTCATTCTTAAATACTGATCTTATTGAACTTGGTTACACCTTCACGCAGCTTGTAAACTCTTCTCCGTATCTTACCTCAGGTGGAACATGATTATTTTGAAGGCGATGACAAATTGTAGAAGCAAAAATAAGTTGGGTCTTTTTAATCCTGTGTGTATGAACTGTAATCTTTTTGAGCTCTTTCAGTGATACAAATGATTTGGGTTTTGCATTTCTTTCTCAGTTAATTAAAATGATATACGGAAGATAGAAGATTTAAAGTATTTCAGGTGAATGAAGAACAGAGTGATTTAAAACCAGGACTTCCGAAGCTCGCTATTTGTTTACTTCTTTGACATGTGCAACTGCTTGTTTGGATTGCTTCTCCCGAGAACTGACATAGTGGCACAGCCTCCTTACAGGGTGCTTCATTTATTGACTGTTTCCACCTGAAGGGAATGCATTTGTCCAGTTGGTAAAGTTTGTTGGCCTCTAAACAAATGATAAGAGTACCTAGTGCAAACCAAAATGTTATGAGATGTTTTCTTGCAGCTCTAAGAATGTGCTTTATTAGAAAGGGAAGGCAGAATTCTAACTTCATAGTAACAGAATAGCCTAGGATGGAAGGGACCCCAGAGATCATCTACACCAACCTCCCCACCGTGGACAGGAACACCTCTCAGCTAGACTCGGCTGCTCAAGGCCTCATCCAACTTCTTCCTGAGATCCAGTCTAAACCTACTCTCCCACAGCTTCAAACTATTCCCCCTTGTCCTGTTGCCAGACACCTTTGTGAAAAGTCCCTCTCCAGCCTCCCTATAGGATTCCTTTGAGTATTGGCAGGGTTAAAAATGTTCCTCTTAGTGTTTTTTACATTAAATGTGGGAAGCCATACCAGCTTCTCCTAACCGAGATTTCGATGGCTGTTGTGAGCAGCATTGTCTTTAGTAAACCTGCTTGTCAGATGAGGCTGCTTTGTCTTCCAGGTGTACTCAGAGCTCACTCTTGGGTTTTTCAAGGTGTTTGCAGAGAGTGTTTTTCTTGTTTCTGACACATTAATGTCTCTTACAGGGTCTTGGGAAGACACTGCAAACAATTTCTCTTCTTGGGTATATGAAACACTATAGAAATATTCCTGGTCCTCACATGGTGTTAGTTCCCAAGTCCACTCTACACAACTGGATGAACGAATTCAAGAGATGGGTCCCAACGCTTCGAGCAGTGTGTTTGATAGGTGATAAAGACCAGCGAGTAAGTTCTGATGTTGTTTTTCCTGTGTAAGCCCAGCCTGTGATCTTGCTGTCCTTTGCCTTTACTTTTCCTTGGCAGGGAAGGACATTACTTGGGTTGGCAGTGGTTAAGTGCTACCTATTTAAAATATAACCAGCTTAGACTTGACATGTGTGCTGCCCAGAGTCTGATTCATCGCTTCACACTCAGGATTTCTTGGCCAAAGGTTTTTTTTCCTCCTTTCATGAAGGCAGCAGCCTCTGTAGACCAACACAATTTGATAGATCTTAAACAGGGAAATGGTGTTTGCATAGATACCTGTGTAAAATTGTAGCTTTTGTGCTCTCGTGGGCTCTGTCACTAAGCATCTGTTTTCTGAAAGCAGCTATCAGCTTAATGCTGAGGGGGGTAAGCTGGGCTGTGGATGAAATTGATATGCAGAGAGATCTTATTTGGCTTGAATTTTGTTGACGAAGAGTAAATATTGGTCAGGCTCTTAAGGCCTTGCATGTTTCTTTCGTTCTCTTTGCTACTTCAGTGTCAGTTCTTTACATGCTTTGCTGCTTTTGTTTAGCACAGCAAAGAAAGCCGTGAATGTGGTGATGGTGTATTTGTAGGTCTGTCAGCTGGAGGTACCCATTTATTTGTGGAAGGAAGAGCTGTTAGTGGTACCGTTAAACTGCTGTTCTCAGCAGATAATGTCTTTTTGTTTTAGGGGCATCTCTCTCTATTTTCAGAGCTTGTTGGGTTAGAAATTACAAAAACAGTGATGCAGCCATAAACAGTTCTGGAGGTCATTGGTCTGGGTCTGAGATCTTGTGATTTATTTTTCTAGTCCACATTTTTTAAATCCAGACGTTCTTAGGCTTTCTTCAATTTATTTCTTACTTCTCTGAGCTGAGCTGTTGATGTTTGTGCATCTCTGTAGTTTCAATTCTGACCAGTTAATGTTTGCTTTTAAACTGGGATGTCAGCATTCTAGAAGTTGTTGTTAGCCAAACAAAGCTGCACTCAGGATTATTTTTTCATATTCAAAACATAATTTTCTAAACTAAAAGCTTTTAAAATACCAAAGCAAACCTACAGAAAATTAATGTTGAATTCTGATATTTAGCTATAGTTGAGCTTCAGTGCTTTAGTAACTGAAAGCATTGTGCATAGGGAGTAGTCATCTGCAGTTTCCAAAGCCAGAAGCTGAGATCCTTCCCTGCTCTGCCCCAAGGTTTCTGGCAGCTTCAACACTGACAAAATGGTCAAGTTTTACATGGTTGTGTGTTCTGTTGCCTCTGCAATCAGGAACAAAGTTGTCTTACAGTTTGAACAGCACTAGAGTGTGCTTTGTGTGTGAGAGCCTCTGTAACCAGCTGTCCCCTTGCTGTCCAGGCTGCCTTTGTCAGGGATGTGCTGTTGCCCGGA
This sequence comes from Tricholaema leucomelas, assembly GCA_013400475.1. Taxonomy (NCBI): domain Eukaryota; kingdom Metazoa; phylum Chordata; class Aves; order Piciformes; family Lybiidae; genus Tricholaema lacrymosa; species Tricholaema leucomelas. The sequence goes on along the minus strand of WAAF01006443.1, from coordinate 1,312,018 downwards.
GAGTGGGATGTCTGCGTCACGTCCTACGAAATGCTCATCAAAGAGAAGTCAGTCTTCAAAAAGTTTAACTGGAGGTACCTGGTCATAGATGAAGCCCACAGGATTAAAAACGAAAAATCAAAGGTAATGTCGCAGAGACCTGTCTGCTGGGTGCAGGAGGCAGTAACCTTGTAGGCTTTGCTCATGGCTTAATGTCCTGCAGCTATCAGAAATCGTGAGAGAATTCAAGACCACAAATCGGCTGCTACTGACTGGGACTCCGCTTCAGAACAACTTACATGAACTCTGGGCACTCCTTAACTTCCTTTTGCCAGATGTCTTTAACTCCTCTGAAGTAAGTTCTTCATTTCTGTTATTTAACTTAAATGAACTTTGCTGGTTTTCCAGATTGGAAAGCAGACCTCAGTATGTAGGAGCACCAGGCAGTGGTAGCAGGAGATGGGCAGAAGCGTTGCCAGCAGTGTGCAGCATGGTAGGGCAGAGTGTGCTGTGCTGCTCAGCCTCGCCACAGAGAGGTGATCTCTGCTGTGTTTTCAAATAGGTTTAAATACTGTGATAGTTCACCAACTAACTTTGGTCTTACCTGTAACTGCTCATTGCCTTATTGTTTATCTAAGACCTCTTCCCTGTGAGTGGGGAGATCAAGCAACAGACTTCCCGAAGTGAGGCAGAGTGAGAGGGTTTTGATGAGTTGTGTAGAAAGGGAAACCCTGTGGTGCATTACACCAGAATTGTACTTTTTATTGTAATTTCTCCTCCAAGGCTGCAGTAGTGTTGCCTCTTCCAGATGGAATTTGTCCAGTGGGCTCATATGGATGGATCCTTTCCAACAGAAAAGGACTCATATATTGATTTTTTGGGGGATTTTTTCCTTCCTCCTTTTTTTCTGAAGACACTGCACATCCTGAAGCTTTCCATAAAAACAGACTAAAGAGAGTAATTTGTTCTTCTGTTTATTGCCTGTATAAGAGAGTGCTTTGAGTTGTATCTATTACTGCTCCTTGAAGGGAGACCTCTTACCTACACTGATTCTCTCGCTACAGGACTTTGACTCATGGTTTGATACAAACAACTGTCTAGGGGATCAGAAGTTGGTGGAGCGTCTGCATATGGTAAGTCTGTCTGCTTTTGTGGAAGTGCTACACGTACCCAAGCTAGGTTCTAGAGAATTCATCCAGTGCTGCTTGTGACACAGTGTTAGGGTAAGAGAGCTTATTGCAGAAACTATGGTGACCTGTGTCTTGAAAAGGAGTTGTTTTGGGGAGGGGTAGAAGAGCTGATAGTTCTGGCTTTCAGGATTCTGAAGTGTTTAGATCAAAATTGCAGGCCACAAAGAGGTAAAATATTTCAGTCAGCAAAACCAAACATTAGTCACGGGGGATACAACTACCTGAGAGATGATTTTGGCCTAATCTTTGAGACTTCCAGAGAAAGCAGCTGTATATTCCCATGTCTAGGAGCCTGTGCACGGGGATTGTGTTTTCAGCTGCTCTGGTGTGTGAGTGTGCATGCTAGAGAGTCTCTGTGGAGCTGCTCAGTGTTTTGGGCTCCAGCACACGTTCATCGGTGCCGTCTCTTTCAGGTGCTGCGGCCCTTCCTCCTGCGTCGCATAAAAGCAGATGTAGAGAAGAGCTTGCCCCCCAAGAAGGAAGTTAAAATCTATGTGGGTCTCAGCAAAATGCAGCGAGAATGGTAACTGACTGTGCTGTGGCTAAGGCTCAGAAGGGATGTGCTGCTTGTTGCTTGATCCTCCTCACGTGGGACTCGATTTAAATCCCTCTGCTGTTCTCCCAAATCAAATGTATTTCTTTGTGACATCTTGTGATGACAGAACTATGCACACCAGGGAGAGCTACCTGATGAAATGAAGGGGGGGTTGAGCTTTTGACTCTACTCACCGCTGAAACTGTGGCTTAGAGTCACCAAAGTTGTTTGTTTGTCACAGGTATACCCGGATCTTGATGAAGGACATAGACATACTGAATTCAGCTGGGAAGCTGGACAAAATGAGACTGCTGAACATCCTCATGCAGCTGCGCAAGTGCTGCAACCACCCCTATCTCTTTGATGGAGCAGAGCCTGGGCCACCTTACACAACAGATATGCATTTGGTCACCAACAGTGGCAAAATGGTAGTGCTGGACAAACTGCTGCCGAAATTGAAAGAACAAGGTACGCACCTTCTCGCTATTGGTTGAGCGTGGTTTGGTTGAACAGGAAAAGCAAAGTCAGTGCTGCTTAACAGTGCCATGTGGCCTCAGCAAACACCAGCAGGCTTCAGACAAGGTTGTTGCTGTTTTCTAGCATGATACCAGCTTGTCCAGCACAGTGTCTTAACAACTAACTTGTGAAATGATTGGCTTAGTAGCCCATCATGGCTGTTTGTGATGCCCCCCAACCTTTTTTTTTTCCATCACAGCTAAATCATCATCTAGACAGGGCTTTAGGCTTTTTTTCCTAGCCTTATTAGCTGTTTGAAAGCAAATCATATGGGATTTTACCCCATCATATGGGAAGTACCATTTCAGAGTCAGTCAAATCCCTTGTGACATGTTGGTCTTTCTTGCTGGGTGTGGTTCTGAGCAGCACCTGCCTTCCAGTGACTCCTTTAAGGCATCTGAACATGGGGAACAGTCACTTGTCTTGAAAGTATTTGATAGCAGGGACAAAGCTTTGGAAGAGTTGACTGTAAAGTCAGCCACAGAAGTTTTGACTCTGAAATAGACTTTTAACTCATGTTTTACTGACTATGCTCACTTAAGTGACTTGGGTAAAGGAGTGGAGGAAATGTTGTGACTGCAGAGACATGGCAGAAGATGAAACCAAGTCTAAGCCTCAGCCTTAGCTAATACAAAAGTAACCTGTGTGTCCTAGCCAGGTCTCATGCAAACAGCTGTGGTGATAACATGTCATTGTAAGACTGAAAAAGGACAAAGCTGTGCTTACTGTGCTTTTTCTGCTCTGCCTTCTTTTCTGCTATGAGGCAGAACCAAACACTTTGAAATTTTATTCTTTATACTCCTTGATATTTTTGTGTTTGGGTTATGTTATTCAGTTACATCTGAGAGCATTTTGATAAGGAGTACAACAGGAAACAGAAGCCAAAAGGCAGCCACTAGCTAGACTAATAAACACCAAGGCAAGTCCCATGGCAAGCTCAGGAGCCTGCCAATTAGTATCTAAGCAGCCTTGAATTTGGGCAAGCACACTCCAGTCACATCTGTTCTTATCTTGCAAGCCTTTGAGCCCCACACAGCTGCTGCGATAGCAGTGACTGCAGCCCTGCCCTGTACCAACTACACGGAACTGCCCTCCTTCCCTTTCTGGTCATGCAGACTTGTGGAGTTTGATAACTCTTCAGTTTTGGTGGAAACCAATGAGGCTTTTTACCCAAACAGGCTCAAGAGTCTTAATCTTCAGTCAGATGACAAGAGTGCTAGATATCTTGGAAGATTACTGCATGTGGCGGAATTACGAGTACTGCAGGCTGGATGGACAGACACCACACGATGAGAGACAGGTAGGGGACATTTCAAGTACTTTATTTAAGAGAAAAGAGCGCGCAGGAAACACCTGCTTCAACTGCTGCCTTCCTTTCCTTGTTTTATTTAGGCGTCTATTAATGCATATAACGAACCTGGGAGCTCAAAGTTCGTCTTCATGTTGAGTACACGGGCAGGAGGTCTCGGCATCAATTTGGCCACTGCTGATGTTGTCATTCTGTATGACTCAGACTGGAATCCACAAGTAGATCTTCAAGCTATGGTAAGAATCCAGATAGAAATTATGTGCTGTTTGCTTCTCTTTCTCACAGACCTTACTTAGAAATGTGTGGCATAATGTAGTATTTCAACAAATAAATGGCTTTGTTTCCTGTTGGAGCACAGGAGCTGTGTGTGTAAGCCTGACTGTCAGATCTAGTATAGCTTCTGCTTTGTGGAACCCTTACTCACGTTTGGGTTATGCAGCATGCTCTGCAATAGGCTTTGCAGGCTGTGTGCTGCAATGCTCTTAGTACTGCTGAATGAAAGCAGCCTGCTCTGGGGCTTTCTTTACAAAGAAGCTCGAGCATATTAATCCCCAGACTAAAGCTTTACTTCTGTGGGGACTGGAGGTGAGTAGGGACTGGAGGTGACCCAGACCTCGGAAAAGAGAGGAAGAACAGGTCAATGACACTTCTATGGTGGTGATAAGGAGCTCCTTTTAGCAACCATCTTTAATTTTTGTAAGTAGATTCGCATGCGTCACCAACCCTAGGACATGTCAAGAACACTGCTGAGCACATCAGAAAGCAGAGCTCTTTAAAAACCACCACAGGTTTGGCTGTGGGTTCTCAAGTATTTCTGCAACAGCTAGTTCAGAAGAATGATGGAACTGGTGTTTGGAAGCTGAAGTGAGATAGTTCCAGCTACCACTGAAGTTTTATGCTAGGAATACTAATTGTCACAGTAATTAATGATTTGCCAGTCAGGTGAGGTGGGGCCGTGTACTTAATCCTTCAAATATCCATGGCACAAGTGAAGGATTTTGAGAAGGTAGCTTTTGGTCAGAACAGAGAATTTCTGAAGTACTTCAACGTTGCCCAAGGCCAGGAGCATCCAGGCTTCTTCCCTGTGTGGTTTAACAAACCCACCCAGACAGGCTGTGTGTAGGTGTGACATCATTTAGAGACATCACTGTCAATGGCATTGAAAAGCTCACCCCAAAACTGGCAGTGCAGGTAAGAGTGGCTGGCTTGGGCAGTCATGGTAGCTGGACTGCTGCACAGCTGTAACTGGCCTGTGCTGTTCCACTGTGGAAATCAGTGTTGTTGGAAGTTAGTGCAGGTTGAAGGCTCATCCTATAGTCCTGCTGGAAACAGAGGACTAAATGCTTTGCTGTTTTATTTTTGCCTAGGATCGAGCACACAGGATTGGCCAAACAAAGACTGTCCGAGTGTTCAGGTTCATCACAGACAACACAGTGGAAGAAAGAATAGTGGAGCGTGCAGAAATGAAACTCCGTCTGGATTCCATTGTCATCCAGCAAGGCAAGTGGCCAAAGGCAGCCTGTGTGTATGTGTGGTGGCATTCTCTTTCTGGTCACAGCTTACAAACGATGTGAAGCCAGCTAGGGAGAGCCAATGGGAATGTTGCTTTTGCTTCAGCTGAACTCTGATGCAAAGGCCTGATCCACTTGGCCATTCCTCGCTAACTTGTTGCTGGCTTCCTGTATCCATAGATATGTACACGTTAAGCATAGGCACACCTACTGTAATGTCATCTGAGGGGTTTAAAGCACTCTGTTTCTCCTCTGAACGGGAGAAAGAAACGCTTTGCCTTCTTAAAATGGATGTGGAGAAGTGAGGGCAGTGTCACCTCCCTGAATGCCTTGATTGAAATCAGAAACTTAATTTCTGACCAAAGCATTCAGTAGGGTTCACTCTGGGCATTTTACCAAGGTGCAGAGCTTACAGAGGAAGACCTCACATGCCCAGCAAAGTTGTTGAACACCATTTGTATCTAATGAAGCGAATGGCTGTGGTGCATGGCTCGACTCTGCTTGCTTTCTCTAAGCTTTCTGTGTTGGTTTTCTTCATTTGGAATCTCCTTCACTAGGCAAAAAGGCCATAGGTTTAATGTGCAAATACAAGAGGCAGAAAAGTCCTGTATTGCTCTTTCCATCATGTCAGCTCTTCAGTTCTGTCCTCCACTGCTCTCCTCTGCAGGAAGGCTGGTAGATCAAAACCTGAACAAACTTGGGAAGGATGAAATGCTGCAGATGATCAGACACGGAGCGACACACGTGTTTGCCTCAAAGGAGAGCGAGATTACAGATGAAGATATCGATCACATTTTGGAAAGAGGTGCAAAGAAGGTGAGATAAAGTTTAAAGAAATGGAAGCCTGCCTCGTAGGATGGCAGGATATAACCCTAGATAATAGCATGGTAGTAAGCTGGAGAGGAGGAGGTTTTACCATTGAGGGTTTCCACGTTGGTCAAACATGTTTGGGCTTTTCTCCTGCTGTAAGTAATGAGATGTTGCCCCATGAAACACCTTTCAAAACTGCTGCTATTCTTTGCTCTTTTCCCACCAAGACTGCAGAGATGAATGAAAAACTTTCCAAGATGGGTGAGAGCTCCCTCAGGAATTTCACGATGGATACGGAGTCCAGTGTGTATAATTTTGAAGGGGAAGACTACAGGGAAAAACAGAAGGTAACATTCCCATGTCTTTTTTGGAGACAGCACTGGACTGTAGGACTGATTGGTTTATTACATAACTTAGTCGTGAACTTGGCAGTGCTGGCTTAATGGTTTAACTCAGCCTTGGAGGCCTTTTCCAGTTGAGGATTCTATGGTTTAAGAGGTACTGTTTAAATAGTTGGTAAGTTTTATTAATTAAGTAGCTGTAGAGTTATAGAAAACTTAGATCTGGTCTGAATATTTGGCAAGGCTCAGCTGTAATAATTGTTTGGGGGCTGGGATTTGTTTTTCTAGATGGCATTTACAGAGTGGATCGAACCACCCAAACGAGAAAGAAAAGCCAACTACGCTGTGGATGCTTACTTCAGAGAGGCTCTTCGAGTCAGTGAGCCAAAAGCACCCAAGGTGAGGTGACTCCTTTCAAAAAGAAACAGTCCCAGCTGACAGTCCTTATAAAAATGTGCTATGGACTTGTAGAAATTGGAGAGGCAATTCAAATTCTATTAGAAGAGTCCAGAGGACTTGAGACAAACTTTGGTGGAGAAAGCAAAGAGCAGAATGAAATTTGTATATACCAAAGGGTTTCTCATTCTGTATTTAAGCAGCAGTAGAATTTCTTTATCGCTGCACAGAACACCTGACATTTGTTCAAGGGGATGGATATGTCAGTCTTTCCCCACCTGCCTCCTGCTCCCAAAAGACCTTCTCAGGAAGCTTTAACTTTCAGATTCTTCACAGTTGTAGTTGTCTCTTGCATGCTGTGACCTTTGGGGGTGTTTTGGCAGTTATGAGAGTAGATTTCTGTAGCAAAGCTTTTGTTGTCATCGTTTTGCTCATAAACTAAAATCAGCTATTAGAAGCAAACCCATCCTGAGTGTGAGGAGGAGTCGGTTACAACCTCCATCTGTATTGCAGGCACCGCGGCCTCCAAAGCAGCCAAATGTACAGGACTTTCAGTTCTTTCCTCCCCGCCTCTTTGAACTCCTGGAAAAAGAGATTCTCTACTACAGGAAGACAATTGGGTACAAGGTAATGGAAGAACTCATGCTGCAGCAGGTCACTCCAGTAGTAAGAGAGCCTGTACTTGTCCTGCCTTTCACACTAATTTAAATCAAGTGGAGTTGAGCTGAATCCAATCTTTTGTTAATGCTAAAGTGACAATTAGCAATTAAGTGTCCAACCTGACTCTCATTTGACAGAATGCCAAATTTTACAGGTACCTCGGAATCCTGATTTGCCAAATGCGGCTCAAGCGCAAAAGGAAGAGCAGCTTAAGATTGATGAGGCTGAACCTCTTAACGATGAGGAGCTAGAAGAAAAAGAGAAGCTTCTAACCCAGGTACAGGTTGGATCTGTCAGTGAGACTGACATCAGCTGAGGCTTGCTGTGTGTTTTACAGTGTTACAGGAACATTTCTCAGTCACTGATTCACACATGCCATAAGTCTGGCTAAGAGGTTTAGCGTTGGAGACCTCTGAAGAAGATGTACCCCATTAGGGTACTCACACTCCACTGAATCTCATCTGTGTGCTGTGACACCGTAGCCCAATGTCAAAGTTGCTCCCAGGTTAGCACTGACTAGACTGTGACTTCTTTCCTCAGCTGAGGGACCTTGCAGGGCAGCTGCAGAGCAAATGTGCCACTTCCCACCTGGTTTAAAGCCAATTCTTCTGCCAAAGTATCATTCCTGTGTGGAAGTGAGTCCTGCAGGGTGAATGCTCAATTCACCTAAACTCTGGCTGGTGTATAACCTGAGCGGGTATACAAGTGGAGAGCAGGTACATTTAAGTAACTGCAAACAGGTCAATGCCTCTTTGCTTTGCTTGGGTATTATGGTCGTGTATTTTGCAGGGTGGGTGGTTACAGGCCAGGACCTCTCGTGTAAGAGCAGCACTGGAGCAGTTCACTGTTCAAAACAACAATGGTGTAAGCAAAGTAGCTGTGGCTAACCCAGAACCTGTAAAAGTTACTGCTAATATCTGCTGCCACAATAGGCTGAATTTACAATTGCAGCATTACTATTTCTAATCCCTGCTCTCTCATAAGAGAGCTGTAGACCTATCTAACCAGGGAAGATAGCTGATGGTATCTGTGAGGCCCTTGGTAAGGTCTTTCAACCAGCCCAAACTGTCACTGAGCCTATTGCTCCATTTGAGGGTTTTTTCCTACTTAAAAAGTGACCCCATGCTCTCTTCCAGGGAACATTGTTGGGAGGGATTCATTTGTGAGCTGAAGACTCATCTGAAACTAGTAGGCATTTAGAGGAACAGTACTATTCATGCAGCATTTAGATGGAGAGACCACAACCACTGCAGTATAACAGCTGGGTTTCCACTAACTGACTGCAGGGAAGGCAGGTTCAGTACTGGTGGCATGATCAAAGTGTTACAGGCCAGTTAAAGACATCTATTCAAACAAATCTGGAGGGAGACAAATACTGAACTTCTGTGCAATGTTCCTTTTGATTGCTCTAAAGGGATTCACTAACTGGAATAAGAGAGATTTTAACCAGTTCATCAAAGCTAATGAGAAGTGGGGCCGGGATGACATTGAGAATATCGCACGAGAAGTAGAAGGCAAAACTCCAGAGGAGGTCATCGAGTATTCAGGTAACTGCTGAAGCAGCTGCTCCGCGAGTCCCTACCTAATGCTGCTTTCTTTGTCTCAACTGCCTGTGAACATGGGCAGCCTTTAGTCCGGAGAGTTCTGCAGGTGGCTCTAGAAGACTTTCAGGGATAGCAATGTGCTGTCCATTTAGGATCTACTGATCTACATTTGGGCATCTTGAGCCCCTGCATAATTCAAGCTTTTCTTGTGTTCACTAACCAGTAGCTTGCTTTAATCTTTACACCTTTATTACCTCATCAAGAGTGGAGTTCAGTAAATGTTTTGTGACCAAAGATATAATGGCCGTTGGAGCTTAACCGAAGTCCACTTGGCTGCTTACCACAGATGTCCCAGGAGTGTTTTCTACTGTACAGCTGCAACATCCTGGGGCTAAGCTTCTGATGGTACCTGGCAGCTTACAGACCTGAAACATGCATTAAAAACCTCTTTTCTTTAAACACTTGATTATCTTGTAGATACTTGCTCTTGTCTCAGGCCACTCAGCTGCCCTCCTTCCCTCTGTAAAAATATCTTGCTGTTACACCAGGTTCCATTCCAAGCAGTATTTGCTTTGAGAAGGAGGTAGTGTAACCGAAGTGCTTTCAGTTAATCTGAGAGGTCCTCTCTCTAGCCCACTCCCAGTAGCATTTGTAACACTGCACCTCATGCTGTCAGGATGCAGAGGTGCCTTACCTGGTAAGCCATGCCTATTGCTGTACAGCAGTGAGTTCTGGTAAGAAGGATGTAATATCCAACGTAACTCTTTCAGGTAAACATTCCTAACTTCTAGCCTAATGGCTGCTTCTTTTCTCAGCGGTGTTCTGGGAACGATGCAACGAACTCCAAGACATAGAGAAGATCATGGCTCAGATAGAAAGAGGAGAAGCCAGAATTCAGAGAAGAATCAGCATAAAGAAAGCACTTGATACAAAGGTATCTTTGCTGTGTTCTCTACTTCCTGTATTTCCCTGTGCTGCTTCGATGAGATGCAGGACTGTCCAGCCACTGTTGGTGGCATAATTACAGTGGGCAAGGTATTTTGCATGCTCCCCAGCAGCTGCTTGCTCTAGCTTTTCCCTTCTGTAGCTGCGCTGTCCTGGCTGACAGGCCGTACCTGGTTATCCTTATAGCTAACTTAGATGGAAAACCATCTTTGTCACAAGACAGACAGCTCCTAGTACGGTGTAACAAACTCCCAGTCGCTGCCTGCTTTTGAATAAGCAGCCTTTCTTTTGGACACAGGTAACTGGAAATGCTCTATGTATGTGCTTAAAGCAAGTAAAAAGGAAGACTTACCAAGCAGGGGAGGCTTTTGTTCTGTTTCACCAGCCAAGGTTTGGTAATGAACAGATTTGTAGTAAATTAAGACAATTAACTGCACTCCCACTTCCCAGTTACCTGTTCAGGGGAAGAAGAGTGTCTGACTGCAGCTGCATTCTCATGCACCGCTTTACTCTTGCTCTGATTTTGACCATTCTTAAGGGTTTGTATGTTAGAAAGGTTCACTGCCACTTGAAATTGGGCAGATTTTGACTTTTCAAATGCAGCAATAGGTCTGCAGTCTGCCATTAACCAAAACACCACAGACAGATCTAAACCAGAGCTTAGCCAGCTTCCATGGTGCTGGTAAATGCAGTCTCCAGGCCCTGCAGTTCCTTACCTGCGGTGGCTCAGCACCAAAGATCATAAGGATCTAGTTTTCATCTCCATGTGCTGGATTGCTTTCACATACACCAGTTCCCTGCTAACTGAACTATCGCACAGTCTTACGTGATCCTCTCTGTTTTGCTTAGATCGGCAGGTACAAAGCCCCTTTCCACCAGCTGAGGATCTCGTATGGCACCAACAAGGGGAAGAACTACACGGAGGAGGAGGATCGCTTTCTCATCTGCATGCTGCACAAGCTGGGCTTTGACAAAGAGAACGTCTACGACGAGTTACGGCAGTGCATCCGCAACTCCCCGCAGTTCAGATTTGACTGGTTCCTTAAGTCCAGAACTGCCATGGTATGTACTCAGCTCTTGCCCTTTTTGCACGAGTGCCCTGACCCAGGCAGTTACACACTGCCCAGTGAACCACCTTCTGCAGCACTGTGTACAGTACATTAAATGCTTAGAGGTGTTCCAGCAGCTGTAGTGGATGGAAAATGCAATGAACTAAAAAGTCTTATGAGAGGAGAAACTCAAAACTCCACAGTACCCTTCAAAACCAACACAAATTTGGGTAAATACAAACATGTTCTAAAAAGCAAGTATCTCTGGTCAGATCCACTCCTGTAAAGCCAGCCAGAAACTATCGAAAAGTGTTTGATTTCTTTTTCACTCTGCCAGGGTGCACACAGAAAATTCACTTCCTTGCAGCCATTTCTAATAGTCTAATAATTCTTTTCACTCCAAATGACTGCCTAACGTAACGAGTGAATATGTTGTACAATTTAGGAGCTGCAAAGGAGATGCAATACGTTAATCACCCTGATTGAAAGAGAAAACATGGAACTGGAAGAAAAGGAAAAGGCAGAGAAGAAGAAACGTGGACCAAAACCATCTTCGGTAAGATCTGAGGGGCATTTCTGTGGCACGTTTGAAGACAAGCTGCTTTTCTACTTCTATAGACCAGGGACAGCAAAAGTTAGTCAGAAACAACAACCAACTTTACCAGGGCAGTGTCAGGAGCTCCTAGAAGTTCCCATTCATCCAGTATGGCTGTGGATATCAAGGAAAGGAAATGAGTTTAGTGTCCAAATGGCAGCTCACATGCTGTGGAGCAGATAGCTAAACTTGCTGCCTGAGCTGGTACACTCTGTAGGCCTGTCTTGGCAAAATAAACCAGAGATCTGCTTGGCCTGATGAATGTTTGTCCCTGAAGAAGTGATATGCTTACCAGTGCAAGATACAGGCATGATGCAGACCACTCATCCCACTTCGAGAATGCTACAGCTGTGATTGCAGGCATTGCTGTGTAGTCTGCCATTGCTGTCCTTGAGGGGAGGCTTGGTCAGGAAATGGACTTCTGGAGCTAGCTTTGGGAAACAGCACAGATGTCTGATTGCTCTCTGCTGACTGATTTCAAAGTGCTGCCAAAGAGGACAGGTCACTTTTGTAAAGGAAATAACTTCACTGTTTTCATGCCTAGAGTTGTTGCTGAATTTATTGTTGCCTTGGGCTGTTGTATCAACAGCTTTGAAGCACAGCTTTGCTATGCAGTTGTGCAGAAGTCAGTAAGGTTAAGGGTGGTGGATTAGGAAGCTTTGTGACATCTTCTCTAAAGTCATACTGAGAGCACAAACCAGCAGCCATGCCAGAAGGGTGTGCATCTTTGCCATATTACAGCACGTGAAGTTTGGACACCTTTACACCTGAGAGGTGTCAGTCACCCTCCATCTGCTTTGATTTGAGGCAAACTGCTTGCTCAAAGACATTTTGTGTTGCAGTAACTTACCCAGACCCTTACCTTTCAGGCACAGAAGCGCAAAATGGATGGTACTCCTGATGGGCGTGGAAGAAAAAAGAAGCTAAAGCTGTGAATGCAGGATTTTTGTAATCACTAAATTTCAAAAGTAGTTCTTTAATTTACGGGTCTTCATAAGATGTACTGTATAATGCTCGACTATTATGTCATTAAAAGACATCGGGTTCATCTGTTTACTGAACTAGGAACATAGTACTTAATGTAGGTTCACTTTTTTAAATGCAACAGCTGTGCTGAATTTTTTTTACCATTAACACTTGAAGTAATAAATAGGCTTCATTTATTAATAAAGCTTCACAGGACTTTTTTCATTACTGTTGCCACTGGAATGCCAAATTATCACAGAATCATAGAATCAAGCAGGTTGGAAGAGACCTCCAAGCTCCTCCAGTCCAACCTGGCACCCAGCCCTACACAATCAACCAGACCATGGCATTCAATGGCTCATCCGGGTTTTGCTTGAACACCTCCAGGGACAGCGACTCCACCACCTCCCTGGGCAGCCCATTCCAATGCCAATCACTCTCTGCTAACAACTTCCTAACATCCAGCCTAGACCTCCCCTGGCATAACTTGAGACTATGTCTCCTTGTTCTGTTGCTGCTTGCCTGGCAGAAGAGACCAACCCCCACCTGGCTACAGCCTCCCTTCAGGTAGTTGTAGACAGCAATGAGGTCTGCCCTGAGCCTCCTCTTCTGGAGGCTGCATGTATATATACACTGTTGCCACTAGTGCCAAGTCCAGGTGTTTTCCTATAGAAGTGAGGCCCACCACACATACAGATTGGAATGTATATATAGAACTGTTTACATGTGTTTTCTTGTTACACACTATCACGAGTCAAAATCTCATGTCAGGAACCTGTGTCTTACCTTTAGCAAGTTTCATTTTCCCAGCCCAAGTACACTGTCGCCACTAGTGCCAAGTCCAGGTGTTTTCCTATAGAACTAAGGCTCACCACACATACAGATTGGAATATTTTCTGCTTACTATCTGCACCAGAGGAAAGGCAAGGCAGTGATGCTGAGGTTTGTATGTTATTAGAATGGCAGAGTTGTTTTTACTGGTCATATGTACAAATCAGAACAGCCTGTAACAATATGTAAAACAACAGCCCCCTCCTTACGCAGCTGTTGCTAAGTACCAGTCCCCATCTCTAGCAAACACTGACTAGCTGGCAATCCACGCTGCTCCCTGAACTAGTCCCACAGCACCACACACAACTCTTTCCTACACTGTCCTTTTTTGCATGTGTCTGGTGTGTAATGACTGAGCTGAAGTCCTGTCTTACCCAATGCCATCATCTAATGTCACATCATTTTGGAATTGAGTAAAAAAAAACAAAACACCAAAAACCAGAGCAAATGCTCAGTTTGCACTAAGGGATCCTGGCTCACTTTTAGCCATTTCAAGAACACATGTTGAAAGGCATCAGGGAGAAGGGCATCCCTAGTAAAAATAGCTGAGACTTCACCCATATAGATTTCCAATACAGCACTGCAATTCTTACTAGTACCTTAAGTGAGTTTTTATTTGCAGAGCACAGCTGAAACCAGGTGAAGTCACCACACTTGGCTCTTCAAAGAGCTGAAGGGACTTGGCCTGCACAGCAGCTAAGAGCCAGTACCGAAGACTAACAGCTGGATTGTCATGACAGCCCTAGAGGACATCAGTCTAACTGCTTACACCTCCCTCTTGAAAGCATCCCCTTGCTAAGCATCCCTTTTCACAAAACCCAAACCCCCTCAAAAAATGAACCACAGTAAGCCACAGTTGTTCACAGGTAGCTTAATAAAAACCTTTAGAGGAAGCAGAAGGGAAAGATTTATTGCCTAACTCTGCTAACAGTTCTCAAGTGCCAGTATGCAGCAAGAGAAAGGAACTAAACCTCAAGTCTCCCCAAGGGCCTCCTACTAGTTACAGCAAATCTATTTTCTTTCAAGTGGAAGTAAGGAATGAAGCAAAGTATTTAGGCACTAGTAAGTGTGTTTCCCCAGTGCCATCTAGCAAAATAACCTACCTTTTTAGAAGTATTTGCCGTTGGTGCAATAAGATCTGTATCAGGCAAGTGTGGAATACAGGAGTGCCAGCATTGGTATTGTTCCAAGTACCAGAATCTGTTTAAGCACATTTGAAAGCACTTTAACAGCAGCACCTAAATAGTGACAGAGTTTTTGTAGTGTAGCTTCATAATACACTTCTAATTCTTACTGATGACATGGAATATCTTGCAGATGATTGCAATTACAGCCTTACCTTTGTGAGGCTCCCAGTGCTGTCCTCATGTCTGAGGTCCTCGTCACAATCTGAGACAAAACTGTTAGTACCACTCATTTAAAAGAGCCCTATAATCTACTACTTAGCTTCCAATCTGGTACTACTGTCTGCCTTCCCCAGTAACAGTTGTTATCAAAAAAACCCACAAACCCACCCTCAGATCCATGAACTCTAGATACTATTGTGTATTCAAAGCCACCAGCAGCCTGCCATGGTGGCTATAAGGCATATCTGCAGCTGTATCCACACAAACCATTAAAGAGAAACTAGGTTTAAAAGAAGAAGGAGGGAGAAAAAATAAAAAGCACCAACACCTCCCATTCACAGAGTGTGAGTTTGAATTCCATGAGTAAGTCACACTAACCCTATCAGAAGCTGAACCAGCACTGGAACTGGAGCATCCAATTGTCTGTGGGAAGGAGCCAGCCCAGAGCTCGCTTCTGAGAGCTTTTGGGTGAAATGATGTGTTAGAAGACCTCAGAAATCAGCCGTATGAACCAGTGTCACTGCTGGGTGCTTTGCTTTTCTCAGCAGAGGGCTGTTTCCTCTGCTTCAACAGAAGGAGAGTTATGAGTGGAGTGCAGATCAGAACCAGCAGCCCTGTCAAGCCTCAAGTAACAGGGACAGAACTGTTTCCAGGGTCCCTACTTGTGATTTTCAGCAGCAGCCTGTGGCATGGCACATCAGCTGGGACCATGTCTTTGTGGACAACAACAGCTTTGTGAGACCAGCCAAGTGCAATGTGCTGAATATTCCTGCCCCTGCTTTTACCTGCTCCAGTGTCTTGCATGAAGGCTGGAGCACGTGGGTTGGCTCTTCTGCAGCATTTCAAGGCCGTGCTGTTGACATTTCCTTCAGCAGAGGGCTGCACGTGGTGGCAGTCAAGACTTCTTTTGCCATTGTGCCTGTGTGCATTTCCCTTTGATCTCAGTGTATAAATAGTGTGAATGTACCATTCTCAGCCAGCTGCCACCTTAAAAGAACCCAAGCACATTAAAACCCAAGAAACCAGAACAAGTCCCTCCCATGCACATTAACTATAAGCTGGAAAACACCAACCATCAGATTCATCCAGACAAATGCCCCAAGTTTGCTGAGAAATAGGTCTACTTAACAGTAGGAACAGACACTGGGGGTTAGGATTAATCTTTCCTTAATGTAGACTGCTGCTGGAGGGCAGATAAATTTTGTCCTAAAAGAGCCTGTTTCATTCTGGTGTAACTGCAGAAAGTCCACTGCATTTAGCTAATAAAACACTGGTCTTTACCTAGGTAAGAACAGCCCCACTTCAGGGGGCCAAAAAAGCCTTTGGGAACTTGCATTCATCTGACTTAAAGCAGGATGCATAGTTCTCATATCCATACAAACCAATTACCTTTATTTTTCCTCCAGCTGCAGGAAAACAAAAGTGTAATTTCTCACTTGTCCCCTGTGTAAAAGACCCTCCATGGTAAGCTAAATCCACAACTCCTGCTCACAGACACAAGAGTACACATCTGCAATAGCAGCAAAGCTGCAGCAGGGCAGCTCATTGTTCCCACACTGTCAGAGAGAAGGAACACATGGTGCTGAAGTCTGGCACTAACACAGTGCCCATCACTACCTGCACGTTCTGTTCTCCACCTCCACCATGTCTTTTAGGGTTGAAAAATTACTGTGATGTACTTAGCAGAGAGCTTACCAGGAGGAGTGGAGCAGACACCAGGCTGAAACTATCAGAACCAGGCTGTTGCACGATCTGTGCGATCGGCTGCTAATTTAGCATGAAACTGCAAGCTTCCAAAGGCTCTTGCTTGTGTCTCAGGCTGAGCTTTATCCTAAAGGCAGTACGTTTGCTATTTCCAGATGCACATGAGAATGAGGAACCTAAGAACACAATGCTCGCATGATGCTCAGCTTACTCACCAGGCTCTTGAGTCTGTACAGGAGAGAGGGTGAGCCAGGCAGGCACCCGTCGGTGCCGGTACAGAAGAACACCTTCTCATGCTGCAGCTGAAGGAGTCGCCCAGGTTCTGAACTGGGTCTGCCATCACTCAGCCCCAGAATTCAGATCCTAGTAAATTTTACATCATGCCTGTCAACTTAAAAGAATTAAATCAAGTTATTACCAAGCCAGGACAGCACTGCCTAGCTTTAAGTGTATTTGCCTTTGCAGGTGCAGACAGCCTGTTCCATTGCTGTTACTACTTATTTATGGGGACACTATGTGGCCCTGGGCAGCCTGATCTAGCTGGAGATGTCTTTACTCATGGCAGGGAGGTTGGACAAGGTGACCTTTGAAGGTCCCTTACAACCCAATGCAGTCTCTGAATCCGAATCTGTGAATTCACCTTGGGCTTTAATCTTAACCACTGAGCTGTGGTTCTTACAGGGCAGCTCATTTTTAAGCAAGCTTTTTCTTTCTCTTCACTAGAGGGCAACCCATATTCACATATAAGAAACTACCCAACCTCAAGTGAAATAAAGTTCTTAAAAGGACATTTGGGGTTCAGGATGATAAAAAAAGGATTAAAATCAAATGTACTTCCAGTCCTACACTGCCACTACCAAATTTTCCCTGGCATCTGAAAACAGCTCCCATCAGTGGGAGGCTGTGTGTGAGAGCACCTGCCCTGGGCCAGACTTCAAAACAAATCAAGAGTGAGTCTGAGCAGCTCGGCTGCAGGTACTGTGTGCATCCAGTCTGCAACTGAGAATAGCTGCATGACCAAGACAAGTAGCCTCAGACATTGAGTAGTCAATTTGTGACTAGAATAACCTAAGCACTGAAACAACTTAGCCCCTTCATCATGTGGGGAAGGATGCTAGTTTGAGCAGTTTCAAGACAGAACAAACACATTTAGGGGAAAATGTGATTATGTAGTAACCGCAGTTTCAGATACTTGCACCTAAATGCTACACCTACCCTTGGAATGTTCTCAGAGCCCTTAAACAGAACCACAGCCTGTTTCAATTGCACTCAATTACATCACATTTAATGTGGCAAGGCAAAGGCATGAGCCAGCTCCCCTCTACTCCCCTGTGAAACAAGGACTAGGACAGAATATCTGCTAACAGGCCATCCAGGGACTGACCTTGCCATGATGATGGTGAGAATCAAGCATGTCAGTCACAGAATGGTTTGGGTTGGAAAGGACCTCCAAAGGTCATCTAGTCCAATGCCTCTGCAGTCACCAAGGACATCCTCCACTAGAGCAGGTTGCTCAGAACCTTGTTGAGCCTGATTTTGAATAACTCCAGCCTCACCTAGCTTCCTGGGCTACCTGTTGCATTGTTCCACCACTTGTTTCTAATATCCGTCTAAATCTCCTCTAATTTCAAACCACTGCCCCTAATCCTATCACTACAGCCTGTACCGTAAACAGTCCTTCTCATCCCACAGCCTGGCTTGATAATGAGGCTCCTGCACTTGGGCCCACCTCTCCAGCTTGTCCAGGTCATTCGGGATGACATCCCATCCTTCTAGCATATCACGAGCATCACTTAGCTTGGTGCCATCTGCATCCCACTGTCTATGTCACTGACAAAAATATTAAACTGTACAGGACCCAGTAGGAACCCTTGAGGGACCAGGGACAAGAGACGATGCTCTGGCTGTGCTAATGGTCAAAAGGTTTTCTCACTGCTGCTCAGATGTTAGTTGAACTTCTACCTTTGTGTCAGGGTATCTGTGGCTTGAGATCAACATTTGCTTTCTCATTTAAAATGATGTCAGTAAAATCACATAGAGAAAATCTTAAGAGAGACTAACAAAGTTATTAGAGTAACAAAACGTGTAAACCTGAGTGGAAATGTGTTATTCAGATCCAACTGATTGTACATAGAGATGTTCACATCTAACATACTAAATCCCTCTGAAGAGATTATTTTGGCTAGATTTTTAGCAATTGCAATGGCTTCTTTCCTGCTCAGTTGTGTTCCTCTTACAGAACCAAGACATTTTTAGGCAAGCTTCTACCCTACTAGGAGCACAGGCTTTGGGGCCACAGTAATTTCCCCTGACTCTTGAGCTCAGCAGGAGGTAAGTAACTTTGCCACATGTGGGGAGAAAAACCAGTCTCTCAGAACAGCAGCAGTAACTTCAAGGGAGATAACGTTTAAGCAAATTCTTCAAGAGAGGCCACAGCTCCAGCACCACTGGCCTACTCAGTAAGTGATGCCAATCCAGAGCATAAGTTGAAGCCTCTAGACTCAAGGACATCAGGGACATCTAACTGTTCATTATGTAACAAAATACATCACTAGATCCAAGTGAGTTGATGTTTAATGATCTCATAGCTCTGAAAATTGCATGGAAAGTAAGTTAAAAGCTTACATCCCTCTGCCTCGCTAAATTCAAGTTTGAAAGTGAACTCACAGCAAAGTGAGAGAGGAAACTCCACTGCTGCACAGGCTGGTGGAAGGTCAGCTCGCTTCGTACCAGTCTGTGTGAGCCCAGGGATCAGCACACATCACCATCCATACCAGAGATGGCCCTGAAAGAATAAAAAACAAATTGTAATTTGCCATGATTAATGCCGGTGCCTGGTAAGCTATAAAAGCAGCACACAGAAGGAAAGAAGGAAGAGAATAAAAAGCATAACACTTCTTTGTCAGATTTTCTCTGGAGACAGTAGACTCATTTTCCTCCACTAGAATAATAAACTCATATAATTAACACGCAAATTGATACTTTTAGTTACATTTCCCCCCAAGGCAACGCTTCCCTCTCTCATTCTAAAAACCAGCATGAGATCTGAACTACAGTTTGTAGCAGTGCTACCTCAAAATAAGATGAAGAGACTGGGGGACTTTCAGGATACTGTCATCTCTTCTTGTGGTGAACTCATGAAATCCGCATGCTGGTTATTCGGTTTTGTACTGCTTTGTTCATTTCTGCTCCCACTCAGTTCTCCTTATTTGCATCCAGGTGATACTGCTTTCTTCAGATCAGTTAGTCTGTAAGAAGCAAGAGACTAAGGCACACTGAATGTGCTCTCGTCAGAGTAATGATAGGGCTCTTCCAATTGTTTACAATCAGTCAAAGTTAGCTATTGAAAGAGCTGCTTTGATCATAAGTGCAAATAAGATGCTATTGCATCAGAAGAATTTCGGCTGATGCTTGTAAAATGTTTAGTATAAAAGCAGGCTAACTTTGCATTCTGAAACTAGATGGTTTAAAACAATTTTAAGCAGCACTACAACACCATCAAGACGTGAGAATTTGTTACACAGGGTAACAGTGACTTAGATTTGGACTCTGAACTCCTCTTTAGAGAAGTAACTGGCTCCAGGCACTTCTTTATGCAGTATTCTTTAACAGAGAATTAGGAAATCATTTGCCACAGCAAAACACAGAATCATAGGACCATTTCAGTAGACAAAGACCAGTGTGCTTTCAATAACTATTTTTTCCCTCTTTTTAAAGATAAACCATACTGTAACTTAGTTTAATGATCATGCAGCCTTTCTGGACCAAACCATATAAAAACCCCACACAGTGTAAATACAAGGAATCAAAAATACAGCACGAAAGTAAAGCATCTTATTTCTAAAAGCTGACAAATTGGAAAGGAAACTTCAGGGAAAAAAAGAGGAAAGAAGGGAGTTTAAATTAAGAATAGAATAGAATCAACCAGGTTGGAAGAGACCTCCAAGATCATCCAGTCCAACCTATTGCCCAGCCCTATCCAGTCAACTAGATCATGGCACTAAATGCCTCATCCAGTCTCTTCCTGAACACCCCCAGGGACGGCGACTCCACCACCTAAGCTTAGGTCTCTAATTGTAAGAGCATGCTCAGCCAATTAGGGACATGGGAGAAATACCATTACACTTACACCTTTTCATACACCTCAGCATACACATCTTCCCAGAGCAATACTTCATTGACCCATCACAAGAAATCTGTGAATTAAGATACAGGATTGGCAATGGCTCGTTTGCTAGCATTAGTCAAATTGCAGCCTGCCAATTAGAGAATATGTTCCTTCAATTCAAATATTTCAGGCTGCTTTGCTGAAGAGATGAAGTTCTCTGGTAATAAAATCCATCATTTTCTTTGTCTTCCATTTTTGTCCAAGTAACAGTTAAAATTCAGAACAATCCTTGCACCACTCCTTGTAATGAGAGGTCAGAACAACAGTAGAGAGGGATCAACAGAGGATTCTGGGGGAGGTTAACAGCCCGAAAGATCCCATTTCCAGGAGTTAACTAAATGTACTGCTGTTGCAATATTGGAATAAAAATAGGATTGAGCTCTTTTGATATTTGACTGTTTGCAGTATATTTTGCAGATTTGTCATTGTTGCAACTACCAGAGAAGCAGCTCTAAAGTCTGTGTGACTGTGCTCCCTCCTTTACGGCACAGCTGTACATTTCTCAGTGAGTTCTCACAAGTTACTGGAAGTGATTGTTGTCTGTTCAAAGCTATACACTGCTTTGCCAAGAAATGTCACCTGCCCTATTGGTGCTGAAAACAGTCGCTTGTATTTTTTTTTTTTCTGTCTTGGGGCCATTCTGTCACCTGCCTACAGCTGAACAGAACTGTAGAGAATACAATGAACATTTCCTAAAGCTAATTAAGTTATGCAAAAATACAGGCTGAAGGCATCAACCAGTTATGATTCTCCATCTACATCTTGTCAGGAACACACTTCACAAGAGTTTTAGTTCAGCTGACAGAAAAGATTCAACTGAAGGAAGATGCTGCAGTAATGTGTGTGGTGGAACCTCACCCAAGTCATTCACACCAAGCAGCTCTCACAGCCATCAATTTTGACAGCTGTCAGATTCTTCAGCCTGAGAATTTTCTGTTTGCCAGCTGGGTGCTGCTCTTCTGTCCCCTTCTAAATGCCTTTGTGGACTATTTCACCATGTAAAGAAGCACCTTGCCATTCCACTGTCTCTCAAAAAGCATCCTTCCTTCATGCTCTGTGGGAGAGACAACTGACCCAAGTATGTAAAAGGAGACAATCTCTGTTTGTAAACTGAGGAATTCCCTAACCCCTTAGAGGAGTGAAGAAATACCTTTGTTTTTTCTTCTCTCAAATAGGTTTTCCAGACTGTTGAGGAAAACCTCGTGTTTTGTTTTCTTTCTTCAATTTCCACTTCACAGGTGCTATACAGTATCTGGGAGTATGGATTCTTTGTTGCAGAGGTTACAGTTACTGAAACACTGCTGGGGAACAGGCAGTCTGGAAACAGATTTCTCCGGAGATCAAATGAGAATGAGTATAGATGGCTGAAAAGTAGTAGTGTCCACATGTAATTTACATCAAGCCTTGAATGAGTACACTTAGAGAAACTAGCTTATCATTCAGCTGAATTTCTAACATCTTTTACAACGTGACTCAAGGTCAGGTTGCCTTGAACAGCTTGACAACTAAAGAGCTGGGCTGAAGAATTGATTCAGTGCCCTAGTTCACTGCTAGCAGTCAGCCTGTGACAGGATGCAACTCTAAGTCTGCAGAGTTCCTGGGGAAAATGTGCCACCACAACATCGTTACTTGTCCAGAACTGCAAACCAGTAAGGTAGGACAATGCAGAACTGCTTAACATTCATATGACCTTTTTTAACCCAGACAAATGAGATGGGTCTGCTCATGTAATGCTCTCTCCAGCTGTGCTCTGATTTGGTTTATGTGTGCTTGCCATAAAAAGATCAAACCTTTTGGATTTCTCTTCTGGGTTATAAATTCATTTTAATGGAACTTAATGAGTCAGATTAATTTATGAATCTTATTCATGCTTACATTGTGAATAACCCTGAGTACAGTCCCAAAATACTCCAAACAAGTAGAGATGTGTAATATACAGGAACAGCAGAACGATATTTCCCCTCAGTCAGTGTGTCCTGAGAGGGGTGGGAAAAAACCCTAATGGGGTAGCAATGACCACACACTCCCAGAAATTACTATCAGTTTTGGCAGAGCATGGCCACACTTGTTTTTTACCCAAGAGAGCAGACAGCATATGTAGTTTTGCAAGCCAGTGCATTGTGGGCATATCACAAGGACAGCTTCCTTGGAAGTCAGCTGGAGTCTATCTTGAAAGGGCCAGAATAAGGATTAGGTGACACAGATACAAGCAGGTAGCTCCTTTCAGTATTACTGTCATTGCTGTAGCACATCAACATCAGCACTTATTTCAGGTAGGTTTGCAGTTGAAATTGAAATCTTTGTAAAAGCAAACATGTTAATTTGCATATTTAAAACCCTAATCCCTGATGGGATTGATGCCAGGAAGCTAAAGTGACCTTTGCCTGGGAAAATACATGCCCTTTCCGTACAATAGGTAAGTAGTGCTGTGATTCAGACTTATCTCTCCTGAGGTGACTGATAGGTAGCCTACTCCAGGAAGCCTTTCTGAAAAGCTAATCCTCCTAAAATGTTCAGTTTGTATTAATAGCCATCCAGAGCAGAAATGCTCATGATACTTTGGAAACAGGAGGAAAGATGGTCATAGCAAATCCTATCTCCTAAACAGGTCTGCTTAATTCCTGCCAAAGCTGGATTCAAGGACAGAACACAGTCATTTATGTGTCTTTAAAGACTGCCAAGCCTGGCAATGGCTTGACAGCTGTTTATTACTTGTAGAAGGCAGCCTGAATGCAAGTAACTTAAGCTTTCACAGAAGCTGCATGACTGAGCACTTACTTGACTGATAAAGTCAAGTCTTTCCAGAGCTGGCATTATGGCCACCTGACATGGTTGAAGTGAAAAGTGATCTTAACTGCTATCATTTTTTTCTACTATGAGAGAATCAAGCCATAAGAGCTATATGAAATCCAGCAAGAGAAGGGGAATACAGCAGTCTGCATCAGGTTGGTTTAGGTGAGGAAACTAGAAAACACAAAACTTGATAATCAAGCCTATTATGACACATTTAATTACTGCACAGTTCAACAGACTCCTGCCTGTGCGAGTTTATCAAGTTCCACAAGAAAGTGACACTTAGAAACTGCTTACTGAGCAAATCTCAGCAATGTCTCTGGCCTGATACACTGGCACTTTGTGTCCAAGTTTGCATCAGGAGAGGCTGAGGGAGCTGCGGGTGTGCAGCCTGGAGGAGGCTGAGGGCAGACCTCATTGCTGTCTACAACTACCTGAAGGGAGGTTGTAGCCAGGTGGGGTTGATCTCTTCTGCCAGGCAAGCAGCAACAGAACAAGGGGACACAGTCTCAAGTTGTGCTGAGGGAGGTCTAGGCTGGATGTTAGGAGGAAGTTGTTGGCAGAGAGAGTGACTGGCATTGGAATGGGCTGCCCAGGTTGTTGGTGGAGTTGCCGTCCCTGCAGGTATCCAAAGAAAGCCTGGATGGGGCACTTAGTGCCATGGTCTTGTGATTGGCTAGGGCTGGGTGCTAGGTTGGACTGGATGAGCTTAGAGGTCTCTTCCAACCTGGTTGATTCTATGGTGAAAGAAGACTTCAAATTAGAAGCTGCTGACTCAAGCACTTCTCTCTGTCAGAGCTTCAGAGGCAATACACTTTCCTCAATTACTCACCTTATCTGCTTTATAATTGTGTTGCTCTTTTTCATATACATCTCAAAGTTAACAGAGATCACAAATTAGCTTTCTACCACCTACTACCTGAAACAAATTATAGGAAAGATTTATATATTTCAAGGAATAAGGGATTTTATTTCTTATCTAGAAAGAGTTCATATGAAATTGACCAAGTTATTAAAATAATTATATTTTTTTTCCTACACTTGTAAAACTTCTGCAGGCTGAGTGCCTGGGTTTTAAAACATGCCACTGATTCCCGAGGAGAAATACTATTTAATTTTGATACATTTTGAGACTGAAATGCCTCTACACTAATGCAAGGAGCATGGGGAACAAACAGGAAGAATTGCAAATCTGTGCAAGTCTCCAGGGCTATGATGTCATTGGAATCATTGAGACGTGGTGGGACAGATCTCACGATTGGTGTGTAGGGATAGATGGTTATAGGCTCTACAGGAGGGACAGGCAGGGGAGAAGGGGAGGGGGTGTTGCCCTCTACATCAATGATAAACTAGAATCT
>WAAF01006443.1:1223076-1286920 GCA_013400475.1 Tricholaema leucomelas | reverse complement strand
ACGAAGATGATCAGAGGGCTGCAGCAGCTCTGCTATGAGGACAGGCTGAGAGAGTTGGGGCTCTTCAGCCTGGAGAAGAGAAGGCTTCGAGGAGACCTTATAGTGGCTTTCCAGTATCTGAAGGGAGCCTACAGGAAAGCTGAGGAGGGACTATCTACAAGATCTAGTAATGTTAGGACGAGGGGGAATTGGTTTAAGCTGGAAGAGGGGAGATTTAGACTGGATGTTAGGAGGAAGTTCTTTACAGTGAGGGTGGTAAGGCACTGGAACGGGTTGCACAGGGAGGTTGTGGATGCTTCCTCCCTGGAGGCGTTTAAAGCCAGGCTGGATGAGGCCTTGAGCAGCCTGCTCTAGTGGGAGGTGTCCCTGCCTATGGCAGGGGGTTGGAGCTGGGTGATCCTTGAGGTCCCTTCCAACCTAAACCATTCCATGATTCTATATTTCAGTTGTCTGTCAATAGGCTCTCTACTGCCAACACTCTCTTTGCAGAGCACTGGTCTCTAATTCGGAGTTGTAAAGAATGTTGTGGTGGATTTCTTTAGTTCATTAGCAATTCATGAAAGGCAAAGAGGAAGGATTGCTATCCTCTGTTGCCACACAGGAGCAACCACCCAGGCAGACATAAACACACCTCCCATGTGATAATTACACAGCCGCCCTGCTTCCCAGTTTTATATATTACCTCATCATATATCATTCTGATTTAGGCTTTCATGGGTGCAAGGTAGCTCATTTAAAATTAGAGCAAATGCCTCAAAGTTCTGTAGTCTTGTAGAAGAAAGATGCTCTGGCTGTATGAGAGGGAATATACTGTGTGGGGAGTGAGCAGGAAGATCAAATGCTTCCAGGGCTGACAGGTATGTGTTGCACGGGCTGCTTGAGGGGAAAGTGCCTTTTCCGGCTTGTTCTTCCTGCCTGTCCGTGATCTCTTTTCTGGCTACATTCACCTCCTCTTCCATCCTACTGTTACTGTCCATTTTTTTTGAAGCTTGAAGTGCATCACATTTACTCAGCTGAAAGCTTCACCAGGTCTCTACTCTGCCCTGGTGAGGCTGCATCCAGAGTACTGTGTCCAGCTCTGGGCTCCCCAGTTCAAGAGTGACAGGGAACTATTGAAGAGTTCAGCAGAGGCCCACAAGGGACTGGAGTACCTCTCTTACACGGAGAGGCTGACAGACTCAGGAGACTAGCTGGGAAAGGAGATGACTGAGAGGGGATCTTATCAATGCACATGAATATCTAAAAAGCAGAGGTCCTGAGGATAGGGCTGAGCTCTTTTCAGTGGTGCCCAGTGACAGGACAAGGGGAGACAGACACAAACTAGAACACAGAAGAAACTACTGTAAAAGTGCTGGAACAGACTGCCTGGAAAGGTTCTGGAGTCTCCTCTGAAGACTTTCAAAGCCCATTTGGACATGGACTCAGGGCTGCAGCAAGAGCAGTGTGGCCAGCAGGGTAAGGGAGGGGATTCCTTTGCTCGCATCCAGACCCCACCTCGAGTATTGTGTACAGTTCTGGAGCTCCCAATACAAGAAAGACATCAAACTGTTAGAGCAAGTCCAGAGGATGAAGATTCTCAGAGGGCTGCAGCAGCTCTGCTATGAGGCATGCTGAGAGAGTTGGGGCTCTGCAGCCTGGAGAAGAGAAGGCTTAAAGCTGACATTGGAGTGGCCTTCCAGTATCTGAAAAGGGCTACAGGAAGGCTGGGGAGGGACTATTGACAAGGTCTTGTAAAGACAGGACAAGGGGGAATGGGTTTAAACTGTCAGAGAGGAGATTCAAACCAGATGTTAGGAAAGGGTTCTTTGCAGTGAGGGTGATGAGACTCTGGCACAGGTTGCCCCGAGAGGCTGTGGCTGCTCCCTCCCTGGAGGTGTTCAAGGCCAGGTTGGATGAGGCCTTGAGCGACCTCTTCTAGTGGGAGGTGTCCCTGCCTATGGCCAGGGGGTTGGAACTAGATGATCTTTGAGGTCATTTCCAACCTAAACCAGTCTATGATACTATGCTCCTGTGCAACCTGCTCTACATGAACTGCACGAGCGGGAAGGTCAGACTAGATGATCTCCAGGGGTCCCATCCAATCCCTGCCATTCTATGATTCCAGGACTCCTGCACTAAAAACCTGGCTTGGGAATCTGCAATATCATAATAGTTTTGCTGTTACCACCTTGACTCAGTTCCTCATTGTCACTGAGAATGTCTGCTAAGAAAACGTCCCTTCAGCATATCTGCATAACCAAATGCTCTCTTTGCTCTAGCAAATGTGTGAGTACATTCTTTTCTCAGCTGGGGAATTACCTGAAGAGCATACAGACACCACAAGTGACACACAGAGGACAATAACATCAACTGACAACCAAACTACTGCACTTCTCCCACCAGCTTGGGAAATATATGTTTCACTATCTACAATTGTGTTTGAGGTCCCATTGGCAGCAAGGATTCTGGGACTGCCTTCTCTGAAACACACCTTAAAAACCAAGACACTCAAACTCCTCAAAACCCTAAGCAACAAAACATCTCTTCTTAGCTCATTCCTGTCTCTGCTGTCTTTATCTCACAAACAGTAAGACCAGTCAGCTTAACTGCTACTCTTCTGTCTTCATATTTACACAACCCCCTTCATCTGGAGACAGGCAACCTACTCATGGGCAACAAACAGACTTCAAGCTAGTAGAAAGCCTGTCAGGAGTGAAGCATCTTTTGTCTGAAGCTAACACCATAGCACTAGGATTTCTGGCACAAACAGATAGATGTGAGTAAGATTAATAACTAACGCATAAGCAGGACTTCTTTGCCAACAAATGAGTTTTGCAAGATGTTATTGCATCTTCATCCTCCAGATACTGCTTTTAAAAATCACATATCTGCAGCCCTTTCCACAGAGTATCTGCACCAATGTTTTAGTCCAAGGAACACGGGGGTGGGAATCCTGCGGGCAAGTTATAGACAATATGACTCTGGGTGGTAGTTAGTGGTAGGCTTGGACTTGTCTGATAGGCTAAAACCAGTGTTGAAAACGGAGACATCCTCTAGATGCCTCCATCCCAACAAAACAGTTTTCCCAAACCTCATGGGAAACTTTAAAGATATGTTCCTAGGACTTCAAGAAAAGTGCACATTCTAATTTGGGTTTGCTTCAGGCTTGGGCTGGGCTTGGTGTGGGCTATTGATAGATGCTTCCAACAGGGGGTTCTGGTTTGCATTTTGCTTACTTGTTACTTTTTGTAATAACTCTTGTTTTGATTGCTGTGGAACACTGCCTAGCACCACACATTTCTCAGATCTAAAAATAAGTTATCTTACAGTAGCAGCTTAGCAGCACTTAGCTCATCCTTCAAAAGGCAGTCTGCAAAACACTCCCTGCTTATCCAGGGCTGACTAAATACCTCTAGCTCTATCCTTTCACCCTGTTGCACAACTAAGGAAAGGAGCTGAAATGCAAGCAGT
Organism: Tricholaema leucomelas; assembly: GCA_013400475.1. Taxonomy (NCBI): domain Eukaryota; kingdom Metazoa; phylum Chordata; class Aves; order Piciformes; family Lybiidae; genus Tricholaema lacrymosa; species Tricholaema leucomelas. The sequence continues at coordinate 1,283,470 of WAAF01006443.1, read as the reverse complement.
CTGGCTTATTTCTAAGCAAGAAGCTCAGACACTCAAAACTAAAACCAGAACTCCAATTTCTGTGACAAGGAGCAAAAAGTGGAAGCAGTGCCACTTGAACATAAACTGTGAATGAATCTCAAGACTCTGCTGTCAGGTTTAGATAGAGCTGGCTCAACTCAACTATATTTGGCTTGCCATGTCCTGTATTTCTCCCCTCACCCCACACCCTCATCTTCACTCTACATTCACCAAGGAATTTATCTCAGGGGGTGGAAAAATATCCAACCATGCATGAGCCATGGGGTAATGTACTGGGTAACACCAACCCAGTCTGATGACAAGTTCCCTGGTACTGCTGGGGAGCCCTGGAGAGGGATCTGCTTCTCTGCAGTGCAGGGAGAATGAAGAAAAAAAAAAAAAATCTGTCATGAAAACCCCTGTGGGATGTATTCCTAATGGGATTTAACATGGTTTTCTACATGGAAAGAAATAGTTCTCATTCTTAGAAAGCACAAAGCTTAGATGTACTGTGCTGCTCATTTTGAGGCTGCTTGTCCAACTGGAGCTTACAAGAACGTGGTTCATGGTTTGCAAATGTTCTGCAAATGCATGCTAACCACCTTATCTATATGGCAAGATAAGAGCATAGGACTGAAGGCAGTTTTATTCTTGTGGAAATCTCTTAGTTATTGCCACAACTACAGCACAACATCAATAAGAGGGAGTTCAGTACAGCAGCATGTAACTTCTGTGCTTGGAAATCTCCTTCTTAATTTTGTTTTACGAACACAATGGCAAGTGTTTGATTCTCTCTCCTCCAGCCTAGGTTTCTAGCCATATGAATAGCTGTTTAAGTGCATGGTTATTCAGAGCCTCTCCTGCATTTCATTTCACTGTACCGACTGTACTGAATTTTTTTCATGGCTAACAATTCATGGCTAAGACAATTCAATTCTTTCATATCTGACTAGCTGCAAATACAGATTGATCATTGTTACCAATCCAGTTCAGGACTTAACGTTATGACAAGCTTCATAAACATTGCCAGTACTTCTGCTTGAAGCCTCTGGAAACAGTTACAACCAGGCCAATTTGATACAGGATCACAGAATCAAACAGGTTGGAAGAGACCTCCAAGATCATCAAGTGCAACCCAGCACCCAGCCATAGCCAATCAACCAGACCATGGCACTAAGTGCCCCATCCAGGCTTTGCTTCAACATCTCCACGGACGGCAACTCCACCACCTCCCTGGGCAGCCCATTCCAATGCCAATCACTCTCTCTGCCAACAACTTCCTCCTAACATCCAGCCTATACATCGCCTTGTTCAATCTCATCCCATTGGCCTCTGCTCACACATCCAGCCTGTGAAGCTCCCTCTGCAGGGCTCTCCTACCCTCCAACAGATCCACACCTGCTCCTAGCTTGCTCTCATATGCAAACTTATTGACGATGGACTCAGTCCCCTCATCCAGATCATCAATAAAGATACTGAACAGGACTGGCCCCTTACAACATTTCCCTTACTTGCTCCTACTCCTCTTAGGTTTAAATATAGCACGGATTTGTTCTTAATTTCCATGTAAGAAGTTTCTAACAGCTGTAACAATCATCTGCAGGACATCCTAAAAGAGGAAAAGAGGAAAGCAAAATACCTACTCTTTTGGCAAATCACCTGTAAAGGCAAATATTTCTGTCTGTGTGAGAGTTTACTGTTAGCTATGCTAAAAGGAAAATACCAAGTTTCATGCTCAGCTCCTTAACTTTATATTTTGTCCTACCAAATTTATTGTATTCTTCTCCATATCCTACAGGCTAGTAATATTTACATGCATTTAAGCAACACACTTGAATCAACAGTTCAGGTTCATATGTTCACTGCTCTGCTTCATAAACACTTCTGACCAAGAAAGTATCTGGTGCAAAGACATTTCCAGCAGCACTCGCCCTAAAGCACATTCACTGGCACTTTAACTCAGAAGTCTTTAGGGAGCAAGAAGCCTGTTAAAAACTTACTGACAATGTCATTGAACTTGTAAATGATCTTACTGAGAGTAGAATAGTAGACCTGTCTAAAGCAGCTCAAGAAGGGCCATTGAGTGACAGACAACATTTATGCTTACTGGAATGTATCTTTCACAGCAGCCTCTACAACTTCCTCTGGGATTGCAGCTTCAATAGCTGTCTACATCTGGGACCTTCAAACTCCACTGAGTCAAACTTGCTTTAAGTTTATTTTGCCTGCAGTGCAGGTCTGACAGCACTGCTACAGTCCCTTAAAACTGACAGATTTTGTATCCCACCATTTTTTGAAGCTTATGCTACCAGCTTGGATTCCTGATAAATGAAGATGACTTAGTAATAATGACAGAATAGGAACATTACCTTGTGCCATGTCCTTTTTATTTACCCTGAGTCTGTCTCTTTATGACATTATACTCCAAAATGCATGTCAAAGTGATCCTTGAAAGACTAAGCTACTATTCGAAACCCACCATCTCCTGTAAGTGCTGTCACACTTGGCCTTACAGCAGCCCCAGTAACAGGGGGCTCTCTCCCAGAGAGGCTGTGGAGTCTCCTTCTCTGGAGCCTTTCAAGGCCTGTCTGGATGTGTTCCTCTGTGACCTGTGTTAGGATTGTCCTGCTCTGGCAGGGGAGTTTGACTCACTGATTTCCTTGGGTCCCTTCCAACCTCTAACATCCTCTGATCCTATGATCCTCCACACTGACCTACAAATACTGACATATGATCTACATATAAGAAAAGCAAGTCATGCGAAAAAATGTAGGGCTGCCTATTTTGACAGCACTTCACAGTGTGTTCATTATTTCTGGTAAGAGCTTAGCAACTACAGAAATTGTTATCCACTATTTCTTTAAGCAGACAAACCATTTGAGGCCACATCCAACAAACAGCAGTTGCCATAGATCAAGAAGCGGCACAGGAAGAGAAAAGTTAGATGCCCTTCTGTTCAATTGTGCTTGGCTTAACAGAGAGGATTTTAATCCAAATAACCTTTGGTAATGGGCTCATACTATAGTACAGACATCCCTCGGGTCTGCACTATCCTTCATATATGAATCATAGAATCAACCAGGTTGGAAGAGACTTCCAAGATCATCCAGTCCAACCTAGCACCCAGACCTAGCCAATCAACCAGACCATGGCACTAAGTGCCACATCCAGGCTTTTCTTGAACATCTCCAGGGACAGCGACTCCACCACCTCCCTGGGNCCAGAACTGGACACAGTACTCAAGGTGTGGCCTGGCCAGTGATGAGAACAGGGACAGAATAACCTCCCTTGTCCTACTGGCCACAGTGATGTTCCTGCTTTGAGATGCTAGGAAGACTTTGTCTGGTTCTTCGCCATACTGCATTGGGAAAGACAAACCCTGAAGTAGTGCTGTTGAGCAGTTTTCTTCTCACATCAGCTCACCTATTCCCACAAATGTAACAACCTTAGTAAAAGAGGACTTTCAAAAGAAGTACTGTCTATTGGCTTTGAGCTCATCTTGGTTTGCATTAGAAATGACTTCAAGGCCCTGGCTGAACCTAAGGAGTTCCCTTCCTTCAAAAGGGAGTTATATAAACCAAGATGCTGTCTGTTCCCATGCCAAATTTCCTCTTCCTCCTCTCACTTCTGCTAAACACATGTTCTCCAGTTTATCTAAATAAGAAAAATCACATTTTCTTTTAGTTGTTCAAGCCAGCAAGGCAGTGCTGCATCTTTCCCTGACCACCAGGAAAGAAGATGGATTTCTGGCACCCCATTAGGAACACCCAGAATCAGGATGCTCCCAACGGTTCATAAAGCAGTATCATAGCAAGGTTTCATTTGTTAGTTTTCTGGCGTGCACTCATTCTGTGTTGGCTGGCTCAGCACTATTTAGCAATTGTTCCTTGCTCATGTGGAAATATTTCTTGGATTAGAACCCAGTCTCTCTGTGCAGCTTATTTGTTAAACTATGTGGTAACAGAAATGTTATTTTGCCCTTAATCATTGTTAACAGAAACATAACCATGACCAAACTGTCCTGGATATAGACATGATATTCAAAACCACGTATAATAAAAAGCATTGTATTAAAAATTTCTACTGAGTGTCAATGGTTTTAGTTACAACCTATAAAATTACACTTAATGAATCCCGTAACGTTTCAGTCCCTAGCATTTCTGCCTGTGACAAACGCTGAACTGGGGAATTCAAGAGGAGTACCACACTGACTCTCATAATGAAAAGGTTCATTGCAATCATTCCACATAAGCCTACATAACTTGCTTTTTCCAAGTTTGTGATCCTTTGACGCTTATTTGGCTACAAAAAGAAAGCTGTTCCTCCAGATAATGAAGGAAGGGAAGGCTTTCCTGGACCATTTGAAGTCTGAGAATATTTGATTCTTCCATTGCTTACAGCTAGGCTTGTAAAGGATCAAAAAGATTTCTGCAAGACTAGCTTAGTGTAAAGGCTCATTTCTGATCTGCAGTACAACCAGTGACCATAAAGAAGGTATTATCTTCCAGAAGAAATTGCACTCTGATTAAAGACCAGACTAGGTATCATTTCAAACAATGGGCAGAGGGAGTGGAGAGCTATTTTGTTATGGAAACAACTTCTGTACACATACTCTCCATTTTAGCCAGAAAGCTTGAATTCATCTAGAAGCCAAGATCTCTGTTCACCAAAACTTTACATTTCTTCTTACACCCTTTCACTTGCTCTGGAAGTCAGCAGACACAGATTTCCTTCATCAGGCTATACCTAACTATCCGAACGGAGCACTAAGGCATAACAGAGTAAAACAGATTTGTAAGAATTTGCACGTTAGTTCCCCGCTGAAACGTGTCTCTCCGGGAACGAAATTTTCCTCCTACTAGCATCTAAAGCAAGTGTGGAAGTACATAAAAATGGAGATGACACTCACTTAACAGCCTTCTAATAATCCTTACTCTATTTTCTTATTTTCAAAAGCACATTACTACAAAGCAGCAGAATGCATAGACAGCTAAGACCAGAATATCAAAAACTGTTGAAAAATACAATTTGGATCCCAAAGACAGAACAAAAGACACAGTGGCAAACTAGGAATGCACAGTGAGCCCTGTTTGTGATAGATTCAGATTTGTACTCTTTGCCATCCTTAGGGAACAGTCCAAAGCAACAGAATGTTTCTGTTTTGGAGTGTACTGTCTGAGGTTCCCTGTAGATGCCTATTCAGATCACAGGAGCAAAGAACCTACCTAGACTTCAAGGTAACTGCACAAGGTTTTACCTAGCTCTTAAAACAACAGTCCAGCCTGTATAATTTGAATATGCAACATCTGCAGCATAGCAGGCTTGGAGAACTGGATTCAGCTTATGTCCACTAAAGTGTTGCCAGATCTTAAGTGATGTGAGGTCACACCTAGTCCTAACAACTCTTCCTGTAACTGCATCCAGGCAAGCCTTGTCTCACACAGAGACAGCTCTAGACAAGGTGTGTGATGCGGTGCTGCAAAGAACCACCAGCAGCAGTCCCAGAAGCAGCACTGTGGCTTTGGTACAGGGTAGGGTCTCAGCCTCTCACACCACACAAATGTGGCTAAGACTAGTCTGGCATAGCAGCACGCTCTGGATCGAGAGAACAGAAACATGAAAATTAAACACTTGAGCTCTGTATCTCATTTATCCAGAAACCACAGAAATAAACCTTTGCCTCTTAGAGTGATAACTGCTACCAAAACCCCTGTGTATTAACAGTATGTGAAGCACTACCTGGAAAACCTTCACTGTATTTTCACTGCTCACTTGGTAGCTCTCCAAACATTCTGACTTGGCAAAAGGTAGAACAATCATGATCAGACAAATGGCTTCTAAAAAAACCTTGATTTATGACAGATTCTGTTTACAGAGGATCTTGCTGCTGGGAGAGATTGATCTTGGCACTGACACATTAACATAATGTTACCAAGGGTGAAAATAAACTATCAACATCACAGCTATGAGAACGTGCAAGTAGTGCTGCCTGCTAGGTTTATATGTAGGTGTGTGCATTACTAAATCATAACCACTCACAGTGATGCAAAATGCTTGTAGGAAGAATTATTATTGCTACTGAGACTATTTTTCTCCACCTCTTTAAATAAATAATTTTAAATGGATTGATTTTGCAGATGTTTCTTCCTGCTAATTACTGGGGTAACAAATGTTGAGCTTAGGATATTTTAAAATCTGGAGTAGGCGGAAGTGATTCATAATCTTCCAGTTAAGATTGAAATATTCTGCTTTTTTAGGTACTTTAAGGTATAAGATCTTTCTTTTTAAGAATAAATATTCTGCTTTTCAAGGTGCTTTAAGACATAAGATGACTGGATTTCAGTGTTTATGTGGTGTTAGTCTGCAGCACCAATATTCAGTGATTTTGTTTGTTTGATCTCTTTTTTTAATTCACCATTTTCACTTTCTAGTTGTTACTAAAGCCCACCAAGATTCTGTCTGTATTTCTCCTACACTGAAGGGCTTCTTGTGATACAGCACTGCACCCCAGGCACTAAAACAGTTCTAAGAAGTTGGATTGCATCTCAGACTCACATACTACTGAAGGATTTGCAGGGCAATAGGGAGGTCTAGAGTACAGACAGTCATGAACACATCCTGACAATCTTCCCTTGGGTTTTGTGTTTCTTCCTGCTTTCTGTTCTCTGACCACGGGCTACAGAAGAGAACTATCCAACTCTTCATAGCATAGGACAAGATCTTTGTTTTAGTGTCACAGAATTGTTTTGGTTGGAAGAGCTCTTTAAGATCATCAAGTCCACCTGTCACATTGAAAGATATGGATCATAATCCTGCAAAAGTTATGTTGACTTTTGTCAGCTGGAAATACCCCTTTCTGCTTCTTGGTAGAGACGGGCAGGTGCTCTGCAAGTCATGAGAAGCACCTCCAGTTTGAAGACTGAAAAATACAAATCATGCATGATGTCTAGGGAGGAAGAAGTCAATCACTGCCATCAGCTGATGAAACCACAGAACAAGCAGCTTACTCCTGGTTTGATTTTACTTGGTTTCTGGTTTACTTCCTTTTGGTATGAGGGTAACCACTTTTGTCAGACTAATGTTTGCTAAGCAAAGCATCACGCTGCTTAGCTGCATGGCTTTAGAGAATAAAGGCATTCATTGTCCTGAAATTGCATTTCCTCTTCTAAATACTGACATCTCCATTTAAACATGAGCTTACCTACTAAGAAAAAAATCCTTGGGTTGGACCTTTACATGTAAGGCTGGGATTTCCCAAACTTTGGCACTAAGCTAGCAAGTATTTCTTTGGGGAACATGACAACACAACAAGGTATTAAGGCAGTTACGTGTGATTGTGATAGACATTACACTTTGCTCTCAGGAAGAAACACAAGAATGGAGAACACTCAGTTTGTGAAGTTCTTTCACTGTGAATCTTTCATAAATGTTTGTTTTCAGCCATTTGATGTTATCAAAACATATTTCATTAGCTTTTCCCCTGCACTTGGGATTCTATTGTTACAAGCCACCTAGTTCCTCAGACGTGGTGAAATGCTCCCCCAAATATTCCACAAAAGGAACTTTGCTATTTATGCCACATGAGCTATATTGAAAATACTTGGAAGCAGATGTGGGAAACTGAGATAAGTGGGATGTGTGCCATCACAAATATCTTTTGGATCCTGCTATGAACCAAGACAATGCCTACACCATCCCCTCAAAATGGAAAAAAGGTAATTGTCATAGATGAGGTCTATGTCTACGTTTAGCTTGCTGAAAGCCCAACCACTGTCGATGTCACACCCAAAACCTTCCCCGAACCCGGTCTGTAGAAACTGCTGGGTTAAGACACTAATTCTTAGCAGTCAACACTGCCCTCCAGTGTGGGTTGCTTCAACTTCATTCGACAATGGCTTCCTTTTCCAGGGCTAAAAAATACAATTGGGGTGCACTGGGGAGTGTGCCATCCCATAATTTAATTTGACCTAGGAAAATCATTTTAAAATCTAGCATTTCTCACCTGTTACTTTCCTCCTTTCTAGAAATTACTGCAAAATTAAAAGGTAAAGTGTACATATAGGAATATTGGGTTTACCACCTACATTTGCTTTGTGTTCAGTGTTTTCCAAAGTCAGCTTCCCAGCTGAAGTGTAGTGTGGTGGGAGTTTGCTTTCTGCAACTAGATTTCTACATATATGAGATGTATGCAAATTCGATAGTGCTGATCGAGTGCTACCAAAAAGCTGGCAGAATATACTCATGGAAGTGTTTCACTGACACACCAATGAACATCATGAACTCATGCCAGGGAAGAGCAGGCCTATTCACATACAAGGCCCTACTCCAAAATTCACTGACATCAACAGGAATCTCTCCAGAAGACTTTAGACTTTCATATGTTCAGCACTTCAACTACGATCTAACACAAACCACACAAACTACATCCAGAAAGCGTCCAACTCTACAGAAGCAGTTCAGCTGCAATCATCATAGAATCAGTCAGGGTTGGAAGGGACCACAAGGATCATCGAGTTCCAAACCCCCTGACATGGGCAGGGATGCCCTACCCTATAGCAGGCTGCCCACAGCCTCATTCAGCCTAGCCTTAACCACCTCCAGGGATGGGGCCTCAACCACCTCCCTTGGCAACCCATTCCAGCCTCTCACCACTCTCATGCTGAACAACTTCCTCCTCATGTCCGGGCTTAATCTCCTCACCTCCAGCTTTGCTCCATTTCCCCTAGCCCTGTCACTCCCTAAGAGCCTAAGAAGTCCCTCCTCAGCTTTTTTGCTTCAGCCCCCTTCAGATCCTGGAAAGCCATAAGAAGGTCACCTCAGAGCCTCCTCCTCTCCAGACTGAACATCCCCAACTCTTGCAGTCTGTCCTCACAGCAGAGCTCTCCAAGCATCCTTGTGGCCCTTCTCTGGACACACTCCAGCATCTCCACATCCCTCCTGTAATAGGGGCTCCAGAACTCAAGAAACAAGAGTCTTCAGAAGGCAGCATTATGAGCCTGTGAGCACCTGCCCTGCCTGCCACCTCTAACTGTCCTACCACACCAGCAGGCCATGGACCACCACACATCCAAGCTAGTTAGCATTATCCAAACTGGGCAACAAAAACATTGTGGGTTTAACAACAGACAGAAACATTTGGCAAGAACCCCAGCAAGTCTTTGAAAGACAGCACAGAGAATCAAAGTGCTGTTACATGGCATTTTCTAATAATCCATAAGGTTTTAAAAACAAAAACTAAATTATTTCAAATCAACAACCCTTTCCAACTGCCCCAAAGCAGCAGGAGCTGTTAATCCCCAAGTATATGATACACCTCACAGTACTAAGACTGCATGTATCAATCACAAACACATCTCGATCTCATTTAAAAAAAAAAAGTGGGAATGTTCTTGGCATAGCTATTTCCCCAAATTAAGACACTTCCAAGAGTTACTCGAGGAAACGGTAGCATAAAGCTCAGCACCAAACCCAGCAAAACTATAGCATAGTAAGTCTAGTATGAAATGAAATCATAGCTCGCTAGAAATCATTGTGATATTCCCTTTCCTAAGAGCACCAGCTACAGTCCATCTGCTGGGGAACTGTGTTATGGAAATGCAGTGCTTTGCTGATCTAGGAGGAGTAAGAAATATGGGTTTGACCTGCACGTGTGAGCTGAAAATTCATACTGAGACCAGAGGAGGTGGGAGAAGGGCAAGTCCCAAGGTGCTAATGATGAATCACTACCAGCATGAGAGAGCCAAGGTGGTGTAATTCTCTGCTGAAATACAGCATGGAGAAGGTGGCTGGCAACCACACCACAATCAAGAAGAAAAGTAAGTAGGTTATGTTTCATGTTCAATTGTCATGAACAAAATTTATGATCTCCTTGTTTCCAACCACTACAAGCCAGCCACTTTGTGGTACTGCTGTCTGCAGCTGTCCTTGGCCACCAGGCTGAAGAAGACATGTTCTGAAACATCCTCCTTCACTCCCTCATGTGCTGCCACCTCCTCCCTTCTGGTGCTCACACAGCAGTGAGCTCCTAGTTTGGTTTGTATTTCAACTGATCTTTGAGGAAATAAATTCTGATGGAATTGCAGCTTAGCTTCTCAACACCCTGCTGGCAGCAGCAGCTGTTCCCAGTCTTTCTATTGCCAGCAGGAGGTTTCCATGCCAGGCAACTCCAACTGCTGGTGTCAAGGGCCAGCTCCATGGCCTCTTGTCTTTGTCACCAGCTCTCACAGCTGGCTGGCATCAATTTATTCTATTCTTTCAGTTTACAATCAGCTCGAGACTTTCTTCTCCCCCTGCGACTCCAGTAAGCTTTCCTTGAAATAACTTATACTGCTAAATCCTGAGGCAGTTTAGCTGTGCCCCTGGGCATGGATTCAGTTTCTGTGTCCTGCCAATCACCACTCAGATGTCAGATGCCAGCAAGTGGCAGAGCACATTTCAGAGTTTTCTATTCTGGACTGCCACAGCCCCAGTACTGACCTCTGGGATCCTTCATTAACGACTGGCCTCCAGCTGGACCTTATGCTGCAATCACAACCCCTCGAGGCCTGCAGCTCAGACGGCTTTCAGAGATTCATTTAGGCTGAAAAAAGACCTTTAAGACCATAGAGGATGGCTTATCAATCCTTGCTGACTACCTGTGATCACCATCTTCTCCTCCTCATCTTTGGAAACTGCTTCCAGGATTAGTTACTACTAAGATCTCCCCAAGGATCAAGGTGAGGCTAACCAACCTGTAGGTTCCTTGGATCCTTCCTCTTGCCCTTCTAGAAGGCAGGAGTGGGTGATATTTCTTTCTTCAGTCCTCAAGAGTCTTGCTCCTCAAGAGTCTTGCCCAATTGCAAGGCCCACTCAAAGACTACTGAGAGCTGGCTGCTAGCCACTCTTCAAACAACATTAGGAGCATCTCTGTTCTGGATTTATTAGTTGTGGGCTCCTCATTCCTTGTTTTTAAGAAGGTTATAATAGCAGTGTAGAAAGCGACCCCCTGTTTTAATTTTTCACAGATAAACCTTTTCATTAGGGCACCACTGAAATAAATACTAATTTGCAGATTACTAGTCCCAAGGTGCTAACTCCAAGTCACTAAAGAGTATAAGACAATCACACTTGCATCTTTTCATCTGGTGGAGGCAAAAACTGGATGCCATCTACAACGGTAACCATGACACAGAAAGATTTTGCCATTGTTTTGTATGCTGTCTAAGGAAAGACCTGAAGGGAAAAATGCTGAGTTTCCCCTTGATCATTTCCCAGAGGCATTTCTTGACTTGTAAACTGAGACCAGTTCTTTGATCACTACCTTCCAACATAATCCCATTGCTTCAAGTCATCCCTGAGGACAGCTAGAGAGGTTCTCCTTCCCCTCTACTCTGCCCTGCTGAGACCTCATCTTGAATACTGCATTCAGTTTGGGGCTCCCCACTTTAAGAGGGCCAGGCATCTGCTGGAGAGGGTCTAGCAGAGGACTGCAAGGATGATGAGGGGACTGGAGCACTGCCTGATGAGGAGAGGCTGAGGGACCTGGGGCTGCTTAGTCTGGAGAAGAGAAGACTGAGAGGGGATTTAATCAATGTTTATCACTATCTGAGGGCTGGTCAGGACAGGGGGGACAGGCTCTGCTCATTTGGTCCCTGGGATAGGACAAGGAGCAATGGATGTAAGCTGCAGCACAGGAGGTTCCACCTCAACACAAAGGGGAGCTTCTTTACTGTAAGGGTACCAGAGCACTGGCACAGGCTCCCTGGAGATGTTGTGGAGTCTCCTTCCCTGGAGACTTTCAAGGGCTGTCTGGCTGTGTTCCTGTGTGATCTGTGCTAGATTGTATGGTCCTGTTCTGGCAGGGGGGTTGGACTCAATGATCTCCTTGGGTCCCTTCCAACCCCTAATATCCTGTGAGCTTGTGATTCAGAAGAGATAATAAAAATACCTCACTGGACAATGGTGTAAGAATTGTAGTGAAGCTGAGGTTTCTGCTATGGGACGCTCCATAGCTCTTGTACAAATGAGGTCACTTAGTTGGGAAAAAAAAAAACCACACCAAAAAAAAAACAAAAAAACACCAAACAAAAAAAAAAAACCACACAACAGATGAGAAAAAAAAAAAAAAACACAAAAGAAAAGAAAAAGTTAATTCACACTCCTTCTGCCCCTCCATCTTTCCTCAGGAAATACTAAGTGTCCAAGACGATAAAGCATTTTGCCCTTCAGTTCTTTTAAGTACAAATGCTGACGTCCAACTACAGTTCTCTAGGGCTCAGGCTAGAGAGAAAAAAGTGGGAGAGCTTTATTCCCTACAAGGAGCCTGCAGCGTGCCCGTGGGGAGGCCATTTATGGCAGCAGTAGGAGAAACATTATACAGCAGATCCAGTCAAAGAGCCCTGAAGTAGGCTGCTCTTCCCTTTGAAACACATTTTAATTTCCTACCACTGCACTCTGTCTTTGCATAATCTCTTTTATTTTGTTCAAGTGAAGCAGCAAGAAATTCCCCCTCTTTTTTTTCCCCCCCTTTTTTTTTTTAATTGAGAAATTGAGAAGACCTGCTGGTACTTAGCCTCTGGTGGGAAAAAGCACAGACCGAGGCACAGTCCTGGCTCACTTCTCCTACATTATTCACTTTGATGCAGTCAGAAGCCAACACGCACTAATTGCTGCGATCCCTCCATTTGGCTTTTAACTTAAATAGCCATCTGTAGGAAAATCTCAGTTGCTTTCAGCAGCCAGAAGCACTTGAAAACAGCAGCCCCCTAACATTGTTTAACTTTTACAGCTCTGAGGTCACAAAAAAGACCACTAACTGTTTCACTGAAACTCCATAGGATGGGCTTGGCTGGACGATTTGCTTCTGCTTTAGGATTTAATTTGAACAGTATGGACTTCTCTCCATTAGCATAAAATAAATCAGCACTTTGCACTGGTTTCCCACACATCCCTTTCAACAGGCTGCCAGCATTAGGATCCTGTGGCTAGATGACAAGCCCTCAAACTACTAATATCTGTTAGAGTCCATCGGTCACATCAGCTCTTGGGTTTGAACATGCTTTAAGCTGTGTATCACTGTTACTTACTTCCCACAGTCACCAGGTTTAATACACACATTTGCCTTGTAATTCAGCCACAGAGCATATTTAGACAGTCATAAATCAAATCAGGTAGCAAGGGGTTGAACAATATAAGACATTTTCCCTCAGTAAGGCAGTTATTTGAAATACAATCTAACTGTACTTGCAGGATTTCAAGGAGATCAGGTATCAGAATTCATATTTTCCTTCCCCCATTTTCCATATTCAACTTTGCACATAAAATGCTGCTTTATATATGTGTATGTGTGAATGATTTTGTTCCATAGGTCTCACTGAGATAAGTCTGAAACTTACTGAACTATGTCAGTTCACCTTCAAAGCAATGTGAGATGAAACAAATGATCCAAGTTAATAGAGGTAAGCCACTGAGCTAGCTGGAAACAGGATATTTTTCCATGAGAGACCTTCAGATTTCTCCTTCACCCCACACCACCTGGGTCTTAATTGCATAGTGCCGCAAGGGACATCACAAGCGGACAAGAAAACACACTGGATTTTGGCAAAAAACAAAGATTTATCACGTTTTAGATGCCCTTATGCCTCATCAGCTGTATCTCCCCATGCCCTTACTGACAGCAAGGCCACATGCAAACTCAGTCTGCAGGCAGGAGGTCAACACTTCACAGACAGTTCAGTTTTACACAGGTGTCCTCAGCCCCAGGGCCAGCAATGCTGCGATGCAACACAGCCACTGCCTCAGCATTAGTCCAAAGCTGCCCCCACAGCATTTGCCAGCAGCCCTTGAGGCTCCACCGTGCCTCCCAAACCACAATATCCTGTGAGCTTTCCATGTTTGGTCACACCATACATCTCTCACCCTCAGAAGCACAACACTCTCCACAACAGCAGCTCTTCCACCACTGCTCCAAAATGGCGGACCTTCTGTCAGTGCCCCAAAATGGCGGACCTTCACCCTCCACCTCCCCTGTAATGGCAGACCTCCTGCCTCTGCTTCACCTCTAATGGTGGGTCCCCCACCTTCACCTCCCCTCTAATGGCAGATCTCCTGCTCCACCTCCCCTCCAAATGTGGATCTCCCACATTCAGCTCTCCTGTACTGGCAGACCTCCTCCTGCTCCACCTCCCCTCCAAATGTGCATCTCCCACATTCAGCTCTCCTGTACTGGCAGACCTCCTCCTGCTCCACCTCCCCTCTAATGTGGATCCCCCTCCTTCAGTTGCCCTGTAATGGCAGACCTCCTCCTGTTCCACCTCCCCTCTAATGGCAAATCTCCCACCTTCACCTCCCCTGTAACGGCAGACCTCCTTCATCCCCTTCCCTTGTCAAATCAGCCCTCCCACCTTTCCCAGGACTGCCTCCCTCAGCCACCCACCCATCCCAGCGGAGTTTTAAAACATTTTCCACCCCGAAGAAAGGGAGCAGCAACTCACCACACGCCATGAGATACAGCAGGAAGCTCTCTGCAAGGCCGAGAGGCTTTTCTGCAGCAGGTGCCAGGCACCTCAGCTGGCGTCAATCAAGCTGATGACTCCCAGGGGCCTGCCTCCCGAGGGCAGGGCACCAGCAGCTTCTCTAAACAGTTCTAAATGGCACCAGGGAAAGCCCAAAGAACACAAAATGTTTCTGCTGTTGATCACCATATGGCATCCTGGCCTGGATCAGGGACAGTGTGGCCAGCAGGACCATGGCAGTCCTGCCCCTGCACTCAGCACTGCTCAGGCCACACCTTGAGTGCTGTGTCTAGCTCTGGGGCACTTAATTTAAGAGAGATGTTGAGGTGCTTGAACATGTCCAGAGAAGGGCATCAAAGCTGGTGAGGGGCCTGGAGCACAGCTCTGTGAGGTGAGGCTGAGGGAGCTGGGGGTGTGCAGCCTGCAGAAGAGGAGGCTCAGGGCAGACCTCATTGCTGTCTGCATCTATCTGAAGGGAGGCTGTAGCCAGGTGGGGTTGGGCTCTTCTGCCAGGTATAGAACAAGAGGGCACATTCTCAAACTGCACCAGGGCAGATTTAGGCTGGGCATTAGGAAGAAATTCTTCACAGAAAGAGCGATTGGCATTGGAATGGGCTGCCCAGGGAGGTGGTGGAGTTGCTTTCCCTGCAGATGTTTTAAAGGAGGCTGGATGAGGCACTTAGTGCCATGGGTTAGTTAATTAGAAGGGTTAGGTGACAGGTTGGACTCAATGATCCTAGAGGTCTCTTCTGACCTGGTTAATTCTGTGATATAAAAAAATAGCCAAAACAACCAACCCCAAACCCCCCAAAAATCAGAAGTGACTCCATCTGTCTCCATTTCCCGACAGGGCTGCTACCTTTCTGAGCCACACCTGACGCAGATTAGGGGCAATTACTGCCCGAGGAGCCTCCCGGGTCAGGAGGGAAGAGAGCAGAAACAAAGCCATGGAGGTTGCAGCCACCGACTCTGTGACCTCCCTCACAGAATCACAGGCTGGTAGGGTTTGGAGTGGACCTCTGCAGCTCTAGTCCAACCCTGCTTTTAAAGCAGCTTCACCTAGATCAGGCTGCACAGGAGCATATTCAGGTGGGATCTTGGTCTGCACTGAGACTCCCCAGCCTCTCTGGGCAGTCTGGTCCAGTGCTCCAGCACTCGCAAAGTACAGAAGTGATACCCTTGCTGGCTCAGCTTGTGTTTACAGCCCTACTGGGGATCACCACTGCTTTCTATTAAATGCATGGTCAGTGATTAACACTGAATGTGGCATATTAGAATCATTTTTGTTGTAAAAGATCTTTAAGGTAGAATCAAGCAACTCAGCTGCATCTGAAGCAGAGCATGGGCAGGAAGAGCATTGCATTCCTGGCTCTGGGTCCAGCAGGCAGTGTTGGCGGTCTTCTGGGTGTGTCTGTTGTGGAGAGAGTTTCCACAAACAGTTTTGCAAACTATAGCAGAGCTCCAAAATATTTACCAAACATTCAGAGACGCAGCCTGACATTCAGATCACTGCACCAAGTGAAAACGCATCTCCTAGCCATATTAAGGCTTTACCTATATTTAAGCATTTCTGTGATCATATTTTCAGGTCCAGTTATCTTCAGACCAAACACAAGCCCTATGAGGAGAGGCTGAGGGAGCTGCGGGTGTGCAGCCTGCAGAAGAGGAGGCTCAGGGCAGACCTCATTGCTGTCTACAACTTCCTGAAGGGAGGCTGTAGCCAGATGGGGTTGGTCTCTTCTGCCAGGCAAGCAGCAACAGAACAAGGGGACAGACTCTCAAGTTGTGGCAGGGGAGGTCTAGGCTGGATGTTAGGAGGAAGTTGTTGGCAGAGAGAGTGACTGGCATTGGAAGGGGCTGCCCAGGGAGGTGGTGGAGTCACCGTGCCTGGAGGTGTTGAAGCAAATCAGAACCTCTCCCTCAACAATAATCTACTTATATGTGCTCTGAGACAGCAGATCCTGCTCTCTTAAGCTTTTTCATAGCTTTATCAGTAAGCACAAAGAATACCACTATAAAATATGTCTACTTCAGCACATAGATTCAGCCACAACAGAGAGAAAAGGTTATAGGCTGGATATTAGGAGGAAGTTCTTCACAGAGAGAGTGACTGGCATTGGAATGGGCTGCCCAGGGAGGTGGTGGAGTCACCGTCCCTGGAGGTGTTCAAGAAAAGCCTGGGTGAGGCACTTAGTGCCATGGTCTGGTTGATTGGCTAGGGCTGGGTGCTAGGTTGGACTGGATGATCTTGGAGGTCTCTTCCAACCTGCTTGATTTGATGATTCTATGATCTGCAGTGATTCTTGTCCAGACAAGTGTGTGCACATTGTATATATATACTTATATGCCAGTTTTAGTTACAAAGGATGCTGAAGGAAGAAGCTGGATATGTATCTAAATGCTACAATAAAACAAACTGCAGATGCTGCTCCGAAAGCCAGGAGGGATTAAACACACACGTGTTTAGAAAAACACTTCATGTTTCAATTGGCAGCTGTGAGCCAAATTACTCTTCCTAACCCCACAACACTGCTACAGAACCATCGAAATTTCATGCAGGAATGTTGTTTTGGAAATGAGTGGATTTTTCTCTCAAGAATTTACATGGATAGACTAAACATTCCTAGGGTTTTTTGGTGTGAGTTTTTGGTTGTTTGTTTTTTTGTTTTAATACACAAAAAATCAGATACTGTCCACCTGCTAATTGCTGAGCTCAGACAGAAAAAAAATTGCTCCACATTCCCATCTGAATTTTTGTGCATGTGTTACAACCTCGTGTTGTACGACTCTTAGAGCAGCTTGGGTTGAACAGCTTTTGTGCTAGCAAATTACCATCTTCCCTGTATTGCTAGATAGCTGCAACCAGCCTCCTCAGATGCAAAGCTTTCCTTTCTTGCATTCACCCCAGATTCCAGTGCTGCCACAGCACAAAGATACTTTTATTAACCTTGGTAGGAGCACAATAAGTCTTCAGAGTGTGCATATGTTTGTAGCTGCAGAGTAGGTTACACCTGGAAGGAAAAAGGGCAATTTTTTGTCATCATTGTTGTTGTTTTAGAATCATCAAATCAAGCAAGTTGGAAGAGACCTCCAAGCTCATCCAGTCCAACCTAGCACCCAGCCCTATCCAAACTAGACCATGGCACTAAGTGCCCCAGCCAGGCTTTGCTTCAACACCTTCAGGGATGGCGACTCCCCCACCTCCCTGGGCAGCCCATTCCAATGCCAATCACTCTCTCTGCCAACAACTTCCTTCTAACATCCAGCCTAGACCTCCCCTGCCACAACTTGAGACTGTGTCCCCTTCTGTTGCTGGTTGCCTGGCAGAAGAGACTGACCCCCACCTGGCTACAACCTCCCTTCAGGTAGTTGCAGACATCAATGAGGTCTGCCCTGAGCCTCCTCTTCTGCAGGCTGCACACCCCCAGCTCCCTCAGCCTCTCCTCACAGGGCTGTGCTCCAGGCCCCTCACAGCTTTGTCGCCCTCCTGTGGACACCTTCCAGCACCTCAACATCTCTCTTGAACTGAGGAGCCCAGAACTGGACACAGCACTGGGCACAGTGTTTTGATCTGAAGTTTTGTGTGTAATCAATGCCATAGCCAAGAGCTTCATTGAGATTAAGAAATCCCAGTCCTCCAAAGAAAAAAAAAGTCTTTGCTTGAAGATCTTTCATGAAACAATTTGTGTGGTCTTTATCATTGCAGTCTCTTAAAGAGTGATAGATGTGGATTGACATGACTGACCTGGCCTTGAAATGGGCCTTTAGCCTGTTTAAGCACTACATTCCATTCCAACCAAGTAAAGACAATTTAGATCAAAAAGCTGTTGTACCAGCATGTAATCTTCCAATGAAATCTATCAAAACCATAGCAATAGGCCTAAAATAAGACACCAAAACTTGACAACCAAAAAATTAGCTGCAATTATGGATCATTGTCTTATCCTGCTTGAATCTTCTAAGGCAGTCATCCTCTACAGCACAAATACAGCATGTTTTTGCATGTCTGCAGGTTGTTTTCATTACCCTAATGTATGACCCAATGATGTTGAAAGGTTGGGAGCAGCAGAAGGAAGTGAGACATTTTTCCAATCAGAAGGTGAAACAATCTGAATTAATACAATGGAATTAAGTTAAAAAATGGTTAAGATGGAACACCCCTGAGTTATTTCTGTATTACTTCTCACCACTTTAAGATTTATTTTGATGTAGTTAGATTTTGGCATTTTTCACTTTCATTTTCCAGACCAGAAGTAAAAAAGTTTAGTTAAAAATAAGAAACGTAGAAATTAAATCCTCCACAGCATTTACAAAATGTCTCTTTTATGTCAAAGAGGAAAGGTTTTGTTGTCTCCAAAATCATAGAATCATAGAATCAACCAGGTTGGAAGAGACCTCCAAGCTCATCCAGTCCAACCTAGCACCCAGCCCTAGACAATCAACCAGACCATGGCACTAAGTGCCTCACCCAGGCTTTTCTTGAACACCTCCAGGGACGGTGACTCCACCACCTCCCTGGGCAGCCCATTCCAATGACAATCACTCTCTGGCAACAACTTCCCCCTAACATCCAGCCTATAACCTTTTCTCTCTGCTGTGGCTGAATCTATGTGTCACAGTAGACATATTTTACAGTGGTATTCTTTGTGCTTACTGATAAGGCTATGAAAAAACTTAAGAGAGCAGGATCTGCTGTCTCAGAGCACATATAAGTAGATTATTGTTGAGGGAGAGATTCTGATATATAAATCCCGAATTAGCTAGTTGTTACTGGTGTTTTTCCCTCTCAAAGCTTCCCTTTCATCTCTCAAACCATTCCCTGAAAGAGAATCAAGGTTCTTAGTAGGAGCCCTACTATTCTTTTCTGAATAAGAGCAGCAGCATCTCCATGCAGCATGTTGGCAGACACTGACAACTGGGACTAATTATGAATAAATTACTATATTCATCTTAAAGCAAGATGGGAACAGTCATAATTCTAATAGCTGACTGCAACAACAGTGGGAACACTAAGAAAACTTCTTTTTACTGAAGCAGAAACTGGCATCTGACTACAGATGTGTGAAGAAGCCCCAACCGTAACACAATGCAAGCATCTGAAGATCAGAGCTTTTCTGTGTGTGGCTGCACACCAAGATGAGGCATTTTCAGACCCAGCCTAGTAAGCAGATGTCTGGTTTTATAGCTGCATGTCTCAACACCCCAGGTTTTGACACAGCTACTTAAATACCTTAAACATGGGGATGTTTTTGCCAATTTCTAATCTGCCTTCACTAAAGAAATAATGGCTTTGTAGATATTACTTCACATTTAATTAAGGTAACAGTAAAGGATGAGGGAAAGGGACAGAAATTGTTGTTCTAGACTACCCAGTCATGTTTACTAGAATTTCATTAGACCAAAAGTGGCTCCTTAGAAGATCTCCAGCGGTTCTTCCACTGCTTGTATGGGAATGCTATAAGAAATACTGGGTGACTTCTATCACTCGGGAACCAGGCTGTTTAATTTCCTGAAGACAAATCTTTTGTGAGAAAAGCTCTTAAAAAACTAATTAAAATAGAATACCATGGGCAACACCAGTGCCAGTCCTAATACAACACTGGTTTTCTGTATTAATAGCCTAATGGGTAAGACCATTGTCTGAGCAGTGGACTATCTATGTTCTAGGGGTTTTTAACCCAAAAAGCTCTGAGCTTACACCTCCCAACTTGCAGAAGAGTATCTTTATCAGCAGGTGGAGGTGCTTTTGGGGGGACTGCAGTGGAAGGAGGGGGACGCTGCAGCCTTCCTATGCCTATGCAGTCAGCAATGCCAGTCATAGGGCCAGAAGCAGAGTAAGCAAGCAGGACTCTGTGTGTTCTCACCTGAAAGACGGCACAGCGAGGGATACTCTACTAGCTAAACTACTGGTTACTACTAATCATTGTACTAGTTAAACTACTGGTTACTACTAATCATTCAGCTACAGATGGAGTAGGCACCATTACATTGTACTGCATTTAGTCGTTGAAATCCACATGTGTCCCACACAACCAGACTGCAGCACTGCTGTGTACAAATCAGTCCAGAAAGGGCTTCTACCGCCAGGGAAAAGCAAGGCTTTTCAGAAAGCCTTGCTCAGAGACAAGCAGTCCTTCAGAAACTCCTATTTCCTTACTTGCACACTATGTAACATTCACAGACTGCCACATTTTCTGTTCCAGCTTGTGAAGAAACATTGGAAAGGAAACAGTTGCACTGACTTGACTTCAATCTGAATTGGAACTATCGGTTCATTTGGACCTTTCTGTTAACTAAAAAGCCCTCAAGGGGAAAAAAAAAGAATTGGTAGGTATCCTCTAACCAGCAAGATGGTGTCGCTACACTGCCTTACACATAATGGAAGCCTGTGTCAAACAGCTGTGTTTGCAAAGCTGCTGAAGGTACCAAATACTTGGCTTGCTTTTTTATTAAAAAAAGGGAGAATACTTACATCATCAACATTTAGGCCAAAACGCCCTGAGTTCAGTACTTCACACTACAGTTTGTTTTTCCCATTATAGAGATAGCCCTGACTTGCAGTACTCTGAAACACACCAGTTCTTTCGAACGTTGGCACACTTCAGATCAATACTCAGGACTTTGGTTTGCACTCATCTTTAGCTTTCCAAGGATAACTGCTGAGTTGCTTTATTTCACCCCTTCAAACTCAGCAATTCCTTTCCACTTCCTTTTATCTCATGCTTTCAGCCTTCCAAGCCTCTACCTCCAGCTGTCTTTCCTCGCTTCAGAGATCTCTATTTCTCAGATTTCATCACTGTTGGTTCCTTACTATTTTGGTTGCTTTCAGCCTCCCAATCTCAATTCCCCGTCTGTTCTTCTAGTCCCTGGTCCTTTTATGTTCCTTTTGCTATTTCATCCTTTGTACTCTTCTAGACTTAAACCTATGTCTTTCATTTATGGCAGTTATTTCTAGCACTGACCTCTGTCCTTGCTTCCTTCTTGCCTTCTGGACATTTGACATTGTCATTAAAGCCTCTACATCTGATCCAGAATGTTTATCCCATTGTCTCACTTCATCTCTCCATTTCCTTTATTCTTCCTGTGCTCTCAGCTCTCACTTCAGACTGAAAACACAGTTTTTTGCTCTAACATTTCAGAACTGCACTCCTTGAACTCTCACATCTTAGCAAAGGAGGACATCTGTACCTGTCTCAAGCAAAAATGCACTTTGGTCATGCACGTTGTGAGACTACATCAAAATTGAATTGTTCTGTGTCTCTACACCACCTCTGAGAGTTCCAGAATTCTCTGGTGGAAAAGCACATGGGGATTTTGGAACATTGTATTTTCCACTGGCAGCTCATTCTGGGCTGAAGTGAGTACACACAGCAGTGACATTTTTAGCTGTTGAGTCCAAAAGATTTTTTTTGGAGTGTGTGGTAAATCCAAGCTAGTTCTAGTATTCAATATCCACTTTCTCCAGTTAATACTGGGTCCAACCACATCTACCTCTAACCTGACATTCAGCTTCAGTCTTGTGGTTTTCCTGAGCTTGGCATAATCCACACAGCTGCAAAATGCTTAGCGCCAGCCTCCACTTGTCTGGAGTTGTCATTAAAACATACCTAATAAGTCTTACAGACAGGAAACTGAAGGTTCTGTGAAAAGCAGATGTGCTCTCATAAAGACAGATCCTGCACAGCCCTTGGAGAACCCACCTTTTCAAGTCTCTCCTGACTCGTTTCCCTATTGCAGTCCTCTCCAGCTGGTGCCCTTCAGAGCTTGGAGTTTTTCAGTCTCGAGTGTCTGTACATATGTGCAAACCTTTGCTCCAGATCCTGTCCTCAGCCCTCAAAGCTGTTTTCTGCTATATATCCCACATTCTCTTCCAGTATGCCAAGGCTGCTGAGGCAAATTTCTAAAGGGAAATGGATAGTCCAACTCCACTGCAGCTGCTGGCCACCTTCTACATTCTGGCATGGCAACCCATCCCTTGATCTTTTTCTGTAACCCTAATGTTTGTTGCTTTTCATCTATGCAGGGTGTTCCTGCAAATGCATGTCTGAGAGCAAGCAGCTGGACATGTTGGTCACAACAAATCCCAGAAAGTGATTTGGCTTCTTAAAAGTATTACAAACATATTTTGAACAGAAATGTAAAGGATTTAATAAGATCTAAAAACTTCAGGTAGATATTTTTAACAGGTAGCCTGCCCCTGCCCAGCTCTGCAGCATGTCCTGTTTGTATAACAAATGCAGATCCTCAACAGAATTTACTTTTAAGCCTCTTTGAAAACCTTAAACATGCTATGCAGTTCCAGTTGTGTATGTTCCCTGGTTCCCCTTCAGTTACTAAACCAAAACTAGCCATAACCTCCTCTGTCTAGTAGTGGATTGAAGCATTTCAAAGAAGCTGATAATTCCTTTTTTGCTTTTAGAGCTTTTTGCAAGGTCATTATTTTAATGAGAATCTTTCTGATGATTACAGATTATTTATCTGTCATCAAGGACTCTCATAGGTCTCGAAATTCAAGGTGCAGATAAGAAAGCAAATCCAGCCTTGAGTCACCAGAATGTCTCAAGGTGCTAAGATTCAAAAACAGAGCGGTGCCGAATTCATTCCTCTACTAATCACAGTAGGATCAGAACTTGGGATGTCATGTTAATCATCTCCACCATAATCCTATTTTAAAATTAATTTATTTAATGCCAGGATTATACATCTTGATCAAAATGTATTCTTGGGTTATAATAGGGTGCCTGTAAGAGGGCACGGGCAGGGTGCCTAGGTGTAATGAGGCTGACGGATGGGTAACAATGTCGCTATTCATGTGCCCAGACCCGGCTCTATCTCAGCCATCTGCTGCTGAAATTGCAAGTCTGTACTGAAGAATGGTAGATTATTTTTTCTCTTCTGTTATTCAGACAGTGCTTTTCATTTGATGTAACTTGCAGGCACTGGATCTGTGCTCTCTTTTTCTAAGTGAGAATCCGAGATCAAATTTTTACTGCCAGAAGGCACTTTGCAAACTCAGAATAACACAGAACTGTGAAATTATATTCCTCAATAGAATACAACTACCTGGATGGAACTTTAAAAGGAATTCCTTTGTCAGAAGAAATGATATCTAAAACTAGACTTTTAGTTATAAAAAAATCTTATGGGAGAAGAAAATCGCAGTGCAGTAACTGCACCGTGTAGTGCAGAGCAGGAGCAATGAAGCTCAGGAAAGCACTCCCAGGAATGGTTTTGATGATTCCACTGCAGCACTGATGGGAGAAAATTTTGCACAGCTTGGACCACAGTTACAATGAAAATTAATTTAGTTTAGAAGTCATTGGCAGAAGTTCTCCTGAAAGCTCTGGGCTCCACTGGCGAGAGGCACAGAGCAGCATGGCTGATTCCTAGACTAAACAGCCCTGATGCATGTTTCTGTCACTGCCAGCAGCTGGTTACTCTATACTCTCTACAGAAGAACGGGGGGGGGACTTTGCCTTGTTCTGGAGAGTTTGTACTGATGATGGCTTTCATGAAACCACAAAACCTTTCCACAACTTCAAGCTCCAGAGGCCCTCTCCAACCTCAAGCCTGCTGTGATTCCATGTGCACGTGCACACAAGACTTCCTGATCCCAGCAGTGCCTGTCACTATCCTCATGGGGGAGCCTACTACTGAATAAGCAGCAAGTCCCACTGCCCTAATGGCATTGTAACAGCAGTAACAGAAAACAGCAAAGCATTCCTGATTCAGGAGCAGCGCCTAGCTGGGACAGAGCCTTTCTCAGGTGCTCACCACATCTTCCCTGATGCTCTTTCTCAGCATCCAGGATTTTCCAGACTTTGATCACAGCACAGCCTTTAGGGCTGATAGACTCTTTCACCTTTACTGCTATCATCTGTAGTTTTACACAGTGAGCAGCATTCTGCACCCATCTCTGTTTTTTGCAGAGATCTGAAATCATAGAATCAAGCAGGTTGGAAGAGACCTCCAAGCTCATGGAAGAGACCTCCAAGCTCATCCAGTCCAACCTATCACACAGCCCTAGCCAGTCAACCAGACCATGGCACTAAGCGCCCCATCCAGGCTTTGCTTGAACACTTCCAGGGACGGTGACTCCACCACCTCCCTGGGCAGCCCATTCCAATGCCAACCACTCTCTCTGGCAACAGCTCCCTTCTAACATCGAGAATAATATCCATGTCCATGGAATGTGGAACTCTTCAACTCAGAAGAATCATGACAAGAGGGCAGGAGGCCAACTCCTCAGTAAATCCAGGACAGCATACAAATACTCAATGACTATGCCAAGCAGGGTATGTGAAACACAAGTTTGTCTGCATTTCTTGTCCTCTGTTTACCTGCTCAGTCTGTACCAGTAAACTTCCAGAATTCCAGCTGGAGGTAACTGCAAAGTCAGCCTGCTGGAAATTTTCAGTAAAGGCTCCTCCTTTTTCCTTTCTGTTTAGTCAGAGGCACAAACCTACTGCCAGATATACCTGAAATACACAGAACATAGTTCCACTAAGATTAGCTCAGGCATTCTGCTTAAGGCTACACTACAGCTAAGCAAAATGAGTCCTCAGCTACAATGCTGAGGAAAAATTCTCCTTCTCTGGTGTATTTTTCCCTGCACTGCAGCTCTGCTTCTTCTTGCTCAAGACATCTTTTATACGGGAAAAAAGTACAAAAAGATTGTGTACAGCATGAAGTAGAAAACAGGGTGTCCACAGGTTAACTGAGGCAAGGGAGGGGCACAGGAGAACATATCTCTGCCATGGGCCCTCACACCAACCCTATCAATGGCACACAGTAGAATATGCCCCTTTCCTGCTCTGGAACTGGAGTGCCCAAATCAGACAGCACAGATGTCATGCTCTGGCACTTCACTGTACTTGAGCACACACAGGAGGGAAAAGAAAGGCACAGCCTGTTAAAGTATTAAAACAGGATTGTAATGTCCGAGAGCAAGCTTAGTGCTTTGAAAACAACTGGTCTGACCTTCTGCCAATGGACCTATGTCTTTCCATCAACAAAGTGTCCAATTTGTCTCCAACATAGCTGCTTCCAGCCACCTAGCATGGTTAAAAGCTTGCTAGGAAGAATGTTTGAGACAGAAAGACAGTTCCTGTGTTTGTGTCTACTTAATGCTTTGTTCCTTGGCAAGGACTAGCCGAGGAACAGAGGCAATTCTACTGATTCTGACGATTCATTATGAGATGCTTTCCTAGCCCTGCCTGTGGTGATCACACCTACTGTCTGTCTAAAGACAGACACACATACTGTTAATAATACCCTGGGCCCTTTATCCTTTCTCATCCTGTCTCATATTTACCATCTACAATATTCTGTCTGGTGTCACTTCTAGGTTAGATCTCTACAGGCAGGCAAACATAGTGGCTGCTGCTGAGCTTGCTTCTGACATGCACATGTAGAAGGGGAATAGGGAATTCAAGTGAGTACAAATAAAATGTTGAAAGCCTGACAGATGCCTTTGCCTAAGAAAGGGTTTAAGGGTTAAAAATGCTTAAACTTTTTCTGCCAGGCTTTTGGATTTAATCAGAGTGCAAATGTATTCTTCTGTTCATGGGATAGAGCTTAGTGTAACTTGCACATAGATCCTTTGTCTTCACCTTAAGCAAGAGGACATCTTTTGGTTTGACCAAGATGGTTTATATGTATAGTATCAGAGATGATACACTTGACACTTATGGAACTTGTTTAATGGAAGGAAACCAGAAGATGCACATATTTAAAAACACACATAGGAAGGAGATACAGCACAACTCTGCTGCCCCACATAAAAGCACTGCAGATACAATCCATACAGTTACCTCGCTCTTAAACTCAGAATAAACACACAGAAATGGAAGAGGTCTCTTTATCTGCCCAACAAACAGAAAAAGGGGTGGAGTTTCAAATATTCCTTTTCATTTTGCTTCACTGAAGTGAACTGAAAATACCTCTTTGGTTTTCATGAAATGCAGACTCTGGCAAGAAAATGCTTTTATTTGCAGACAATGTCTGTCAGTACCTGAAATTGATAGCTGATGCAGTATCACGCTCTTAAACAAATTTGTCTTCACAGATGAATATGAGGTAGGGTCATACTACTTATGTCCAATAGGCCAGGAGCTGTCTCAGCCAAAGCTCACAGAAGAATGTTCTGGTAGAGTCATTTCAGATGACCCCCTTACCTCTCTAGTCTTCTTTTCTCTACCACATTACCAGACAGCAGCCCTTTGGGTGCATGTCTTCTGTTGTCTTCCGTCCCAGATCCCCCAACCCTTGCTCAAGCACAGCTCCACAGCAGTCACTTGTGACTGTGGAGTCACTAACACCAGCTAGGGGAAGTAGCAATGCAATAAAGATAACATAGAACAAAATTCAGGCTTTCAGCCTCAACTGACTCTTATTATCATCATCAATGACAGAACTAGAAGAAGGAAGGTCTGTTAGTTTATACTGACTGAGAAGCTCACCTTTTAGCCAGGCAGCTGCTGATTTTAATGGATATAATTTTATCAATACATTAACTTTTTTTTCCTCCTCTTTTTTTTTTCCACATAGGATACCTTTAATTTCAAGAATTCAGCTTTTCTGAAGATTTCTTTTTTCTGAAAGTGCTGTTTAAATAGCTACAATTGAGAGGACTTCCCTTGCATCTCTTCTCCTGAAAAGGGTGTAAGAAAAGAAGATATTACCGAAATAAGAGTAGCATGGAAGTACATTTGATAGTAATATAAAGCAGATCGAATACACAGCAAGGGCCATAAATACCAATGGTTAAGTTTCCCAGAGTCCTCTGTCTCACACACTTCTCAGAACTGGACCTAGTTGTGGTACTGATGAGGAAATGGATTATAAGACTCGAGGTCTCTGCAGCAGTTTGACCTTCCTCTTGTCAGGCTACAGGCAATGCATGTCACATCAGGAGGCATTTAAGAAGCTCCTTGCTTTTAATGTTTCCCCTGGTTTTAACACTTAATAGCATCAACTGAGATTTGTTTTGGTAACAGGATTTGCTTATACTGGCATTCCAAATTATTTTGGAGTGATTTGAAACTCTCATTGAAAAAGGGAAGAGTACTGATTCGAAGTCCCATGGCACGCATGGTTCTACCACACGGGGTCCTGCAACAGCCCTCCTGCTATCACTGTAATGCTCTTTCAGAAGGCCACTCTCCTTGGTTCTCATGTGTTGAAATACTTTGTAAGGACACTCCAGGTTCTCCAGAGGGGATAGAATTCATTTCAGCCTGGACAGAAATACAATCAGGTTATTAACACAGCAGTACGTATCTGAGATACAAACAACATCCAGCATGTCACTATAATATCAGTGTTAGTTCTGCTGATAACTTGCCCTATATTAACTTGCCTTATTACTATAGTGGGCTATTTTTACATAACACAATCTATATTCACTCCTATTATTAGGGAAGTTACCTCCTATTTAAATTTTTGGCAACATTGATTTACAGCATGCATGACTGTGGTTCCAAAATGATGACAGCATCCCAAGTAATTCAGAAAGACAAAACTGACTTGAACTGTTCAGTTGTAATCTCTGATGCAGGGCATTTAATGATAAAACTGTCATTAAAGGGAAAATAAAACTGTAAACCAGGAATCACCCCTACCAAAATGGGAGCAGGTACTACCCAGGTCAGCTCAGGTAAATTAAACTTTGACTACAAGACTTACTAATTTTAAGGATGCCATCCAGTGGTAAAATAAATCCAGTAGAAGAGCAACTACAGTGTACATGAACACCAGAATCTGAGTGAAAAGTGAATAAACTGGGAAGCTGACACTTCTGTAATCAATACAGAAAAATACACACAGACAAACAAATATCCAAAGGTAAAAACTGAGCCTTACCTTTGATTTTCTCCGTGCATACCAAATGCCAGTAATGACAAGAATAAAAAGGAGCACCAAGGAAATGCTGATTCCTGCCACTAGAAGAGCAACAAGACAGCCATGACTGCAAGCCATTCAGAAAGGGAAAGAAAAAATAATACCTACAGATGTGGTGGATAATTACACAGCATAAAATCCTTATATGTGGCATTAAAATCTAAGTCTTTATTTTTCCTACAAACAAAAAATCTCATTCAAGTTTGGATTTGTGCAGAAATGAGTCAAGTCCATTACAGTCAATTATTTCTTTGGCTGTGTGCTGTATTCATCTCTAGTTTTAATATACCAACAGTTGCTGCTGCTCACTATATTATTGGTGTTGCAGATTTTACTGAATTAAAAAGCCCTAAGTACTAATTATGGCAACAAATCAATTACTCTGGGTTAGTCTAGTAGCGTTAAATTCATAGGCTGGATGGTAGGAGGAAATTGTTGGCAGAGAGAGTGATTGGCATTGGAATGGGCTGCCCAGGGAGGTGGGGGAGTTGCCATCCTTGGAGGTGTTGAAGCAAAGCCTGGATGGGGCACTTAGTGCCGTGGTCTGGTTGACTGGCTAGGGCTGGGTGCTAGGTTGGACTGGATGAGCTTGGAGGTCTCTTCCAACCTGGCTGATTCTATAAAAATCACCAGAGAAATGCCACAAATTGCAATTAAATACTATCTTTAACAGACCTTTAATGTAGGTAAGTCCCTGTGCAGCTTCTGCTTTCTATAACCAACAGCAGTAAAATAAGTCAAAAATTCAAAAGATAGGCAAAGGAAAAAAAAACATTTAAGCAGAAGTATAAACATTGAAGTTGTCAACCTACCTAATGTCGTTGACAGATGCTTTTCTATTAAAGGGAAAAAGAACAGAAATTAGAACCATGAGAAAACTGTCATGAAGCTAAAGCTGGTTTACAAGGACTTGTGATGACAGGATGAGGGGTAATGGAATTAAACTGACAAAGGGGAGATTCAAACTAGATGTTAGGAAAGGACTCTTTCCAATGAGGGTGGTGAGACACTGGCACAAGTTGCCCAGGGAGGTTGTGGATCTTTGATTACGTTGGGTCATTCTGTGCTCCACAACCTCTCCACAACAGAATGTGATCAAAGAATGTGATCATTCTGTGATTCTGACATCCACAGCCTCCCTGGAGGCGTTCAAGGCCAAGTTGGATGAGGCTTTGAACAACTTATTCTAGTGGGATGTATCCCTGCCTATGGCAGGGGGTTGGAAATGGATGATATTTGAAGTCCCTTCCAACCTAAACCATTCTATGATTCTATTATTCCTTGCCTTTGTGTGTGTGTGTGATTACAAAGCACTCCATTTGCAGTCAGGTGTTAGAAGGAAAGTAACTCGTTATTTCCTGCCAAAATAACAATAGCTATAACATTAACTACTCTGTGCCTACATTCAGCATTCCTGCACATTCATTTCTGCTTACCCCTGCTTCATCCTCCTGGATGTTAGGAGGAAGTCTGGATGTTAGGAGGAAGTCTGGATGTTAGGAGGAAGTTCTTTACAGTGAGGGTGGTAGGGCACTGGAATGGGTTGCCCAGGGAGGTTGTGGATGCTTCCTCCCTGGAGGTGTTTAAGGTCAGGCTGGATGAGGCCTTGGGCGAGCTACTCTAGTGGGAGGTGTCCCTGCCTGTGGCAGGGGGTTGGAGCTGGATGATCCTTGAGGTCCCTTCCAACCTAAACCATTCTATGATTCTATGATTCTATATGTGCTTTGTCTGTTTGGAAGGTAAAGCTTTGTGTGCCAGAGCTCTCTCACATCTTCAGAGCTGTGCATTTATACATCTAATCAGCATAGCTATTTCCAAGTCAGAACAGAAGCTTTCTCAGCTCATGCCATGCTGAAAGAGGAAGGGTGAAGGATGCAAGCAGATCTGAATGCTGGCACCAAAATTTTCCTCCACTTTTTGCCTTCCTCTCATCTTTACCAATGAGCTTTCAGTACTATCTCAGCATAAGCCGCACAGAGAAGACACAGGAAAAAGGGCAAGTATAGTTCCTGACTCTTCAGCTAGAAACATTGCCCCAGCAGCTGCTTCAGAGATGACCACGAGTGCACAAAGCCTCACAATCGCAGGAATTCATAAAACATGAGCAATCGGAAGAACTGTGCTCCACCTATAGCTTCACGCAGCTCCTAGCTGTGATCACAAGAGCACAGGTGGGGCTTATGAAAAGCAGTGACCTCACGAAGCCTCCAGAAAGATCAGCAGGAGCACAGTAGCAATCAAGACACACCAAGGCAGGTGCCAGTGATCCTACAGAGGAGTGTCAAAGAAAGCATCAAGACACTCAGCAGGTCTGTGGGGCTGCCTTCTGCTGTTATCACCCTCATCAGTTTTCTTCCTTTAACACAAAGTACCAAGATATTCACTGACCATGAAAAATTGGGGGTTTTGCTTCTTGACAGATAACTATTTAGAATGTATTATTTCAGATGTCCAAAATATTCTTTGTGCTTCAGCTTCCACCTCTGAAGAAACAGGGGGAAAATTCATTTAAACCCATCGAAGTTCTGTTGCTGCTGACTTGGCTGGCGTTTGCAAGAGTTTTGGGTAAGAGTGGCAAACAACAGGGGAAAAGAGGAACAGTGTATTCATAAGACTTGGGTGCACTCACTAAGGGAAGAACTGACCCAGCACTGAGAGGAAACAACAAACCCAACACCAGACCTGGAATGGGATCACTCTCACGTCGCGGTGTTTTGGATTCATCAATTTCTGTGTCTTTGTAATGAGCTGTAGCTGTGACGGAGGTGAAGTGTAGTGGTGTTGTGGTTTCTGCAGCACCATCCACAGTGATACAAAGATAGCCTACATTTTTTTGGGGAAAAAAAATAAGATTAAAAAGAGGCTTTGCTGGAGTATGCCAGGCCATTTACTGTTAAGGTTGGTGGATAATTATAGGATAAAATGCTGCTTTCAAATGCCTGTAAGTTGGCCAGCCCTGCCGGCTGCTTTATGTGTGGAATATTTCCCCTCCACCTGACTTTTCTGTAAGGACATTTCAGGTGAAATAAAGACACTTCTCAGAAAAAAAACAGGACTCATTTACCCAGTTGAAAGAAAATATTTTTGTAGATACATAGATATATAAATATCTATTTACATTTATATAGATAAATAGAGAGCTAGATTATAGATCTATTTCTCAGAGATTGTTTCCTTCCATAAGAAAATGAAATCCATAAAGCAATAGTAGCAGAGCTTGACTAGGTTTAGGGACTGTGGCAATTAGTGAAACCACTTTCATTTGCTCTGATGGGGCTTGATAGGACAGGCAGCTGAATTCATTTGGGATGTTTGCTGAAATCCATCCTCATTCTCACTTCTCTTGTCCTATATGCTTCTCAAATGGGAAGTAATTAATACAGATGAGACTCATTAGCTTGCTTTAGGTAGCAAAGGAAAGCACCCTTTCACACTTCTCATTTTCAGCTGCAAATTAATGAAGAGAAATTTTGGGGTGGGGTAAAACATACTTTCCCTGAACCGACAGTTGGCAAAGTTATAGGAGCATTAAGTAGATGCTTTCTTACAGAGTCACAGTTGTGACACAGAAAAGAAAACAAAACCTCTTCTATGGAAGCAAATTTAGCCAGGGAAATTCCAGGGAGTTTCACATGTGAAGTAACTGACTCTGATGCAGCAGAGGGGAACAAAGCTGCACCACATGAAATTCTTGGAGATACAAGTTTACAAAAAACACCACCATCAAACATCTTGCTAATTCTGGCCTCTCCCAAGAGGTCTTTATCTATAATGTTCTTCCTAGAATCCTAGCATCATCTCCAGATGTAACATCCACAGCTTCTCTGGAAGGCAGCAAAGATGCTGCTATAAAAACAAACAGTACTTATGGGCAGATGCTGCCTCTCTCTCTGAGAAAATGCTGCACTTCTTAGCCAGGGGTTTAAGTTGTCCAGTGGTTAGGTGAAAAAGTTGACTTTGGAGCTCTTCTAGGACTGCCAAGCAGAGCACTGTTCAGCAGAGGGAGCCTCATGATACACGTATCTCCACGAACTCCTTTGAAGAGGGATGGCATAAATTCTCAGGCAGGCTTGTGCTGGAGAGCACATGTATGTTCATGATAAGAAGGTCCCCTAGCCGACGCCCTCCACCTCTTAGCACCTTCTCAAATTCTCCCTCTAGTGAGGCAGAGGTGTAAAGAACAAAGTGCATTATGTCTTTGTACCCAGGTAAACCCATTTTTAACTTTTTCACAAGGAAACAATATTCCAGTCAATTATTAAACTGATATAGTCACAAATTCTAACTGATACACATAAACTATGTAAGGTGTCTCTGTTCCATCCTATCCACTCACAAATTCTGAGTGTTAAACATTTGCATCAGGCAGAAACGACATAAAGGGCTGAGGTCCTGCAAGTGGTGTGGTTGGGAAGGTGGTGATGAAACTTGCAGTGTGATACCAACGAGCCCTTCTCACTTCTGCTCAGTACATTTACAAGCTCTCTGGGGGCAATAAGGAGCCCTACTGCTTACTATTAAATGGCCTCAAATCACTCCAGTTGTGCTTTCCTTGCAGCATCACAGGAATACTATCACAGTGCCTGTAACTAGCAGCACTGACGAAGAAGAAAAGGGATGAGCTGTATGTGTTCCCATTCCTCTAGCTCTGCTATTGATTATTACAATATTGATCACTATTAACAGTGATTTTTGTAATTCATTAACGAATTTGAGATGACTACTGTTGAAGGAGTCTTGCCTTCTATTGGCATGCACGTCTGCATCTGCTGGGGTCTTCTTTAAAGCACAACAACCTAACTTACTCTCGAAGCTTTACTACTAGCAGTGCTGCAGATGGTGTATGGCAAAATAATTGTTGTGCTCTTTGAGCAAGTGAGAGCTCACTGGCAGAACTGTAACTAAAGCAACCATTCATGTGATACAATAGAAAAACACAAAACCACCTTCAATGGTTGTACAACAATTTATAGATTGAGTCATAGGAATTAGTCTTTAGAATACACCCAGAAGTATCTTGAAAAAACTAATTACAGATATTGCAGAGAACGTAATAGCTGAGAGAATAAGAGTGAAGAAAGGCTCACTCACCTGTAAACAGCAGAATGAACATAGGCACAGCCTTACACATCTTCATTTTTCCCTTCTGCATCTGGAAAAAGGCAAAACCAACAGAAAACAAACTGGAAAGACCCCCAGGTCACTGTTCCCACAGCAGAGAAGCCCTCGTCATTACCCTCCTTGAAGCAAAAGACCTCAAAAGCCTAACCCTGCTGCACTTATCATTTCCTGAGCTGCTTATTGGCTGAATCAGCCTGTTTCCTAAGCAGCTGCTACAGGAGCTTAGATGTCCCATAGGCTGTGTAACTCTAGGAGGTTTGGAAAAGAATTTACTTACTACCAAGTGAAGAGTGGAGAGAGCACAAAAGTTAAGAAAGCAACAGCTAAAGGACAAGTTCTCAGATGAAGACCAAGTTCTGAATTGCACATTTACTGACACTCTCTAGTTGTGATGAGGATATTCTCCTTTGTCACACCTACAGGGAGGCTGTGCAGATATAAAGCTCTTTGTAAGCATGACAAACATATCCTTCAACAGGAAAAGCCTGGATGCATGGGAACCAAATGCCTGTTGATCAGAAAAGATCTGCTTTCTTCTGCACTAACTGCATATTGTAAGATATTCCTAAATACTCAGTGCACCATAAAATAAGCCTTCAAAGCAACAACTGCCAGCCTGAAAACAGTAATGAGTCACATTCCTAGTTAGTTAGGGTCATTAAAAGAAAAAGCATTATGCCTTCCACAGCTGCTTCCCAAGTCCATCCCAAAACTAGTGGTCAGTGTTCCAGGTGGTGGAACACAGATATGTACTCCATCTGAGGGTATATCACAGATGATGCTGAGGTGACTATTGATGACTCCAATAAAAAGGGAATAACTTTGTCAAGTAAAAGGAGTTTGCTTGACAAACTATCATCCTGCTGTCACCCTCTGCCCTGCTGAACTTTTTTCTTTCAGTGAAACATGGAAGATTTGTGCCTCAGCAGCCTCATGCACTCGACTACAACTTGTTGGCAGGCTTTTCCTGGATGTTCCTAGGCCACGAATCCCACATATTAAAAGCACAGCAATTAGACTTTCAGGAGTGTCAAGCTGCTGTCTAAGCAAGTATTAAGAGAAAGCTCCACAACTGTTTAGCTCTCTCTATGCATACATTGCCAAAAGGCACTAAACCCAAGCAAATAGGAGTGACAAGCACTTGGGTAGACATCTCTGTTCCCTAAGTCAACTTAATGCTTACAACAATGCCACATTAACAGCTTTTCTTCGGTGCACGCATGCTTATCTTCTGAGCAGTTCTTTATCAGGTCATTGCAGACCTTTGCAGTATGAAACAGAGAGTTTTCTGCCTTCCAAATATACTGCTAACCAGCACAGGATGCCACTTCAATTGCGTACCCTGCTTTTTTCAACGACTGCTCCCAAATTATTGTGTGAAGGACATTTTCTTCTCAGATGCTGATTGAAGCATACCTGTAACAACCGTCATGTTCTCTGTTCCTTTTAATAATATCTTATGAACACTTTTACTGGAGTAAGAAATTAGCATCTTCTTGAATCTTCCGTGTACACCACAAAAAGTACTTCTGCAAATCCACTACCCAAGTGGAGACCCACAGCTCCTTCCACAGCTGACAGAAAGAGGCTATTCAGAGGGAGAGCCCCCACAAGGCAGTGTGAATTCCCGAAGTGCCAAAGCCTGCCCATCCTTTCAGCTGGATCCTAGGAAAGTCTGGCCTCTTTCTCCTGAAGTCTGAGCATCCAGGTAACTCATGTAAGTGCTCTCCATTCTGTCTACCTTTACAATCTCCAGACACTCACTGAGGAGGGAAAAGGTACAAGTAAGGAATGTGTCTATCTACAAGAGAGCAAGAGGAGATAGAAGATCTACAGGATGCTCATTTGCAACCAAATATAACAGAAAGATTCCCTTGGACCTCATAAGGGCTCTGCAGTCCTTAAAGGTAAGCTCTGTACTGATGGTGCTCCTGTTTCCTCCCAAGCAAGCTGTTCCCTCATTAAAATGTCTTGGTACTGACAAAACATCTTTCCAGTCTTCACTTTATAATGAACAGTAGCAAACCCACCAGAACTCCTCTATAGGACAGACTCCTTATATAGGTGACCTGACTTATCAGGGAGTACTGATCCCTATTACTTCATGCCACACACCCTATGAGGAGAAGCTGAAGGAGCTGGGGGTGTGCAGCCTGCAGAAGAGGATGCTCAGGGCAGAGCTCATTGCTGCCTACAACTACCTGAAGGGAGGCTGTAGCCAGGTGGGGTTGGGCTCTTCTGCCAGGCAAGCGGTAACAGAACAAGGGGACACAGTCTCAAGTTGTGCTGGGGGAGGTCTAGGCTGGATGTTAGGAGAAGTTCTTGACAAAGTGATTGGCATTGGAATGGGCTGCCCAGGGAGGTGGGGGAGTCATCATCCCTTAAGGTGTTGAAGCAAAGCCTGGATAGGGCACTTAGTGCCATGGTCTGGTTGACTGGCTAGGGCTGGGTACTAGATTGGCCTGGATGAGCTTGGAGGTTTCTTCAAACCTAGCTGACTCCATGATTGTATGATGACCTTTCCTGAATCACTGCCTGTCACATAAGCACTTCCAGAAGGAAGAACTGGAAGTGCAGCAGCATGTATAGATTCTCTTTACAGAGATCAAAGATCTAAAGGAGAAACATATGCACTACTTCAGGGTCATTGTGCATCGTACCGAATTCCTATCTCCCAAGCCTGCCAGCTTGATCACCTGCACTTTGCTGAATGATCCAAGTTCTTTACAGTGTCATCACAGAGGGGAAAAGAGGTGTACCCATACATGTGTGTATATGTTTTCTTCTAACTACTTTCCTTACAACACTGCTTTGGGGAAGTTCAGTTTCCACTAAACAGTGCTGGTTAGATGGCCAAGTAATTGCAGAGCTGGTGGCTACTGCATCTTCTTCATTTCTCCTCATGCTTTGCAGCAACCAATTTTGTGTCACAGGTGCAGGTTCTTTCCCTTAACAGCTCCTACCGTAAGTTTTGAGATTTGCTTTGCTTGCTCTTACTAGAATTGAGAAAAATCCCTACAATGTATTTTTGTTAGAATGTTTTTATTCTGAAATAGTTTTGAGGATGGTTCCGTTCTGATCTGCTTGTGATAAATAACCACTGAATTTCTGCCTGGCTGGAAAGCTGTGCTCCAGAGTTTGCCACTTCATGACAGACATGTGTGGATTCTTTAGAACACAAGAACACACAGAAGTCAGGCTCATAAGCAGCCTGATGATAGGTAGCCCCACAGCCAGGAGTTTTAAAGTTCCCAGGTGTATAATATGCAAAAAATAAGTTTAGAGGTTTTGACTTAGAGGGAATATTTCCCAGATTTTCATTCCTTTGTCACATGGAAGCTGCAGTGAGCCTTGAACTGCAGAGATCTGTGGCTCAGCACAACTGTACAGCTGTGCCTGTGCACCCCACATTTAAAAAAATGAAGTGCTTAAACTGAAGCCATCTAGCTCTGATAGTAAACACAAGCTAACCCTCTGGCAAACCAAACACAACTGCTTTGTTTGGCAGAAGTTCTTTATACACGAATGTGGCTGTGTATGCCAGAGCTTATTAAGTGTAGCCAGGTGGGGTCTTCTTCTGCCAGGCAACCAGCAACAGAAGAATGGGACACAGTCTCAAGTTGGGCCAGGGGAGGTCTAGGCTGGATGTTAGGAGGAAGTTGTTGGCAGAGAGAGTGGTTGGCATTGGAATGGGCTGCTCAGGGAGGTGGTGGAGTTGCCATCCCTGGAGGTGTTCAAGAGAAGCTTGGATGGGGCACTGGTCTAGTTGACTGGCTAGGGCTGGGTGATAGGTTGGACTGTATGAGCTTGGAGATCTGTTCCAACCTGGTTGATTCTGTTCTATTCTATTCTATCTTTTCACAGAAAATCCACACCAAATGTGTCAGTGGAATTGTCACTGACTGCTGAAAAACAGATGAATTTATCTTGTAGTGTGATTTTTATGACCTTGATCCTGCTTTCAGTTCCTCCATCTCTCTTAGAGCCCATATTCTGTATAGACAAACTCTCAAACTTGTCAGCCTGTCTACTCTGCTTTAAGATCTGCTGTCCTTGCCATTGCTGGCAAGACAGCAGAGTGAATTCAGCCATCTCATTTTAAAATGTGCCACAGCATCAAGAGATGCTGTATGAAAAACAATAGCAACTTAAGAAACAAAGTGCAAGTGGGAAACAAAATTCAGAAAGCAGCTTTGCTGAAACTGCAAAATTCAGAAGCATTCTGTCTATTTTGTTATTTTCTCTATTACTAAGTTGTCCAAATATCTGGAACCCTTCTCCATTTCTTCTCAACTTCATATTCTCGTTTGTAGTCATTTTCTTGTTTTCATGGATTCAAATATAGGAACCTCATGACTTCTGAAATGACAACAAATATAAATGCAGGCAACAGAGAAACAAGAGAAAGAGACCATATCTGTGGTGGCAGCAAGGCCACAGCACCCCAAGGTTCAGGTCAATGCAGGTCACTAGGTGAATGTGCAACCAAGCTAAGGTAATGCAAGGAAGAACTTAAATAAGTACACTGAAGTCTTCCCTGAAGTGCATTAGCCACCAGTAACAAAGAGTTATCCACAATGGTTGAGATCTTGCCAGCATCTGCCATCCTGCCCTGGAGGAACTGATCAGCTAGGGACATCAGTCAAGCTGCAACAGCTACAGCCCCTGAAGAACTCAGTTGCAAGAGTACCACCAAGCATGAAGAACAAACTCCAGTAAGTATGGTATCCTACTACAGTAAGTTGTTCCTCCTCCATACTTGTCACATGTGGAAGAGATTTTGCCTAGTCTGATCTGCAGCAACTTACTGGTAGGTTCTCTCTCAAAAAATAATGCATTGTCTCCTGGATCTAGGTAGTGGAGGTAAGTAGTTCATTCCTCTTCCTGCTTACCTTGGTGTAACCACTGGCACCACACAAGAAGTCCCAGGATTGTTGATAGCAAGCAGAAATCACTGCTGTCTTCAACTTCATATATGGAGAGCTTCAAAACTCATCTTGTTTCCTTTGCCTTTTGAATAAAAAGATCCAGGCTGGCCTTTTATGCTAACTCACTGCCCCAGGACCAAATGCTTCATTTGAAGAAGATGTCCTCTTTATGCTAGAAACTGCAGACACAGACAATGCAAAATGTCTGTTTCAAAACATTTTTAGTTTCATTTAGCTCTGTCCTGTTTCTCCTGTCTGCCAAAGCTATGGCTTCCCCATAATGCCTACAGGAGCAGAGGAGACTGATCTGTATACTGAATTAATACTCTCAAAGCTATTACACAAAATGATCCCATTTATTGAGGAAGAATCTTTCACAGGCCTGGTGAAAAACTAACCCCTAAACCAGATGAAAGTTTGCCTCTTGCAGCAACAGCTCTCATTTTAGTGCTTCCATGTTTGTTTTAGAGTGGCATAGCCCTTCATTCACAGACTGCAGGTAGGAGTATGAGTTCAGCACCATACACAAGTTGCTGAAGTGAGAGACTGTCAGCTATTTATTTTTTCACACATGAGCATTTCACTCAGGAACCATAAAATGCTTCATCCTTTCTGCATTTTGTAACAGAGAATAACATTGAGCCCCTTGTGTGTTGGTTCCCTTGATCTATTGACCACACATTTGAAGGAGAGGCTGACAGCTAGCATGTCAGTTATTTTCAGATATCTGTCTCTGTCAAACTCAGAAATCCCAAGAAAATAAACAAAGTGCAGGATTATAAATACATGTGAAATCAGAGCTGTCATCACTCTCAAGGATTTTCCATTGTGCCTCCTGCACTATTTTTAAGCTAAGATTTCCCAGATGTTTAGTAAGAATGTTTAGAGAGTAAAGCATTTCATTTTTCTGATGGCTGCAACATACTTAAATTTAACCTATTCAAAACTGGGGGGGGTGGGGGGTGGAGTGTGCCTGATTTGCTTTTCTCACTTGTATAAGTGGAATAGAATAATAAAAACAAAGTTTAGCAAGTCTACTTAACTCTTGATGGCTTGAAAGCTGCTGATTCAGATTTTTAGGAACACTTAGTTATTCAAAAGAATGAAAGGTGACAGAGAGCCCCTAAAAGGATGCTCTTTATGTGTCCGCCCTGGCCTTTCATGCAGAGGCCACCACTGGGTCTGTATTGCTGTAAGCCATAAAGGAGCAAAGCAGGAACTAAAGTCCACACTATGCCAACCTCTGGTTTACTGAACGCAGCTCAGACAAGATTGATTTAAATGATACATTGCAATTCTGACTGAAAGCAGGCAGAAGAAAATTTTATCCCGGAGGGCCAACCAGAGCCTGGGCTGCATCAGGAGAAGTGTGGCCAGCAGGACGAGGGAGGTGCTTCTCCCTCTCTACTCCACTCTGCTGAGACCCACCTGGAGTATTGCATCCAGCTCTGGGGCCTCCATTGCAAGAGGGATGTGGAAATGCTGGAGTGTGTCCAGAGAAGGGCCACGAGGATGCTCAAAGGGCTGCAGCAGCTCTGCTGTGAGCACAGACTGAAAGAGTTGGGGCTGTTCAGTCTGGAGAAGAGGAGGCTCCCAGGTGACCTTCTTGTGGCCTTCCAGTATCTGAAGGGGGCCTACAAAAAAGCTGGGGAGGGACATTTGAGGCTCTTAGGGAGTGACAGGGCTAGGGGAAAATGGCGTAAAGCTGGAGGTGGGGAGATTGAGACTGGACGCAAGCAGGAAGTCGTTGAGCATGAGAGTGGTGAGAGGCTGGAATGGGTTGCCCAGGGAGGTGGTTGAGGCCCCATGGCTGGAGGTGTTTAAGGCCAGGCTGGATGAGGCTGTGGCCAGCCTGATCTAGAGTAGGGTGTCCCTGCCCATGTCAGGGGGTTTGGAACTAGATGATCCTTGTGGTGCCTTCCATCCCTGACTGATTCTATGATTTATCTGAATTGTTTCTCTTATCTTACATGGCTAATTGGTATAACTGAGCAGCTTCCTCCTTCTGGTCAAGCAGGATAGTTCTATATTTTAATATAAGCAAATATAGTTTGAACATCCTTGCTTAGAAACCTAATTTTTATGCTGGTTGTGGATGCTGACTGACCCATTTTCTGTGTTGCCTAATACTGTTAATTTGTCCTTTTTTTTGGGTCAAACTGCCCTTGGAAGGAAATTGGCTTCCAGCTGAAAATGTCTGTGTGGTGATGAGTAAGATGAAGGCACCAGAGTAGCACTGTACTGAGCCTGCATGCTGACCCAACTGCTACCATCTCATCCTGTAACAGAAATGGCTGTCTGCAGCACGGAGCCTCTCTGCAGCTTAGACACCTGGCACAGTGCTGCGTGAAAATGTCTTCTTTTAGTCAGGTTTTCAACTAAGAACCCAGCTTGAGATCCTTCTCTTTAAAATCATACTCAGAGAAGAAGGCAACTGCTCACCTTTTCTGTCACAGATCACATTTCAGAGCACTCAGAGATTCAGTTACTTTACCAAAATGGGAAGGTTCAAGTCCACATTTCCTGTGTCTTTTAACCACCTAACAAGAATGCTGCAAGTCTTTCTTCCACAACTGGATTACAGTGCAGCAAAGTTCTTATGAATGGTGATACAACAGCAAAACTCTCCTTGATGTTGGTCAGGGTGCAGTGTTGGAAAGAGAGAATCACAGAATTAGCCAGGTTGGAAAAGACCTTTGAGATCATTGAGTCCAACCTATCACCTAACACCTTGTAATTAAACCATGGCACCAAGTGGCTCATCCAAACTCCTTTTGAACACCTTCAGGGATGGTGACTCCACCACCTCCCTGGGCAGCCCACTCCAATGCCAACCATTCTTTCTGTGAAGCTGAGGCTGGGTAGGTTTAGATTGGATATCAAGAAAAAGTTTTTCATGGAG
The DNA here is from genome assembly GCA_013400475.1 of Tricholaema leucomelas. NCBI lineage: Eukaryota > Metazoa > Chordata > Aves > Piciformes > Lybiidae > Tricholaema lacrymosa > Tricholaema leucomelas. Next base: position 1,242,125 of record WAAF01006443.1, on the reverse strand, counting down.
AGAGTGGTCAGGGACTGGAATGAGCTGCCCAGGGAGGTGGTTGAGTCACCAACCATTGATGTGTTTAAGGGTCTTTTGGATGAGGTGATTCGGGCTATGGTTTAAGGTGAATCTTGTAGAGTAGGGTTCTAGGTTGGACTTGGTGATCCTGAGGGGCTTTTCCAACCTGGATGTTTCTGTGATTCTGTGAACTTCTTCCTAACATCCAGCCTAAACCTGCCTTGGCACAGCTTGAGACTGTGTCCTCTTGTTCTGTCACTGATTGCCTGAGAGAAGAGACCAACCCTCACCTGATTACAACCTCCCTTCCGGTAGTTGCAGAGAGCAATGAGGTCTGCCCTGAGCCTCCTCTTCTCCAGGCTGAACAACCCCTGAGACCCGAGATCTAGCTTACCGCAGGGACTAGTGTTGGACTGGTCCCTTCCAACCTAATGTATTCTGTGATTCTCTGCTATGATTCTGTGATTCTCCCAGAGCAGTTTCATATCATCCTGTTACCACTGTCAAATATGAATTACCTGGTATGAATTACCTGGGTCTGGCATCTCACCAGGTTAGCATTAGCCAGAGAAAATGTCTCTACGTGAAATCTGAGTGACGTTCTGAGATCTGCTTCAAGGAAGGTATCTATACATCCTTTAGAAGATAGATCCACCAAGGCAGGGCCTGGGTGACAGGGAGTGCCTGGACCTTTATAACTGCCCACCATTTCCACAGATGACAGAATAGCTGTTCTAGTTCAGAACTGCTTTGCAGTTTGAGCTCCATGCAGCAATACTGTTGTGAAGGAAATAGAGAAGATTAAATTTCATAGAATCATAGAATGGTTTAGGTTGGAAGGGACCTCTAAGACCAACCAGTTCCAACCCCCTGCCATAGGCAAGGACACCTCCCACTAGAACAGGTTGCTCAAGGCCTCATCCAACCTGGCCTTGAACACCTCCAGGGAGGGAGCAACCACAACCTCCCCAGGCAACCTGTGCCAGTGTCTCACCACCCTCACTGCAAAGAACTCTTTCCTAACATCTAGTTTGAATCTCCCCTCTGCCGGTTTAAACCCATTCCCCCTTGTCCTGTCATTACAAGACCTTGTCAATAATCTCTTTCCAGCCTTCCTGTAGCCCCCTTTAGATACTGGAAGGCCACTATAAGGTCTTCTCAAAGCCTTCTCTTCTCCAGGCTGCGGAGTCTCAGCTCTTGTAGCCTGTCCTCAGAGCAGAGCTGCTGCAGCCCTTCATTCAGACTTGTGGCACTCCCCTGGACTCACCCTAACAGTTCCATGTCCTTCTTGTGCTGGGGGCTCCAGAACTGCACACAGTACTCCAGGTTGGTGCCTCCTCACAGGAAACAACAGCCTGATTTCTCCTAAAAGAAACATCATACCAACCTGAGCTCCGAACCACTGTGGTCTTTGGATGGGTACTTGGGCATCCCATTTTCTCAGCTAAATTCCAACTGGTTAATAACAACTTTACCTGCTGAAGCCTCATGCAGAGCTTGGAGATCATCTTGAGCTTCTGCACTGTAGTTTGCAGTGTCTGAATCATGACATTTCCAGCATAGGTTTAGATCCTCTTCACAGCAAGGAATTAGGAAAGATCTGAAACAGACGATGCAAATGTGAGTATTCTTGCACAGGATTCATTGTTACGAATGAGAAATTCTCTACAGTCTCACAATTCACGTAAAGCTTGGTGCCTCCCCTGACACACTAGGTTCCTATGGTATTACTTCAGATGTAAAACAGTGTAAACCGAAAGCAAATGGCAGAACTGTCAGCACTGGAGGAAAGGACTCTGCGGTACTTGGTGTTCCCACAGAGGAGGGCGCGGAGGAACCCTGCCTACCTGTTCTCCTCCTCGGGCACTAGAGGACGCCAGCGGCACAGACACGGGGAAAGGCTCCGCTGCTGGGAGCTCCAGCGGCACACAGCCTCCAGCCCTCTCCTCTGACTCTTCCTTTGACTTGTTACTGGAAATCCTCTGGCACTCGATTTTTGGAAGAGGAAGACTGAGCTGCTCTGCAGCGCCGTGTTTCAGGTGTGCAGCTGTGTATCTCTTTGAAAGGGAAGGGTGTCTCCTGAAAGTAGAATTTATTCATCCCTCTGCTACTTGAGAGTTCCTTGGCTGATACCTGCTGATTTGAGCTCTGAGTTATGTTGTTGAGACAGAACCACAGAACACCCAGCAGTCACACATGTTGTTTCAAATGAAACAGCATGGCCCATTTCAAGGCAGAAACAGTGCTCCTTTACTGGTTGCATGTGTGGTGTGTGAGGGGCTCACTGAAGCAGAACGCTCAGGAACACCACTTGTTTTTTGACCAAGAGACCACACCATTTTTTAATACATTCAGAACTTTCCATTTCTATGAGTGACAACACAACCCCAAGTCCTCTCACATGTGAGGAGGCTCAGAAATGCTCGAAAATCTAGGCTAGAGCAATAGCCATCCCTTAGGGAAAATATATCCCTCCTGTACTCTCTAAAAGATGGGAATTTGCTCAAAATATTATCAGATCACTAGTTAAACTTAACAGCCATCAAGCTTAGACACTCTAGCAGCTATCTATAGAATGCTGTCAGCCTGGAAAAGAAGCAAGCTTCCTTATCAACGATTCATTTTATAAAAGCACTGAACTGGTACCGTGTAATAAACACAACTGCAACGGTGCAGACCGACTTAAATCAAGCACTACTAACCCACAGAAGCTCTTCTTGGTGTGTCAGGAGTAATTCCCATGCTAAATACCAAGTCAGAGATCGATTTTTCAAAAGATTTCATAGCATTTTGGATTTGAAACCTATCACAGGTTGAAATTCTGGTGAAAAGTCTATTGGAACCCTATAAAGCCTGAAACCCACAGTAAGCAGCACCACCACACAGGCTTGCTTCATGCTTGCTTCCTTCACCCAGGTTTCGTCTAACTTCAATCTCCTTTTACTTCGAGGTGCAGTACATGGAGAATTTTTCAAGTTCTGCAAAGTTAAAAATCAGGCAGGCAGGAGAAATCTTACCCTCAAAAGAAGTCAAAACAACTGGACACTATATGCTGCATATTTTCACTACTTTGTTTAAAATAGCACACTGATGCACTTAAAACACTTCAGATCTGTGTGTTATTTATGATGCTGTAAACACACAGGAAAGCACGAAAGTCACATTTTCCACTGCATCCAAGGAGACAGATTTAAAATTACAGCTATTGGAAATCTGTTTTATGAGCTGTGTGAAAGGTGTAGTTAAAGGCAGCGCTATAAACTCTGGTCTGCTATACCCCACGTGTCGCAGCTCTTAGATAGTGTTAACCAAGAAAACAAAGACAAAAATCAAACTAGATTGAGAGTTGTGGCTGCAGTCTGGTTCCTCTGCAGCCTCCTGAAAGGAGTGCAGGAGCACATGCGGATCTGGCCCCTATCTTATACACCCTCGCATTAGCAGGACAGGAACACTGCAATATACAAGTTACTGCACTCCTTACGATCAAGGGAAAGCAGGGAAGACAGCTCAGCTCAGCAGGGACGACTATCAAGGGGCTGTGTGAAGCTTTGTGAGTCAGACAGGGACACAGATCTGGGACACAGAACGTGGTGGAGGGTCTTCTCTTGGAGCTTCTGCAGCTTTTGCTGATGGACTTTCTTCCTTTCTCTTTCCATCCTCTTCTCTCACTAGCCCACAGCAAATGTCAGCTGAGTGTAAGCAGAGCACATTGTGGCATGCTTACAAAACTACCATGCCTGTGTCCAACCCAAGATATGCCTTATAACAGGAGGGAGGATGAAGTGCCAGCAACGGCCAGCAACGGGTGAAATAGTGACAGCTGTGCTTGCATGGGGATTCACCACGGAGAACAAGTCACTGCTTTTGGCCTCTTTTGGGCAACTCAGCAGGGCAATACAGCATCAATGCACATCAGACACAGTCTTCACTGCTCTGTCTGAATTGGACTTACTTAAATTAATGTTCTTTTTTCTCCTAGTGCATCCATTAAAAGGCTGGTAGTAGTGAAGAGGGGGAGTTAGATATTGCATCACAAGACACGGCTCTGCAATCACTCTAAACAACAACAGGTTAACTTTCGCCTGGATCGGTTTTCTGTTGCTCCTACCCTATAGTCAGGGAGGTATGTGTGTTCTATCAGCCAAACGTTGGTGCTGGCACAAGACTGCAAACTCAGGAAGGGGTGGACGAGACCATTCTTTTGATAAAGGCCTGCATTAGTTTGAGTGCAGAGCCACCACCAAACTGCAGCATGTACTTCATGAATATGCCCGCCAAAGACAGGAGCTGGCATCCAAAGACGTGGGATCGGGCCTTAAATTTCCCCTTTAATGTGAAACCCCCAGAGGTGCTGATGTTCAGGATATGCTGTTAAGCTCATCCCATGCCTCTCTGAATGTGGGTCTCAACAGAGGGTATCCGATGGGGCTGTGTAGCTGGGCTTGAAGAACCAAGGATTTTTTCTTTGTCGATCCCAGGGAAGCTTCTGACATTTTTACTGTAATAATTTACTACACTTCTCATATTTGGTGAATATATGGAGGTCCTGGAAAATCTCTTCTGTATTTACATAAATCTACTATAAATAAGGCTCATTTTCCTTCATCCACCCATCATATAGTTCTGGAACTAGAGGAAGTAAATATTGGACCTGGCAAATATAATATTTTATGCCTCTGGACCCTTCCCATTTTCTTAACCTTCATCATCTTCCAACAGTTTATTTCTATTTCAATTATTCAGTCGTCTTCTTCGTTGTTTTTCTTCCTAAAATCATCTGCTTGATAAAAAAGCTCTGTTCAGCTGGAAAACAGCATTCTGATTAGAAGAATGTATGTTCAGATTGGTGAACGTAACAGATGGGCCAAGTGCATCAGTTTTCTGACTCTTTTCTCTAGAAAGCTGAAACCTGCCCTGCTTTTAACAGAGGGCCAGTGTGTTTCTGAAGTCCTCAGCCTTGCTCTACCTGCTTTGCACTGACCCTGCAAAGTGAGGTAGTTTATTTGGGCATTTGTAGCTTGTAAAGTAGCTCCCCTCATCTGGGTCCAGCTCTGTGCTCAAAGAAAAGTGGCTGCACCCCTGGCCACGCTGGCTCAGAGGAATCAGGCTGTTCATGTTTCTTAAGAACTCTGGCTTGCCAAAGAAGCCAGGGTAACTTCTTGGCACACACACTTTGCTTAGACTTGAGACCTAAGCACATAACCCTGCAGTGTCAGGGGAGTGACAGAGGTGGCTTAGAGCTCCCTGTGTGCTTTGTTCACGAACCTCAGCATAGGTTTCCAAAGCTGTTGCAGTTTTCCACCAGATTTGTGCCATACCAGGAGTGAAGTTAACCATCACGGTTACCTTTGCTGTCAGAGCCCCTGCAGTCACGGCAGGAATGCAAGTACAGGCTGATAGCCAGCTACCCTGAGACTCTGGAGCTGCTGGACTTCGTGTAACACAGAGACTATGTTGGTGGGGGAAGGGACAGCACTCTATCCATGGCCACCCACTGCCTAGAAAAAGTCTGGCAACAGGGGTGTTATTCTTGTTCCATTGGCAATCGTGGGACTTCTGCTAGACTTGATCCTAAATGAATGCATTTTTCTGACCCAGAGTCCTTTTATGTGGTTCGGCGTGGAAAAGTGCCATGGTATTTGTCACAAAAAGTCCTCGCTGGCTAATCTGTTTTTAGGATTGTTGATGGTTTATAAATTAGAATTATTAGTCAAACATTGCTCTCTGTGTGCAAACTCCTAGGACAGATGGGGGCTATAGGGCCAGGAGGGAACCACCTTTTTATCTACAGCAAATTGTTTTGACACAAGAGAAAGGTAGTTGGCACAACCCCAAAAAGATATGTATACATTTGACTCCTGACATGTACTCTGACATGTCTTAGCTTTTGTACTGGCCACATTACCTCCAATAAAAGTGAACTTCCTAGGTACCAAATCCCTGGTAGGTCCCATTTCAATATGCCATAAGCTCTGTGGCATCTGAGTGCCCTGTTCTTTGTCTCCGTGTAAAACAGCACAGGAGCACATTAACAATTTGAAGGTTAGAGGCTAAAATAGAGGAGCCTGCTAGTTCAGTTTAACCAAAGGGCAAGTCCTGCAGCAGCCTTCCAGTGTGCCCTTCTGAGGCTTTCAGGGTGCCCATCCTGAAGGTGAGCCGAAAGTGGCATTAAGTGGTGAATAACCCTTCCAGGATGTGCGCCCATAAATCCCCAGTCAAGGAAGTTCTGCTAGTGACAACAGACTGGAATAATGAGCAAATGAAAGCTGGCAGGCACTTATGTAGATCCATGTGTTGCTGTGCTACCCCAGTGCTCAGATGTCATGCTGCCAGATTCTCTTTCTCCCTTTCTGTTCCAGATTCTTGTTTATCCAATTAGCACAAGTAAAATTACACATAAATAGGCACACAGTGCTAGACTCTGTGACAGATGTAGATCAGACTCTTGACTACACAATATTTATAATAGCAAGAATGTCTCACCCTGTCTTTTTTTTTTGTCATTCCACACCTGGCTGAGTTTTGGTGCCCTTTTACCGTTCTCTGAATGGACCTTGTCACATTAAATTGTTCTTGGTGAAATGCAGAGTTGATGACGAACATAAAGGAAATCTGGATTCATTCTTTTTTTTAAACTGAGAGGGGGTTTGCCCATATTCATGCCTGCCCCTAAAATTCAAGGCTTGCAACTCAGCAATGGGGAATCAGATTTGGAAGAAAAAGACCATGCTACCTGCTTCTGAAGCCCTTTCGATGGGATGATGTTTCAAAGGGAACACGGAGCTTTTGTACCAAGTACCATGTGAAATCTGTCCCTGCAGCTGCTGGTAGCTATTTTTTTGCATCAGACTGGTTCTGATAAACCTTTTTGTTTGTTTGTTTTGTCATCTCCACACAAACAGACACTTACAGCTTTGGGAGAATGACTTCCTTGACCCCTAGTTTTTTTGGTAATGGAATCTAAATTCTGTACATTCCACTCTTTTTCCAGGAATGTTAGCTTCAAAATTAATACAATGTGCAAAACAAAGGACTAATCTAAGGATCAAATGGGTGGAAAAAGCCACCAAAACTGAACTCCTGTTTATGGCAACACAGAGTGTGATACCACAGAGTAATTATGCTTGTCCCCCACTCAATCGTAGAATGGTTTGGGTTGGAAGGGACTTCAAGGATCATAGAGTTCCAACCCCCTGCCATAGGCAGGGACACCTCCCACTGCAACAGGTCACTCAAGGCCTCATCCAACCTCGCCTTGAACACCTCCAGGCAGGGAGCAGCCACAACCTCCTTGGGCAGCCTGTTTCAGTGTCTGAGCACCCCCACTGCAAAGAACCCTTTCCTAACATCTAGTTTGAATCTCCCCTCTGCCAGTTTAAACTCATTCCCCCTTGTCCTGTCATTACCAGACCTTGTCAATAGTCCCTCCTCAGCCTTCCTGTAGGAAGCCTTCTCTTCTTGAGGCTGCAGAGCCCCAGCTCTTGTATCCTGTCCTCATAGCAGAGCTGCTGCAGCCCTCTGAGCATCTTCATGGCCTTCTTCTGAACTGGCTCCAACAATTCCATGTCCTTCTTGTATTGGGGGCTCCAGAACTGCACACAGGACTCGGGGTGGGGTCTGAGCATTTAAGAACCTACTAAATATATTTGCTTTGCTATGCCTTTCAGCCAAAGGATTTCACTCTCTTTTCTTTCACAAGGTAACCTGAAATATGTTATTTGTTTTGTGTTTGGCAAAAGATATTAAAAAGATTAGAAAGGTTTGTATCATTCACAGTCACATTAGAGGGAGAGCATATGGCAGCTGCTAACTGCCTAGAATGGAAGCACAAATTCTCCACTGAGCTTTCTGTATACATATGTGCATATGTGTGCATGGAATACACAAATATACAGATAGAGGCAGTACATATAAGCACACGAGGTCATCTTCCAGATAGTTCCTCTGCAGCGTTCGCTACAGCTGCCAACAGAATTAAGGCTACAAAGCTACAGGAACAACTGGTAAATCTGTAGTGGCAACTTCTCCTTGATAGAAGTTGTTGGGTGGCTTCTTCTGAGGAGAAGGGTGCTGAAGCAGTGACCTGAATGGGCTGAACCTTCACCTTGCTATGCAGCCAGACCTCCACACCGTTTGTAATCCTCTTCACCTCCCAGGGGAGAAAAGGTCGTCTGACCTGTATTACCTCTCTCCGCCCGTGTCTGAGCAGAGATCAGAGTTCTTTGGAGTTATGGGCAATGGAGGCTGCAATGGTGCAGTGTGAAGGTAAGGAAATGCTGCCTTTCCATATTAGCACTTGTGCTGGGTTATGATCTAGCATTGTGGGAAGTTATGAAACACAACTAAAAGAATGTAAGTCTGTGGCACAGGGGATGTGCTCAGCTTCTAAAACACAAACTGGGGCCTGGGTTGGATACAGGCTGGGTGGGGAATGGCTGAGAGCAGCCCTGAGGAAAAGGACTTGGGGGTCTGGGTTGATGAAAAGCTCGACATGAGCCTGCAGTGTGAGTGCAGCCCAGACAGCAACCCTGTGCTGGGCTGCAGAAAGAGCAGCACGGACAGCAGAGCAAGGGAGGGGATTCTGCCCCTTTGCTTTGCTCTCCTCAGATCCCACCTGGACTACTGTGTGCAGTTCTGGAGCCCCCAACACAAGGAGGACATGGAAATGATGGAGCCAGGTCAGAAGAGGGCCATGAAGATGCTCAGAGGGCTGCAGCAGCTCTGCTATGAGGACAGGATACAAGAGCTGGGGCTCTGCAGCCTGGGGAAGTCAAAGCTTCGAGGAAACCTTATAGAGGCCTTCCAGTATCTGAAGGGGGCTACAGGAAGGCTATGGAGGGACTACTGACAAGGTCTTGGTAATGGGTTGACAAGGGGTAATGGGTTTAAACTGGCAGAGGGGAGATTCAAACTAGATGTTAGGAAGAAGTTCGTTGCAGTGGGGGTGGTGAGACACTGGCACAGGCTGCCCAGGGAGGTTGTGGCTGCTCCCTCCCTGGAGGTGTTCAAGGCCAGGTTGGATGAGGCCTTGGGCAACCTGTTCTAGTGGGAGGTGGTCCTGCCTATGGCAGGGTGTTGGAACTGGCTGATCCTTGAGGTCCCTTCCAACCTAAACCATTCTATGCTTCAATGAAACATAAAAATCCCTTAGGAGTCTGATCTGCAATTTAACATCTCCTAATTAACGTTCTCATTTCCTTGCTATCTAAAGGACACACCTTTGCAGACTAGAACAAAACCTGCTGTATCAGGAGGTGACAACAATCTGTGAAGCTCATACTCAGCATGTCCAGAGTAAGGTAATATGCACAAAGCACCAACCTATCCTGCATTCTACTGAAGCTGTCCTATCCTTGTCCATCACTACAGCTGAGGATAAGCACCCATGTTTTAGAGGTACACATTGTCACCAGACCTCATTTCCAAAATATTCACCACTTAGGACCTTAGCAGCTACAAAGTGTGACTGTGACCTTTTCTAGGATGAAAGTGAACATGTGAAGACAAGAAAGAAATGTAAATTGCTGAACAATGCAAAGAGCCTGCACAGTGCTGCCCCACTGACAATGGGCTGGATCTACCACATACACCTACAGAAGAGCTGAAAAAACTTAAAGCTCACGAAGTGACTGGAGCTGAACTTGAGACATTAATTTGGTTAAAAATATTTCCTGCTTTTGGAGGACTTTGTTGGTTGTTTTTGTTGTTGTTTTTGCAGTTTAGTTGACTTCAGCCAGGCAGTCCTAATGAAAACTGTGGGGTCTGGAGTATGGACATAGTTCATAGTGTCGAGGATAGTGGTGATTAATACATCCACATTTTTCCAAGTCTGGCTAGGCCTTTATTTCCTTTCTCAATCTAAGTTAGCTCCCGAGTAGAGAAACAAAAGGGATTTCATGACTGGACAGAAGTACACTGGATCCAAACTACAGAAATAGCTAAATGTGACATTAGCTGCAGTTGCTTACAAGCTGCTGCCTCAGCCATGGTTTAATACTGTTTACAAGAAAAGGAAAGGAATGGTCAACATATGGTGTGGAAAGAATGAGTGACCCTGGTGGAATGGCTATCAGAGACCATGTATATTGCACACCAGCAAGACATCTGTTTTCAACTACGGGGCTTTTATTCAAGAACTGATGAATAAAGTCTTATCTAAGTACTATTGCTAACTCTTGTGACAATCACAGAGTGTCTCTAAATGTCAGTCCTGCCACCCTGCTCTAGTGATGTTGCCCATGCCGGCCTATTTGCAAGTATAGTGCAGTCAGTGTATACGCATGTTTGACTTCCAACTTGGGAGTTACTACTACTACATTCCAGTCACCATGCCAGGCTATGGCATCAGGGACCTAAGTCAAATTCATTTAAATACTGAAATCAGAGTGGGACAAATAAGCAGTATTACATCTCTGAAAAGGAATTAACCCACAGGATCTTCCTCCCCATCTTTCTAAAAACGTTCCTTCAAAGACAGACCACCAGAGAAGTCTGAAATTTACCTCATGTTGCCACTGAACCAGTTTGCTGCTATACAATAACCTTTACAACACAGAAAAATCAGCTCAGTATCCTTTGCAAGGACAGTCAGATGTAATGCAGACGAAATGCAAATTGAGAGGGAGGAGATGTTTATAGAAGTCTTACCCCAAAAGGCCACCTCACACAATATTCTCACTGACTTTACTAGTTACAGTAGGTGCAGATTTATGGTTGAGTGTAGGGATGTTTCAGTCCTCACCTCTTATTAGCACTTGTCTTCTACTTCCTGGCCACAGTTTAAGTAGTCCCAGATGCTGTGCCGTCCCAAAGCTGCCCTCTAGCTCCCATATAACCAGAAACGAGGATGCTGTGGGGTACATTGTGAGGGGCAGAGATGAGGCAGGAGGGCAAAGAGGAAGGATTGTCTGTGGAGTATGGCCTGATGCGCAAAGCATGGTCTCGGCTTACTGTTAGAGGTAATCTAACTTTGAATACACAAAAGTTTTGCCCTGAACATATGAAAAATTCAAAGCTTAATGCTGGCATCAGTGCAATTATCTTCAGTCAATCTCAATCCATTTGATTTAACTTCTTAGTAAGAAAACATAACAGTGAGAAAATAATGCATATTAATAAACTGGATAGCAGAAACATCAACAAATAAAACCCTGTACACTTAAAACAACTCTAAATTATTCACTGCCTTCATGAATGAATCTGTTTAGGGATTTGAAAACAACAGCAGTTTGGCCAGTTATGATTTCAGTGATTACGATAAACGAAACTGTGAAATCTTTATATGGAATAAAAGAATGAAGACTTATGGCATTTGAGTAAGAATGCATGGGATGTACTTTAAAGCTGCCATTAAAAATATCACTTACATGGCACTAAATCTGGAAGAGGCTCCTTGGGCTGTAAATTAACATGGAGCAGTGGATATAATTCTCTCTGGAGATGAATATATTCTTCTCGGAGTATTACAAGTCTTGCAGTTACTTTCCACAGTGCTGTGGTAAACAGGAATGTTAGCTCACCATACTCTAGCTATAATTAAGAAGGATGGTTCAGTCACTTTGTCTCTTTCTATATCTGCCAGAAGGTCAAGATGCATACAAAGATTCACAACCATCTCTCCAGGATTCTTTTTCTTAGTAGCCAAATGCCTCTCCCTTTTCTGGCAATCACACTCAGCCCTTGTTATTGTGGAGTCAAAGATTCTGCCTTCAGTATTACTACTAAAAAGGCATGCAGTGGGCAAGTTGATAGAACAATGCCACATACATGCATCTAATGCCATCAATACTCAGTTTGAAAACTCCTTCAACTCTTCCCAAGACATGCCCTACATCAATAAATAAAAGCCACAACAAAAAAAAATTACCTTTTTCTGATTAGACTGCCAGAGATCCCAAAATCTAGCTGATATCTGTTTCCAATTTGTCTTTGTGGAAAGGAGGCCAAAGAGTTGCTTTTCTTCCCCCTTGCAGAATGCAGCCAAAATGTAGCCTAACCTGGGTGCACCCACCCACACTCACCACTGTGTTCCTTCTAGTCATGACTCAAGTTAATAAATCTGATTAGCTCCTGCAGTACTCCAAGCCAGCAGCCCACAAGGCAGGTTCAACCAATACCTTTGCTTCGCTCACTGTTCTCAGCAGACCACCAAGGCTCTAGTTTGTATTTTTAAACCTGGGTTAAATTGTGGCATAACCACAAACCATTGTATGCCATTAACAGTGGGGTTCCAATGACTGACTGACAAACAAAATCTTAGCACACTGAGTCTGCTTCTCCCAGTAGTAAACACATGTTATTAATGAAATGATTCTAACAGGCTACACAATTGGAAGCCTTTTCCCTGATTGACAGGCTATGCTTTTCTTAACAGGCCAAATAAAGAGTACAGTTGTATTCTTGACTTTGTGGAGTAAAGACTCAGAATCACTCCAGTAGTTTCTCCATTCAGTTACAGCCTACTGGAACAATCCTCTGGCCATTCACCCTCCTACACACACTCTGCTGCCTGAATCAGAAGGGACCAGCATTCCTGAAGAGCGCTGCCCTCCAATGCCTACTGCTTCCTTTCCATCACTGACCCACTCCTCTGCCATCACTGGCATTGCTTAACAGAACAACTGATTGGAAATAATAATGATATCAACATGCCCATGGCATGAGATCATGACAGTATCACTCAGAACTACTGCAGATTGGTACAGTTTAATTGCCAGCTGCTTGAAATAACACTTACCAAGCTCAAGTGGGTATGCAGCAGCAGGCTGAAGCAGATGGGCTTGCTCATTCATAGACCCTATAGCTGATCCTCGTCAGAAGAAACAACAATGGCCAAATGACCAGGATGAGAAATGCTGCACAATTTCACCATACTTTGCTTCTTTCCACAAGGAGTGGATGAGCTACACATCCAAAACATCTTTAATGACAATTCATACCAAAACTGTCTTCACAACTGTCAAGGCTGGACACGCAACATTCAGGCATGGGATCTAGTTACAGAGGCAGCAGCTGTGCTCTTCAGGCTATTAAGCAGTCTTCACTACTCCAGTCAACTCTCCATATATGCCACTGGAGCATCATTTGGATGGATGTAAGTTGCAGCACAGGAGATTCCACCTCAACACAAGGGGGAACTTCTTTGCTGTAAGGGTCACAAAACACTGGAACAGGCTCCCCAGAGAGGCTGTGGAGTCTCCCTCTCTGGAGACTTTCAAGTCCTGTCTGGGTGTGTTCTTATGCAACCTGAGCTAGACTGTATGGTCCTGCTCTGGCTGAGGAGTTGGACTCAATTTGGGTCCCTTTCAACCTCTGACATCCTGTGATCCTGTGATTTGCCAGACTGGTGGATGAGAGAAGGGAAGCAGGGGTTTCTGTCAGTGCTGCTGCCAAAAGGCAAACATGCGAGTTGAACTCAAGCCTCAATGTGATGAAGCCGCACCACTTTATGGGTAGTTCACTCATCTGGATTATCATTACATCCAGTGATGCTAGCAGCCAGTAAGCACACACGGATACTCATGTGCTCAAAAGACAGGGATGGAGTATTTGTCTTACACAGCCAGGTGTGTGTCTGTACAGCAAAACTACTCTCACTACACCACATGCTTGGCCTCCAGAGCAGAAAAGACAGGATTAAATACCTGAGTTTCAGGGAGGTACTTAGTGGAGAACAGAGAAGCAGTATTTTATGTTGAGCACATGCAGTATTCTACTCTCATCACTATCTCAGGCCTTTTCTGATTGTTTGTTTCCATGTGGAATAGAGCAGGTACTAAAACAAAAGGTCAGTATGAACATCATTATTCTGAGAGCATTACAAGAAACTCTTCTGTTGCATCACCTACATGTGAGTGGCAATTTTGTTGGAGAAAACAGTTAGCCTTCATGGGATTCAGTGTTTGATTTCAAAGAAGCAAGCTGTGAATGCTGAAAGGAGACTTCTTCCCTGTCAGAGTGCACGTTAAAGCAATCTGTCACAGCTGAGTCAGAGGTATTTCCATGCTGCACTGCTCTCCCTGTCTGTGGTGTACAGCATGCTGCACAGCCTGAACTGCTACGTCAGGCTACGAAAAGCTTGGCTGGTCACTTCTAAAATCTATTATCCATCTCCCTCTTAGAGACATCACACATATCCCTACTCTGCAGCCTTTGTGGGCAGAAGAGTGGACTTAAGGGTGAAAGGGAACAGAAACTTAGAAGAGCTGTAAGGAATGAAGCAGTGGTGGTGCTGTCAGGCAGGATTATGCGCAGGGCTGTGACCCTGTCTTCTTCTAAAGATGCACAAAGGATGGTGTGAATGCTCTCCAAACAACTAATGCAGACATTCCTGGATTGTTCCTGTAGTCTGGTATCTCTTGCACATTTATGCTCCCACTCTTGTCCTTGCTCCTTCCTGTTCATGTGGAAATAAACTGCTTCTCCTGCAGAAGTGACCAAAGCCAGAAAGCCAGTCGTTCCACTACTGCTGTTTACTACCACATCCTTTTTGCGGCTAAGTAGTAGTCACAGGCTTAACCTAGAAGTTCTCTTCAGACTCTGCTCCTGAGGATCCTTCTTCCCAAGAAAAGAACACCTATTCTTCAAACTGAACTTCAAGGAAAGAGCTAAATTGCCTTTTGCCTACTCAGTGTTGCACTATCTTCTGTTTCTCTCCTTAATAACAGTGGCAAACAAGACTCCCCTGCTTTCCACAAAGAGGAGGAATGGCAAAACAAGAGAAAGTGATCCAGCCGTAAATTGCTTTAAACACCGGACTTAGGCAAAGCTGTCAGTCAAGGCACTTCTGAATCAGCCACAGCATGGAGTATTCTAAAATAAAGTGACACCCTCACATTAAGCCTTGGACATTAACAAGCAACTGTCTTAAACCCTAAATTTGTGGAAGGCAGTTTCAGTGGGATTAATGGCAATGTTGATACTAATTGTCATTATTATATACTAGGAATCATACTAAAGGTAACCTGAACTATTGCTAAGCAGAGATTCGTAGATTCCTGCCTCTCAGGGATCAAGGAGGGAGAATGTGAAGTCTGAGTTTTACTGCTCCAGCTTGGCTGGCTGTGATGAGGGCTTAGTTGTGCCATAAAGCACAGGCGTATGCTGCTGTCAGCGAGACTCACGGTGTTCTGGGGCAGCAGCACTGGGCCCCTGGGATGTTACATTGTTTGCTTTGCTAAGTAAACAGCCAGGAGTTATCCGGGCAGCGAAGGACACAGATGAGCAGGCAGTCTGCAGCATACCAAGTACAAGAATAAAAGTCTTTGAGTGAGAGTCAGAGAATAAACAGTAACAACATCCTTGGGATGCAATATCCAGTGGTCTGGGGTCATCAGAAACGTATACAAAAGAAAGCTAAGGGACTAATGAAAATAAAATAGATCCATTCTTCTGCTCTTGTGGGTAGAGCAAGAAAGACTTTGCGGAGGGGAAAAAATTGTTCCTCACTTTGATTTTAGCAAGTGTCAAACAGAGCTTCCAGGTGGATTTTTTTATGTACCACCTATTCTGGGACCTGAGCCAAAACTCAAATTGATTCATTGAAAATCTCTGCCCTCCCTTGTTTTCAGTAGGCTTTGAATCAGCTCATAAAAGCAAACCTTCTTTTTCTACTTGAGTATTTACTGACAGTCAAAGGTAAGATAATCATAGAATCATAGAATGGTTTAGGTTGGAAGGGACCTCAAGGATCAGCCAGTTCCAACCCCCCACCATAGGCAGGGACACCTCCCACTACAACAGGTTGCCCAAGGCCTCATTTAACTCGGACTTGAACACCTTTGGGGGGGGAAGCAGCCACAACCTCCCTGGGCAACCTGTGCCAGTGTCTCACCAACCTCACTGCAAAGAACCCTTTCCTAACATCTAGTTTGAATCTCCCCTCCTCCAATTTAAACTCATTACCCCTTGTCAATCCATTACCAAGACCTTGTCAGTAGTCCCTCCATAGCCTTCCTGTAGCCCCCTTCAGATACGGGAAGGCCTCTATAAGGTTTCCTCGAAGCTTTGACTTCCCCAGGCTGCAGAGCCCCAGCTCTTGTATCCTGTCCTCATAGCAGAGCTGCTGCAGCCCTCTGAGCACCTTCATGGCCCCCTTCTGGACTGGCTCTAACAGTTCCATGTCCTCCTTGTGTTGGGGGCTCCAGAACTGCACACATAGTGTCCTTGGACACATTTCTAACCGATGCAGCTCAGACCTCCTTTGTTTGAAAACATAGCCCCATGTTGTATGAGAAAAATCTCTCTGTGTGATACTACCATAAACTTGCAACAGATGAAAAAATGCTCTCCGGAGTCTCTTCCTCTCATTTTGGAAGCAGAAAAATGAGATCCACAGCACATTTAAAATCTCCCCAAGTTCACTGATCAAAGAAATCCGTGTTTATCAACAATGTTTGTGTTTAAATAAAACTGTCCACAGCACACAAACATCAAAATCATTCCCCTAGCTCCTCGACGCTGATGGTTTATGGCGCTGGGCACAGAGCATGCCTCCCCACCCTCTGCTATGTAAATAGTGCTTCCCCGATGGCAGCTTTCTGCTATCAGTTCTACACCAGCCTCTCTTTCCCCCTTTGAAATGTCTAGATAACACTGGGAAAGTTGCATGGGTTACTGGCTTGAACACAGCCTTGAGAATCAGAAGTCCTGGTTTCTAGTCTCCTCTCTGTCAGCACTTTGCTGTGTGACTGTGACCAAGTCACTCATCTTTCCTAGTCGTTGTTCTGCCATCTGCCATTCTCCAGATCCTTCATCAATGCTAATTTTAGTGAGATCATTAATCACAGAATGGTTTAGGCTGGAAGGGACCTCGAGGATCATCCAGTTCCAACCCCCTACCATAGGCAGGGACACCTCCCACTAGAACAGGTTGCTCAAGGCCTCATCCAACCTAGCCTTGAACACCTCCAGGGAGGTTGTGGAGCACAGAAGCACAGAATGTCACCAAAGATCACATTCTGTGCTTCTGTGCTCCACAACCTCCCTGAGCAACCTGTGCCAGTGTCTCACCACTCTCACTGCAAAGAACTCTTTCCTAACATCTAGTTTCAATCTCCCCTCTGCCAGTTTAAACCCATTACCCCTTGTCCTGTCATTACAAGACCTTGTCAAAAGTCTCTCCCAAGCCCTCCTGTGGCCCACTTCAGATCCTGGAAGGCCATTAGAAGGTTTCCTCGAAGCCTTCTCTTCTCCAGGCTTCAGAGCCCCAGCTATTGTAGGCTGTCCTCATAGCAGACGTGCCACAGCCCTCTGAGCATCCTGGTGGCCTCCTCTGGACTGGCTCAAACAGTTCCATGTCCTTCTTGTGTTAGGGGCTCCAGAACTGCACACAGTAGTCCAGGTGGGGTCTGAGGAGAGCACAGCAAAGGGGCAGAATCCCCTCCATGCAAGCAATTTTCTGGAGTTTTCTCTCACAACTTAAAATAGACTAGTGACTACTGCAGGCAGGGACTGAAAAGATGATCTCTGACTCAGTGTAATTTCTGTAGTGACAAAAACAAACAGAGCTTGGCCAGGGACTAGAAGTCCAGCAGCATTGTGAATACCCCTAAGTGCCATCCAACACACCCGGGAAGCAGCAGCTGAGCACTCAAAAAAAGCTGCGGGAAGAGGGGAGGTGGAGATGTATGACAAACAAACCAACCCAGCAAAAATCGAGAGAAAAGGTTAGAATCATGGAACCATAGAATTGTTTTGGTTGGAAAAGACCTCCTCATGGAGTCCAACCTTCAATCTAACACCACCATTAACCATGCCCCAAAGCTGACACAGAGCAGGTATTTTTCAAGGGCTCTTTGTAGTCTCTCCTTTCATCAGGGAGACTTTTGAGGCCTCTTTGAGTACTGTAAAAGACCAAAAATCTCTTTTGCTAAAAACATCTCACATTTCATTTTGAGATGGGAGTTTAGCCTTCCAGAAAAGACTGAAAGGCAAGTCCCTATTCTAGAGAGAGTGAATTAATGGGGAAGTAGTGAGCACAGAGATTCAAACTTAATATTTTTTAGTTCACACAAAGGCAGCATAAAAAATAGATTATTTTATGACAGTGTGAGCAATGGATCTGCCAAAGTGAATTTAAACTCAGCTCCATAACAGGATTATATCCCATCAAGTGGTGTGACACGTAATATTTCATTTTCTGGCTCACTACTACTCTGTCTGTGAGAAAACATAAAACTGCTATCTTTGCAGCCTTTACTATTCACATATTCTGAGGCTGCGTGGTATTAATTAATCAGAAAGGAAGTCAGAATTCTTATATGAAATATCTTTCCATTTTAATCCTAATTCAAACAAGCTGAGGCCCAAAATGGTAAGAGCTGATCATGACAAAAAGAGGAAACAGGAAATATATTTACTCAAAAGATGTCTGCTGATGGACTTGTTTTACTTTTTCCTTTCCTGAATGAAAAATGGGAAGATGATTTTCTTCCACACAATCAATCTTGTATCCAGAAAATTGAAAAAAAAACAAATTTGTGATCAGTTGTGTTTACTGGAGAATAAATTTCAGAACATGACAGCTAGTTTATAGCTAGGTAAACGATTGCATGACTTTAAAGCCATCCAGAACCCCACCTTCCTGTGCTGGCACTATATTGCCCTTGGAATTTCCAGAAGCAGTGCTGCAAAAGACCTCCTTGTTTTAACATATTAACCCTATTTGTCACTGACCTGGGCATATATTTATATTCTTCAACTACTGCAGGAGATAATTCATTCATAGAACCATAGAATCAAGCAGGTTGGAAGAGACCTCCAAGATGATCCAGTCCAACCTAGCACTCAGCCCTGGCCAATCAACCAGACTATGGCACTAAGTGCCCCAGCCAGGCTTTGCTTCAACACCTCCAGGAACGGTGACTCCACCACCTCCCTGGGCAGCCCATTCCAATGCCAATCACTCTCTCTGCCAACAACTTCCTCCTAACATCCAGCCCACACCTCCCATGCCACAACTTGACACTGTGTCCCCTTCTTCTGTTGCTGGTTGCCTGGTAGAAGAGCCCAACCCCACCTGGCTACAGCCTCCCTTCAGGTAGTTGTAG
>WAAF01006443.1:1111297-1223067 GCA_013400475.1 Tricholaema leucomelas | reverse complement strand
GCCTGGCTGCTCCCCAGCCTGTCCCCTGCTGCTTGGGGTTGTGGCCTAAGTGTAGAACCTTGCACTTGGCTTTGTTCAATCTCATCCCATTGACCTCTGCTCACCCATCCAGCCTGGTCCCTCTGCAAGACTCTCCTACCCTCCAACAGATCAACACCTGCTCCTAGCTTGGTGTCATCTGCACACTTACTGATGCTGGACTCAATCCCCTCATCCAGAGCACTGACAAAGATATTAAACAGGACTGGGCCCAGCACCGATCCCTGGGGGACACCACTAGTGACAGCTGCCAACTGGATGTGGCACCATTTACCACCACTCTCTGGGTCCTGCCTTCAGCCAGTTCTTGACCCATTTCAGAATGAATCTGTCCAAGCCACGAGCTGCCAGCTGTGCCAGGAGCTGCTTGAGGCAGATGGTGTCAAAGGCTTTGCTGAAGTACAGGTAGACTACATCCACAGCCTGCCCCACATTCACCAGGCAGGAATCTGATCGTAAAAGAGGATTCTGTTCAACTCTTTAAATAGTTGATAGGACACCTTGGACTATGGGATATATTGCAATCAAAAATGAGCATCAAGTAGGGCATTCACAGTGAAGTTGGCCAGTGTCAGGTAGGAAGTGATTAAGTAGCTTACTGTATTATAGCAACACCCAACCTTGAAAGCATTCATCAATAATTATAGCCTAGACAAGAAACATATTTCTAAGGTACAACATTGCAAACTATGGCCAAACCATATGCTGAGCAACATCCAACTCAAAGCATAGTAGCAGAGCAATACAGCTTCAGAGCAATGTTATAGTTGGCTCCTGTGAAATATACCTTCAGTTTTTCACTAAAAAAATAGAAGTTCTATTAGCACAGGAAATTTTAGCTGATGACAAATCTATCAGCCAACTGACTGCTAATTCAGCTTAGCTGTTCAAAGACCTCCTCATCATAAACACAGAAGGGCATTTCTCCTTGGCAAGATGTTTTATCTGTTTTTGAGTTTGACATGAAATATCTACTGGACATATCTCATATGGGCTTGGGGCACAAAACTCCTGGCAACCCAGAGACTTGCATAGTGCTGAAGACAAGAAGTGGTGCCCAGTCTTGTGCTGCTGCTCTCCTGCACTTTCACATCTCTAACTCTTCTTAAAGAATCATAGAATCAACCAGGTTAGAAGAGAACCTCCAAGATCATCCAGAAGCAACCTAGCTCCTTGCTGAGGGCATTTCATAGGTCAGGATACCCCCTAAAGATGACATTCCAGCCTTTCTTCCAGCTCTTTCTCAGAAGGCCCAATGACTTGGACAGAGAGGACAGCAAAGGAAAGAAATCCAGGAATACCTGGAGGAGGATACAGGAACAGAAAGATAAAAAACATGAGTCATTGCACATCCTGGCAAAAGTCCTCTGGGGATGTTCCTAGGGTGGGATCTGGTGAAGACCTGTTTGTAGATGAGGTTTAGGAAGCAACACTGCTTTTCCCTGCTCTCCTCTTTCAGCATTTAAGTTTTTCATTCGCTGCCTAGACTGCATTTTAGCTGACTGGACAAAACAGCCCTGCCAGAGCTCTCTGGATACCCCATGAGCTCAGGGGATGGGGTTACAAGCTGTCTGTCATTTACTACTTACTCCAGAGGAACCCAACTGTACAGAGATGTCTGGTTTGCTTTCCTTTCTCCAGAGTCTTTCTCCAAGAACAAAAGCCTTACAAGATGTCTATTAATTTACATAGGAAACTGATCACAGAAACATGGAATGTTAGGGCTTGGAAGGGACCTTGAAGATCATCTAGTCCAAACCCCATGCCAGAGCAGGATCATCTGGAATAGGTCACACAGAAATGCACCCAGATGGTTCTAGATTTTCACTGTCACCTTCCTCCTTCATTTACATAACAATCCCATACTTCCCCATTCATATACATTTGAGCTGCTCTGAATACAGCATCCCAGGACTCCCCAAAATGCAGTGCTACACTAGACAAGGCACTTTTCCTCCAGACAAAATCTGCTGCAATTAAGATTTAAAGAGTGGCAGTAAAGCCACTGAACTTAGAACACTGACCACAAAGGAAGTTAACACCAAAGATGCTGAAAGACTATTACTACCAAAATAGCAGGCATGCTTCCAGCAAAAAGATAACAGACAATGGACATGTCTGGACAGATGCTGATATTAAAAGTTGTATCAAGCCCTTAAAAAAAAAAAGGCACAGCACTTAGCCAAAAATTTCTTACCCTTCAAAAGCTCTGCAGAAAACATTTCTCATAATTTGCTACTTGAAGTCTGTTCTAAAGTGGTTATAAGTTACCACAGGCAATGTACTGCTCTTTGGCCAAAATAAAGAAGGAAAACCAAGTATGTCTACTATAGAAATGTGCCCAAGCCCTGAAAATAAATGGAGATCTCCAATCATCCACCCACATACCCAAAAGCAGAGTGAGCTGAAAGATTTCTTCCTAGGCTGAGCACCTTTGGCATATCTTCAGTGCAATAAAGATTGGTGTAGCATCCTCTTGATGTAACACAGGCTGTTGACTACAGCAATCACTCTAAAGAAGTACCAGAGTGCACTGACTGCACTGCTAGTCTGAGTCTGGAGTGATTCTGTTGCTGGATAGCCTCACAGCCTTCTATAATCTTAGGGTTTGGGACACTAGTTCAAAAGTTCAGCTCTTCATATAGTTGCAATGGCATCAAGTATCCCTTCCTTGTCCTTTCTTGTTTAGTTTTAAGTACTGAGAATCACAGAATCATAGAATCGACCAGGTTGGAAGAGACCTCCAAGCTCAGCCAGTCCAACCTAGCACCCAGCCCTAGACAATCAACCAGACCATGGCACTAAGTGCCTCATCCAGGCTTTGCTTCAACACCTCCAGGGACGGTGACTCCACCACCTCCCTGGGCAGCCCATTCCAATGCCAATCACTCTCTCTGCCAACAACTTCCTCCTAACATCCAGCCTACACCTCCCCTGCCACAACTTGAGCCTGTGTCTCCTTGTTCTGCTGCTGGTTGCCTGGCAGAAGAGATCAACCCCACCTGGCTACAGCCTCCCTTCAGGTAGCTGTAGACAGCCATGAGGTCTGCCCTGAGCCTCCTCTTCTGCAGGCTGCACACCCCCAGCTCCCTCAGCCTCTCCTCACAGGGCTATGTGCTCCAGACCCCTCACCAGCTTCATTGCTCTTCTCCTGACACATTCCAATACCTAAGCATCTCTCTTGAATTGAGGAGCCCAGAACTGGCTTGGCACTCCTTTCAAAAGGAAGAAGTTTCTCCAGTCTCTGATTTTTTCCTTCAGTGGTGTCTCGCCAGTTGTGCTAACTGTGCTAGCCAGTGTCATAGAGAAAACAGTTACTCCAGGCTGCTAAACTCATTTTCACTTTTCAGTGAAATAAATTCTAACTGATTTCTGAGAGGGTGAAAAGCCAGTGCATTGACATAGTAATACAGACTGTGAGATTTGCAGTCTAGAATTTAAAGTCTTCTATTGTAAAACCAAGCAATATATTGCATGCCATGCGGATTAAGCTGATCTCTAAGCCATCTTTGTTCCAGAGACCATTACCCTCCATGGAATGGAATCCTCAAATCTTTGTGGAAGAAGGTTCTATTTATAGAGGGAAAACATATTTCTTAACAAGAGTATTTACTGGAAATGCTGTCAATTCATTGCACATAATAAAGGTGCCAGGTAACTCCTTCAGCATCTTCAAGAAGGACAAAACTCAAGGGCAAGCAGGGGACAAATTACATCAAAGCTTTCCTTTGCCTCATCTGAAGGCAAACTTGAGATTCTATTGCAGGGGGAGAAGACTGGAAATAGCTGACTGACTTGTACATGTTGAGAACAGGCATAGAACCAGAGAATCATAGAATCAGCCAGGTTGGAAGAGATCTCCAAGCTCATCCAGTCCAACCTAGCACCCAGCCCTAGCCAATCAACCAGACTATGGCATTAAGTGCCTCATCCAGGCTTTGCTTCAACACCTCCAGGGATGGTGACTCCATCACCTCCCTGGGCAGCCCATTCCAATGCCAATCACTCTCTCTGGCAAGAACTTCCTCCTTGCATCCAGCCTAGACCTCCCCTGCCACAACTTGAGACTGTGTCCCCATCAACATCTGTTTCTGGTCTTTTGGTGAAGAATCCCTTCAGGTGATAATTGGACTGAAAGTACTTATTTTGTTTACATAGGTCACTTTCTTCCACATTCAGAGAAAACAAAAACTCTCCTGTAGGGCTGATGGTTTAGATGCTGAACTCTTGGTTCCCGTGGCAGAGATTTTCTGTATTATGTTGCTCACATATTACCCAACCTCGAAGACTACAAAATGGGCTGTGCCTTGGCACATTTCTTTAAGTTTTCTTGTCACAAAATCTTGTGAAAGCATGAAAATGTAAACTGCCAGAAGAGACCAACCCCCACCTGGCTTCAGCCTCCCTTCAGGTAGTTGTAGACAGCAAAGAGGTCACCCCTGAGCCTCCTCTTCTCCAGGCTAAACAACCCCAGCTCCCTCAGCCCCTCCTCATAAGGCTTGTGTTCCAGGCCTCTCACCAGCTTCATCGCACTTTGTCCCATCGTTGTCGTCATCATCATCATCGTTGTCATCGTCATCATTTCTATCCAAGATGCTCTCTCTGACCACCTCCAGGATTTTTCAGGACACTATTAACATGGGGCAACCACTCAGGAAGCTAGTCAGGAAAAAAGCAGCACTTTAATGTGGTTTCACATTTTAATATAGGATGAATGAAACCACTATTTAAGTCTCTTTTTTATCTCTAGACTGATGCTATTTACATACCTACCAGATGATATTTACAGTTTCAGCATCTTGCTTCCCATGAAAGAAGAGTAAGTTTTGTTGGTTTTTTACATTTTATTACAGTAGTAAAACCCCAGAGGATCAATGGAAAGCACAAACCTCTCTGGATATAATGATCAGAGTTTTATTTCTATAGAGTAAAGTAGTTTTGTTTGGAACCCAATCTTAATTTTATGGCATCAAATACTAAAGCAGTTACAACTCGCTGAGAGGTGGTCCCTTCCTTTGCCAGGTAGCAAAAGAAGAAAAAAGGACTTCATTTGTATATGTAGAACTTAAAAATGATAGGAAAATATTTAGAGACACTTCCAAAGGCTCAGTGAAATCTGATCTGAGGACATGTACCGCAAGGACACCCTCTGATGCGCAGAAAATCCTCCAAGAGTGTCATGTTCTGTAACAAAATATGGGCAATCTGGGATGACACAGTCACCCACTGCTTCAAAAACAAGTACAAAGAGAAGAGACAGTTCCGCAGACATTTATAAACAGGCAAAATCATGAACCAGGTTACAAATAGGACTGGTGTAGAGAAAAAGAGGTCTTGCAGAAGAGTTCAGAATTTATGAGTGAGGCTGCCTTCCATACTTGGTGGTTAACTACAAAACCTGAAACGTGGCTTCAAAAAGCATAGAGAAGCATTCTTGCATTTCACCAGAAATCAAATTTTACATCAGAAAAATCTTTATTCTAGTCAAACTTCACTCTCCCTAAATACTGGTAAGAATTCTGAGGACACTTCTCTCTCTTATGAGACCTCAGTACACAGCTAAATGTCCTCCTTTAGAGATACTAAATATGGAATTCTAGGAGAAATGAATGTACTCTGCTTTCTTAGCAGAAATCAGTTCAACAAAGGATGCTTTGTTTCTTTCTTTTAATGACTGTAGATTACTTTGTCTTCCAGATTGCTATACACAGGCCACCATCTTCACTCAAGACTTGGAAGTGTGGCAGCTAAGTAATAGCATCACATAATGTAGCACTGGCCTGAACAAAGAAAGGCGTTTGTAACATGGGTGTGACACAGTGGACAGCATGAAATGATGAGACACCAGACTGCAACTGAAAAATAAAAGGGATGTTTCTTGAGGCTTACTAATGACTCAAGAAATCATCACCATCTTTAACATTCACTAATGCTGTTCAAAGTTACCCACATAGGAGCTAACATTGTTTTTCCACCTTCATCAACTCCACAGTAAATATTTTGGTTAAGCAAGTCTCAGGCTGAGGCCGGGAAAGGCTCTTCACAAATCCGTGAAGCTCAGGTTCAGTACCAGATGTTGCTGAATGGTGTGCAATGGCACAGGTGACACTTTCAGCTGCTTGGCACTTTATTGGTGAAGAACGAATATGAATATGTTAGAGCAGTCAAGACCTGCAATCAGCAATCTTAGTTCTTGACTCCATTTAGTTGCCTGATGAGTTGTAAGTGATTCTTCAGCTGCTGGAACTTTAGGAACCAACATTTCCACTGAATTGTCTATTATACCTGATTATGATTGGTGTTTTCTTTAGGGTTGCCAGCATTTGTCATGAAAGGAGCTGAATTTTCCAGATGTTTATTCAGTAATTAGAGCGACTTCTGCTTTCCAATATTGAAACTTTCCTAAATGCTCCTACCACCTTCTTTTCACCAGATATTCTCAAACATCACAGCTATCACTATTCTTCCAACTTCACGTTTTACTTTTACACTGTTGAGTTAATTTAGCAAAACCCATGAAGTAATTCAAACATGGCAAGTTCTGCTTGAATTGTGAGTTCTGGGTAATCTTCCTGTTCCTGAACTAACGACAGCTTCTTTCAGCACTCCTCATAAAACAACCAAGTATGTCTCATTGGCTTTGTCATCCAACTTATATCATCACATTATGGGCTATGGAAACTTACTTCAAAGCATTTCAAAGTTTTGATCATAAAGAATCCTGTAACTTGCATCACTATTCCAGTAAAGTTTCAAGTGTCTGCTAAACTTGCATTTGAGCACATTACCTCTTGAAAAGTAGCACTGCAAATCCTACTAATGAGGAAAAAATGCCTTAGAGCTATCAGGCAAAAGTCTCCATCTACTTAATTAATAAAGCATAAGGCATTAATACCTGATAGAATAATTCCCTGAATTCTGCAAAATAATGTACTTATTTACACATCTGCCAAACCCAGAAATACAGCAGTGCTAGACAATTTGTCTTCTTGCACTAACACAGGGCAGGGACAGTTAGAATGGAAAAGAATAATAATTCAAAACATCACTAAATATTAATTGGATCATTAGGGGGAAAAAAATTGTTCCAGCAGGAATCTGAATTTCAAATCATTTGCCTATTGTTGATCATCACCACAACAATGCTAAAACTTTGGAGGCAAAATCGAGCGAGACTGAACTGTTGGGCTGCTGAACATGAGAGTATTGAAAGATAGACAGGAGATGAGTGGGGCCAAAAGTCTTACAGCTGAGACAGTTGTCAAAAATTGCTTTTAGCTTGAGGAGAAAATCAGTATAATTAAGGCATGAGGCATCTCATTGCAGAGTTACAGGTTAGGTGAATTACATTCAAGAACTGTCTGGGTTTTTTCCCCACTGTTTTTAAAGGGAATTTAGTGATTGGTTCACACATTGGTCCTACACTGCTGATGGCTAATTACCGAAAGTGAATTCTGCCCAGGATACCTGAACTGGAGCTACTGAAGGACAGAAAGGAATATGATGACTTAAACCTCTAACACTTCGTGAACAAGTAGGAACAGAGCCTGGATCTGAAAAAAATCACTTTCTTAGTGCTTAAATGAACCAAACCACAGAAATCTGAGGCTTGCCCTTCACGAGCTGGCAGATTGATATTTGTTGGCACTCCGTTTTTGTGATGATGTCAGATTGATTATTTCACCCTAATCAAAATCAGAATGTATGTGACATTTTGTTTATGCCAATCCTCTTTTTGTTCTTGTGTATAAACAGATACACCAGTGCTAAACATCTACAATTTTGTGTCACAGACACAGATGTGGAGCAGTATGGAGGCTTTCAAAAAAGTTGAGAGCTGCTAAAATCAATGCCCATGCTTCAGAAGGCTGCGTGCACCACATTACTGCAACTTACTACTCAGCTCAAGAAAAAACAGCACTCTGCAGGATTTGACAGCACAACAAGAAAGTGGCACAAGTTCTGCTAGGAGATGGTAGATTCACAGAATCATAGAATGGTTTAGGTTGGAAGGGACCTTAAAGCTCATCCAATTCCAATCTCCTGCCAACAGGTACTTAACTGTACTTAAATATATTTGAGGATGATCAGAGCACCTCTCCTATGAGGACAGACTGAAAGAGCTGGGGCTGTTCAGTCTAGAGATGAGGAGGCTCCCAGGTGACCTTCTTGTGGCCTTCCAGTACCTGAAGGGGGCCTACAATAAAGCTGGGGAGGGACCTTTTAGGCTATCATGGAGTGACAGGACTAGGGGGAACGGAGCAAAGCTGGAAGTGGGTAGGTTCAGACGGGACGTGAGGAGGAAGTTGTTCAGCATTAGAGTGGTAAGAGTCTGGAATGGGTTGCCCAGGGAGGTGGTTGAGGCCCCATCCCTGCTGGTGTTTAAGGCCAGGCTGTATAAGGCTCTGGCCAGCCTGATCTAGGGTAGGGGTGTTGGAACTAGATGATCCTTGTGGTCCCTTCCAACCCTGACTGATTCTACGATTCTATATTTTACCAAAGTTTCAGCCTCATCATCAATGTCTGAATTCCGTCAGAATTTCAGTCTTGAGGAATGTCCTTTAAACAAGTCTTTTGAGGAGCAGCTGTGGGAGCTGTGGAGAAGAGAAGGCTGAAGGAAGACCTTACTGTCCCCCAAATTTACCTGAAAGGAGGCTGGAGTGAGGTGGGTGCTGGTCGTTTCTCTCAAGTAGCTATCACTGGCAAGAGAAAATGGCCTCAAGTTGTGCCAGGGGAGGTTTAGGTTAGATATTAGGAAGAAGTCTGTTTCTTGAAAGAGTGGTCAAGCATTGGAACAGGCTGCCCAGGGAGGTGGAGGAGTCACTGTCCCTGGAGGTGTTAAAACAATGTGTAGACATGGCATTTTGGGACACAGGTTAGTGGTCATGGTGGTGGTGGATTGACAGCTGGGCTTGATGAGGTCTTTTCCAACCTTAATGATTCTTTCAATTAACACCTTAATGCATCCAGCACTTCTGCTGCAACTTGACTTTGCAACAGAGCAATTATTTGTGGTGGTTTTCCCCCAAGAGCAGGGGCTACTTAAAGCTCCTTATTTCATAAATAGCTTTTAAAACTCCCCCTAGAGCCTGCAATCCATAGAGGTGAAGCTCTTACTGGAAATACCTTGATCAAATCCAGCATCATCTTCCTGATCTTTGGTGTGCCCACGTTGCAGCCAGAGGTGGGACAGCTGTGTGCTCAGGCACTCCTGAGCGAGCCCTACCCTTGCCAACAGCACTGTGAATGAGTAGCAAAGGTTTCGGCAGAGGCTGTGCAGCCCCACGGGGTGGTGGTGCGGATGGCAGCAGCGTGAAGCTAGCCAGGCTCCGTCTGTCTCTGCTGCAGGCACACATCTGATTGCATTGCAGACATAAGTCATCTTACTTGATTTTGTGTATCTATGACTGAGTCAAACTTTCCTCACGCTACCAAGCCTTAAACTGGAAAGCTTCTTTCTGTGTACAGTGAGTCAATACACTCTGACTCTGTTTTCAGGATTCTAGAAAGACAAGGCTGGAAAAGCAGTATAAATCATTCCATACTGGAAATAATTACTTACACTTGAATTCTGTAATCCTTATTTGCACAAAACTCACATAGACCTTAGTGGGAGTTCAGCTCAGTTAATGACTGAAGTACTTGGCCCTTAATTCCTTTTTCTGCCCTGCTATCAGATGTATTATTATTATGAGAAACATCTGTAATAATACTTTACACTTCCATAGCCCCTGACATCTGGAGGCTTCAACAAACTCTCTCTGCAATCACTATTAGGTATTCTTATGTTACCAAGGACGTCGAGTAAGTTCCCCAGGACAGAGATACAAAGCTTATGCATTATGCAGCTCTTAAAAAAATGAAATGAGGCTGCATTGATAAATACCATCCTTTATACAACCCATGTCTGAGCAACCAACTGGGGAGAGTGCGATCAAAAGTGACTGATGCTGAAGATTAAAAAGCGCCATAGATGCCTAACATCAAAGAATGTCACTCTCAGCTATCTGTACTTGAAAATTCTTGTTTTGCTTTTCAGACTCTAGAAATCACTTAAGAGACATGAGGCCAGAAGTCTGAGTGGGACAATAATGTGGTTTCTGTTTATGCTTGCTAGCTTGTCTGTGTTTATCTGTGGGCTGCAGCTAACTGATCACATACTTATCTGTTCCACTGTGGCAAACCAGCACTGTTTGCTTTTGAGTTTTCTTCCTCAAAGTACTTTAAAAAATGCTTCTTGATATCAAGCAACCAATTATTGTAGGGGATCGTGGACCTGACTATGTTCCATCACACAGAACGTGGCCCGCGGTGAGCGCACAGAATGAGGTGCACAATGCACACGTGGTCATTCCAAACGGAAAACCAACAAACCTCTGCACTGTAAGGAGAGAAATTACAGACTCACCTCATTATATGAGGGGGGGAGCAGGGGAAAGAGAAAAGCTGTAATATCTTGAAAAAAACGCCTGGCAAATGGATCATGAGCAGCAACATATTCGTGACAATGAAAGTAAAGGGTCAATTTTCAGCCCACAGCTAGTTATAATTCATCCCTCATTATAAGGCACTCTGTTATCAGGACTCAAGGATAATAGTTCATTGTTCTGTTAGCTCTTTCAGACACTCAGAACCACAGGACTGCCAATTCTCCTCTGAATATCCCTCACTGTGAAAATACAGAACACTTTACAGCTGTGTATGTTAGCTGTTATATCCCCTTGTATCTTCTTTATGTGGGCTCTCGGGGTGATAGGCTGCACAGTACCTCACTTTGTGGACACTTCTAGCTATAATTTGTCCTTTATCAGATGAAGAAGTACTGTGTTAAGGCTGAGTAGCTGCTACAGATTCGTGTAATGCTGAAACACGAGTGGGCCCAAAGCCAACACAAGTACTTCTGCTTTGAAATATAATGCATGACTTACCTGTACTAACTTAATCATTCAACAATCTAAGATGACAGATTTGGTGCCCTTAGATTCTGCTAGGATGCAGAGCCTCACTGAAAGCCTTAGAATGCCTTAGAAATGTAAAATGCATACCTGACAATTCCAACTCTTAACGTGCATGTTCACTTCAGGGTAGAGGGCTGGCTGAAAGCATTGCCTTAGAGGAGGGGGAGTGAAACAAAGTGAGACCAAGTGTGCTGCCGAGCTGCCTACAACTTTTGGCAGGGGATCAGACAAACAAGTTCAGCAGAGAGTCGATGTAATTTTATTGGACCACACTGTCTCAAGCAATTAGAAAAATATTTGTAAAACATCAGATGAGATGGGGAAACGTGGAGCCCAATAATGCAAAACAATGTTTATAAGACAGAAATTGTGAAACTGGAAGAATAAACACAATTATTCTATCAGCACCTCCAGTTCTTCTGAAGATTACTTAGCTTAAAAGCAAAATGTTGCATTTGAGAGAACTCGGAGTTTAAAATCTTTACAAATGTACACCTACAGGAAGGGAAAAAATGTTATATATGGATTTTTACTGTGAAGCTGTCAGTGCTCATCGACCGAACATTACATGCTACACGACTGCACTTTCTGTTCTGACATTCACATGCATATTTGAGCAAGGAATTAGAATCCAAGGTTGTGCAAGAAGGATCACTTTCAGATCCACAGATTCTTTTTAGAAGAACTACAGATCACCCAATGCACATGTAAGCCGCTCAGATAAATTAACAGTGTGAGGTAAAACATCTTTCTTTGCACTTATTAGTTCCCCCTTTAAACACTTGCCTGAGAAAACCAGTTTTGACAGCTTGCACAGTGCAAGCTTAGACACATACACCAGTAAAGATGGCCACATGCACTGCTTTGTAAGTTGCTGGCAAAGCAGAGATTTGCCTGCACCTTAAGTTAGGACATTTGTTCTTTTCTACCAAGTAGAAATATTTCATTTTCTGCCCCAATTAACATCATAAGACTTGTCACATTAACTGTTCTGTTAAAACTCCAGCTACTTAGGCATTAGTGCACAGGGAAGATTTATCTGTTAATTCTAGGATAACACAGCACTGCCTGGCTGTTGGCAGTTATCTGAGTAATAGGATTGGACAAAATGCAAATATTACTATGGCCATTAGAGGTTCTATCAAGATTAACGATGGTTGTTAACGAATCAGAAGAAGATTCTGAGCTCCCTGGAATTCAGGTGCATTGTGCATATCAATTCAAATCTATCTTCAGCCACGATGGAAACCTGCTGTCTGTGCTTACCCTATGTGCGAAGAGCAAAACAATTCAAGTTGTTGAAAGGCCTGTGTTGATCTGAGTCCTAATGAAAAACTCAGCAGGCCAAATAAGAAAGACATTAAGGTGACAGAAGGGTGTCCTCAGCAAAGGCTCGTGGTGCTCAGTGACAGAGGCAGGACTTTAACAAGCTGCTCCAAGCTAATGAGATGACTACCAGGCTCTTGAAGAATGCTGCTGCCCCAACATTGGGAAGAATTCTCGGTATAGAAAAGATAGCGATCCAAGAGCTGGAACCGCTACAAGTTCCAGTAGTTTATAGACTACTACAGTTACTCAGCTGCAACCTCAGCAAAAGCAGGAACAGGCTTTTAGAACTCCAACCATCAGTTTACCTTCTGGGCTCAAATCCAGTGCCAACACATTCAGACAAAATCTAGAGAGAACAGCCTTTGTTGCCCAAACAGCCTACTCATACTTAGCTCTACAACAATCATTTCTGGGCAACGATGAACATTATCTACAGCATAACAGACTTTTCCCACAAGCACATTCACAATGAAAGCAAGCTGTGAATTTCAGGATGAATGTAAGCCTAGAGAAAGCAGCTCTCTGTTTGAAGTTGTGTTTACAGTGAGACCTTGGCAGTCCTGAAAAACAGCTAAGCTCCGATTTCCGTACAGCCATATACTCTGCAATATATCATCTGTGGAGTAGAAATGAATCCTTTGCATTCCAAAAGCATCAAAGAACCACTGCTGAAGAAGACTAAAACTTCTGTGAGCAATTGCTGAAGGTGGTGGAGGGTGCGTGTGTGACATAGCTGTAACCAGACAGGACATTAAATGTCCCAGCAGAGCTGTTGCTTACAGACATTCTTTAGTGTACTGTCAACATTGGGGAAGAATCTGCTGGGAAACACTGAGAAATTGTGGGTTTTGATACATATTACAGAGTCGGCTGAGCAAAACTGAAGTAAGAGCACATGAATAAAATGGTGATATTCTAACTTCAACCAGCAGCACAGGAAAATATAGGAAGACAAAACTAAAATGGAACTGGGCGGATGAAATGAGAAAGCGTGTCAGACAGCAGAGACAGAGCTGTGTGAATGGATTACACATGAGGTTTGGATGATGGGAAGAAAAAGAGTTTCTAGAAGCAGTCCATATTTCATTCTGAGAGAAGTACTTCAGCAGATCAACTTTCTACTAGATGTCTTCATTAACCACACAAGATTTTTTTTCAAGGATTAATGCTGAGCAAACACGGAGTAAAGAAACCCTTTGCAAGAAGTATTTACAAACATCCATTTGAATGAAACCACAAAGTGCTTGAGATGGTATTTGGTTTACCTCACCATTCATATTCTAAATAATGAAAATTACCTGTATTTGCAGAGAAAAAAAAACTCCATTCACAGTTTTGAGAATATTAAATAGAATTAAACACACAATAGTATCTTTAAGGGCTATGTTTGGAAGTTACAGCTGTATAAAAGGGGAGATGCAATG
This sequence comes from Tricholaema leucomelas, assembly GCA_013400475.1. NCBI lineage: Eukaryota > Metazoa > Chordata > Aves > Piciformes > Lybiidae > Tricholaema lacrymosa > Tricholaema leucomelas. The sequence continues at coordinate 1,209,317 of WAAF01006443.1, read as the reverse complement.
ACAATGTTTGTAAAGCCTGTATGAATATTGTTGGTGTTCCTACCTTCCACATATCTGCCCTTCACCTCCTCAGAAACCAAACTACCTAATAACAGAGCAAGGCATCCTGTATGTTACACGTGCTGGCTCCCACATCTGCAGGCTTTAGAAAGCACAAGTGGTCTTAGGGGGGCATTCAGAGAACAGGACAACAGGTGCCCAGTGCTTTACTGCCATGGTTCCCAGAATCAAAGCCAAAGGCATTAACAGAGCTATCAAAATATTTCTGATGAGTTGGCCTGTGCAGAAGGGACCCTGAAACTCACTGGCCTGGTTCCTTAAGCAATTTGTGCTCCATAAATACATATTTCCTATACACACATATTTGAAACCTAAGAACTCACAAATTTCATTTATTAATATTTAATATTTTCCTACACTGATTATCTCCCGCTCCCTCCTTTAAAGATGTTCCATTCCAACCTTAAAGCTCAGACAAGACTGACAATTCTAGCTAGGCATCTTGCCCAAAATCCTGGTTCCACTTTCTCCTCATGTAGTCACCCAACCTGGTGAAGTATATATCATGACGTGACTGCAAAATACATCCCAAAATGTAAGATATTCCAGTACAAGGTGCAAACAGCACTTCTAAAAATGTTCAGATAAATCCAGAACCTTTTTAGGAGAAACTCTGTGGTTTTTTTTTCCTCCTTTCCTGTTTTCATTACCTCCACAAAAATGTCAGCTGCGTTTGGCAATAGGTGAAGAGTAGGCATCAACGACACAGCCAAAAGAACCCGATCTAGGAACATGGAGACTAGTTCAGAGTACTGTAGATACATGTATGTTAACTTCACCTACAATAAGTTACTAATCTGAATGCCAGCTCATTCTAGCTGCTTAGATACAGACAGTGCAACAACCCACGAACAAGAAAAATACAGTGGTTCTACAGTGTGCACTAAGTAATCAGAAGCAGGAGGCAGCAATGGTAGTTTCATCTTGCAAGCTCCCACAGTGGCTTTTTAAAGGAAGGATCCGAAAGAAAATGTGTAGATTGTAGTTTTAGACTGAAAAAAAGTAAATGGAAGAGGTTTTTGGCTGGTCACATACAGACACATTAGCTTAAATCTCTCAAAGGAAAAAAAAGAAAACCAAACAAAGCCATCTTTGTCTTGCTTACTTGCATCAGTTGACAATCATGGTCCATCACAATCAGCTTACACTCAGGTATAATAAACAGTATTGAGGAGGTTATATTTTAATGTGAGAGATGTAATTTGCTGCTGGTGACAGGTTCAAACCATGCTTGTAAAGCCATCACATAACACATCCTCTTTTAGTCAAACTTAGATTAAGAATAATAATACTGAAGGATAGGTTTTGGCTTGGGTACTCACTGCAGGCACTTCAAAAGGAAGGGAACACAGGGAAACTGGATGCATTTTGATGGACTCACCCAGAGGGCTTTGTGGGTGCATCCAAAAACCATCTTCCAGAAAGCACGCACATGCTCCCATCACACAGTGCTGCTGTGTTACTTGGGCGCATGTGGGGATATGCACGGCTGTGCAGGAGACACAGAAGGAAGAAACTTCTCACCCCATTAGGCACTGAGTGCTTCCAGAAGCTCTGCAAACCATAACAGCAATTTCCCTCCTTGCCCTGCCCCCAGGGTTCATCCTGTCCTTGCACCATCATAAAAGCAGGAAGTCTGTAGAATCACACAACTCTTGCCCTATTTCATACACTTATTTCTTAAGCATCTTCTTGTTGACATATTAGGTTAAATAGACCCATGGACAGCTCTAATGCAAGTATTGTTGCATTTTGATTTTATGTTCTCCTCTTTTCCTTTGTGGAGGAAAAAACCTTCAAATCTGTGAAGTCAGACTGAAGAAATTCCTGCTTTGATGTGTTCTCTTGTATTAAAGAAGATAGCATCAGAAATTAACTTCCCCCAAACCATAAATTTAACAGATTTTGTAAATCTGAATAATAATTTATCTCCAAATATCTGCCTCTAAACTAAAGCAAGTTAGGCCTTTGTAAAAATGTACTTGGTTTATTTCGTTCTTATTTTGCTATCCCTGGCAATAACCAGATCTGAAAGGCTGACTTCTGCCTTCTGCGATAGTCTAGTCCCCCACCTCAGATGCTGAATGTCAGGGCAGTTGGGACAAGTCTTCATGATTTTAGGCACCTATCCAAGAGTGTTGCTGTTTGCTTATTAGGATATAAGAAGTTAATTGGAAGGACACACTTGTCCTTACTGGTAGAAGAAACTGATTGATTACATGATGTGTAATCTCCTATTCACAGGAACAGCAGAACATTGCATTCTAGGGGCTGAGATAAAGAGTGTTTGTGTGTGTGTGGCTGAGGGGAAGGGGCACAGCAGGGGAGTAAAATCCTAAGAATATCGGTGCACCAGATGAGATGTCAGTGGAATAGAAAGTCATCACAGGATAATGGTCTCCTGCTGCTAAATGAAGGCCAAGGCAAAGCAGATGTTGACTCAGAGCAAAGAAGTTTATTTTTAAAGCACAAGACACTGATCCTGTCCTAGTAGTTACTCTGCTAAACTGCCGGGAACATATCAGTCATTCCATTTGACAGGCATTTTGAAGAACTGCATTACTTCTTCCTTCTTATTACTGAGTTGTTATATTTTTGTTGACTTGAAAAAAAAGCCCACCCCCACCCACCCCCAACACCGCCTTTGCTTTTGAAAAAATATGTACAGGAAAGCAATTGCCTTTACATATTGGTAAATGAAATAAAGATAATAGCATCTCTCCTGAGAAAACAGAATGGGAATTATTGGTGTCAGAAGAACCATACGAAAAAAATTACAGTTTGCCAATTAGGCAAGCAGCTCTCAAGTAGGCAGTTAATACTTTAGAAACACCCCAGATGGATGTTTAAACAGCAGCAGCATGGTAGTGTATAATAAAGGCAGAAAAGATAAGGGGGTTGCCTGACTGGGAACAGTGGAAAGAATATAAACTGTCTAGGAATGCAATTATTTTACATGAACGTATTCTCACTACAGTTAAGGACATTTCAATAGCTGAATGTTTTCATCTCGGCTTTGTCTTCAAATACAAGAGGTATATAATATCCACCAAAGGCCCTGGGAGCTGTGAAAACGTATCTGAGAATATAACTCAGCCAGTTCAGCCTAAAACTGGGCCAAAGAATTTGTGAAGCTTTTGCCAAATCTGTGGTGGTGCCATTGCTGTTGTCATCCCCAGCTCGGAAGTTCAGAGGCAGGGATAACAGAAAAATAACTAGATCAAGGACTGACAGAAAAACTATATGAACTTTGATTCTGAAATGTACTAGAGCTTTATTACTGTAATTTAACACTGGCAATGGATTTGGCTTAACGCAAGACATAAAGGTCACTTAATGAGAGCACCCTGCTGGTCTAAGAGATCATTGTGTGGCATTGATCCAGCTGGTGGTCTAGATGGAATGGGTTTCCTCAGCTCCTAGTAACCACTGGTTCTGCCACAATAAAACAGCACTATTTCAACAGGGTGTTGCACTTTAAATATCTATGCAAACAAAACGGGATGCTATCAGTAGTGCCACTGGCAGCTGGAACAGCCTCTTAACATCTCACTAATTCATCAAATGCAGAACAGGACTTGTCTGACAAAAGAGACAAGAAAAAAACTGCATATGGAGATGCCTTCTTGGAAAAAACAATAAGTAAACAAAATACTAACTGAAAATCTCAACTACTCTGGAGTAGGCACTAATGTTTAAATTAAAACATTCAGGGACTTGTGGAAGCCTGCTGGAATCAACTGAGACCTTCTACATTTACTTCATGGGCAGTAGGTCAAGACCCTATTATGTACATTTGGATTTTCACCTGCATAGATTATCAACCTGCGTAAGCCAAGCAAGCACTGAGAATTCATGCTACAAGAGCTTTATTTGAAACACACTATTTACATGCTACTTTATTTAGTTTCTAATCAAACAGCATTTTCTAGTGTAGACAGTTTTTGGAGACAGGTAAAAATCAGCAAGTCTCTGAAACACCCTTTTCAGAAGTGTCTCTGAAACTTCTTTTCTCCACCTCTGGTCCTCAGGGATTTGTGGGGCTGTGCCAAAGCACAGCAAATCCACAATTCATTCATTATTATCTGAACATCAGCAAGAAGTTCATTGCTATGAGGGTGGTGGAACACTGGAACAGTTTGCCTGGGAAGGTGGTGGAGACCCCATCCCTGGAGACATTCAAGGCCAGGCTTGATGGGACTCAGAGCAACCTGATCTAGTCCTGCTCACTGCAAGGAGTTGGACTAGACAACCTTTACAGATCTCTTCCAAACCCAATGTTTGCTGCAATTCTATATGCCTAGGCTACTCCAGATGTCATTCTGCAGGTATGTTACAACTGAAGATGTTATCAAAAGGCTTAAACTCTTGAGACGTTTAAGAATTAATGACTAGAGAAAATAAGAGAGACAAAGAGATTTCAGGGTTATAAATTACTCTAGGAACTAGATGTCACTGTCTGAGCTGCACAAGAGTTACCTGGCTGACTCATCATTCACCATGTGCAAAATATTACAGGTAAACACAGGAGTACGGTCAAATAGCTCACATTTGGGTAGAGCTGACTGCAAGTAACTTATCTGAACAAGCACCAAAGCGCTGGGGGAGGGGACTGTGCACAAGCAAGAAAGCAACAAAGCGAGCACACACAGAGCCTCATTCAGGTGAATCTGAGTAGCTGGTCCCAGTGAATGCAGATTTCACCATCTGGAAATGAAGCTGCTACATGTTTACTAGAGTTCTCACAAAGAAGATTGATCATTTCCAGATTTCCCATTTTGTTGGGATGGATCAACATCTGGAGAAAAGAAAAGCCAGGTTTGCTTTTGCAGAAATTTCTACTACTTTTATGCATTTGTTGAAGCCTGCAAAGGCCTGGGGATAGCAGAGATTCCAACTGCTGACCAAGCCTTTACACTTCCTAGATAGTCATATGAAATAAGCTAAGCAGGATTTTGCCCAATCTTGCTGAAAGAGTTAGTGCTGCTGCATAGGATGCCAAGGCACAGCTCACTCTAAGAAGTTTCTGTCAGCTCTTGCTCGCAGAAGAGTCTTGTAATATCAGAGCTTTTGTCAGAAATCTGGGTGGGAAATCATTTATGAGACAGTCAAGTCTAACCCCTACCAGCCTGCCAGGTTTTTCTGTTATCTCTTCTGAGCAATTCCAGAGCTCTGCATGACAACTATTCACAAACTATAAATATTTAAAGAATTAAGTACATAATATCATTGATACCACGGATTAATGAGTCGTGGATCAAAGTCGCTTTGGACAGAAGAGCGAGAGCTAATAAAAATTCTAGATTTGCATTTTTATTCAACCATTAAGCAAACTACTTCTTTTGTAGACTGTTTTACTTAATTGCACACCATTTGGAATATAAATCTCAAGAAGGCACTTGTCTGAGAAACTCTGTTTCAGCTATTTTTCCTAGTTTAATCTGGAACACCTCACCACACATGATGGTTTTGAGCAAGCATTATGGCTCACCCCACTGTTATTATTTTTTCCCAGACATTAGTTTTTCAGTACCATGGAAGATACTTGCAATGATGTGGCATTAAAGGGCATGTATTGATGGAAAGAAGTGAAAGGTCTTTTGAAAAGAAAAAGGAATATTGCTTGTAGAAAATAGGGAGAACTTCTCCTCTTCAGTCATATTAGGAACTACCTCTATTGATTCCAGGGCATAAAAAGATAGCTTTTACAACCTTTAAGTCAGTTTGTTTGTACTCAGGAAGGTGATTTAGTACATGTTTAAGTTCAGGCACATGCTTAAATTCCATTGATTCCGATGGAAATAAAGCAGATGTGCTAGGAGCTGATCACACGCTTAAATGGTGTTGAAGGCCTTTATACTTCACAAGTGCAATATACCAAATGTTAATTAATCCTCACTGCACTTCTCAAGGAATGAGAAGGAATGCACTTCTCATTACTAAATGCAACTAGTAGGAGTGAAGATTGCCTAATAACTCATGGAGTAACTAATGAGTTTGTGTCAAAAACTGTAGCTGCAGACCTCCTAAGCCGTCTCCTTTTTCCTGCATGGCAGAATTACAGATAGGAAGGAGGTGCTAATGGCCACCCCCCCAACTTCCCCCAAGTTTCTTGTCAGTAGAAGAATTTCACTGAATGCTTCTGTGTTTGTGTGTGCATTCACATTAAAAAGCCTACATTTCAACCACTGCTGCTGAAACACTGAGAACGAGAAAATAAATCTACGCAGCGTGTAGGCAGAACGTATTATGAGCCACCAAAACAATACAAACAGGAGCTGGGGAAGAATGATAGGGAAAAGAAGTGAAATTGATAGCACATTACAAAAACTAAAGCCTCTTTGCTGTGCAAATGGCTAAACCAACTAGATTCTGGCAAGGAAATCTTTCAGACCTTTTAAACTGAATAATTATAAACAACAGCTTGCAAAAACATTTCACTAAAACTTGCCATTACTTCCCAAGCAGAGTCATATCAGAGAGCAGGAGGGCACTTCCATTATGTCAAACTGCTACACAGCCAATATTTTTTAACATCAGAAAAGGGCTGAGTGAAAAGGAGGCTCTTTATATTTTAGGTAGCTTGTGGTAAGCATGGCTTAAAACTCCAAACCAAAAAACAACCGGGCTTTCACCAAGCCCACAAGCTTTCAGGGTTGACTTCATTAATAAATATACATAGGCCTCCAACCAGGTATTTCAGTTAGTTGGCTTCATCAAGAACAGATTAAGCCTTATAGTTCTAGTACAAGACATATCCAGACTTAAACCAATTCCCTAAGATCATTTTCTACACTTTGTTACTAGATCTACATAGGTCTACCTTCAGCTAATCCCTCCTTCACATCAGAGTCTGTCAGTCATTAATTTTCCCATAGGGTATTTCATTTCAGTATTTTTTTTCCATCAGTACTAAAGGGGACTCATATTCAACCTTCTGTGCACAGAGTCTGCCTGAAAATGCTGGGACAGCTGATGTCCTTCTCTCCCCACAGGAAGAATGAATTTCAAGAAAAAAAAAAAAAAGGAGAATATTTAAAATCTATTAGCTCAATTCTATTACAAGTTTTCTTCCCACTGCCTCCTCCCTAACCAGCCTTAACATGCATGATGTTTCTGAAAAAAAATATCAGCATCCACTTTTAGTTACTTAGAAAAGCAAGAACCTGATGTGGAAGAAAGCATTCAGTAGAAACCAGCTACCGTGAGGAGCTGCATTGTTTTCACTCATACCCCTGGAGTTTCTTTAAGGATGTGCTGCCTAAATTCATTTTTTCATCCTTCTGACAAAACACTCTCCCCAGCATTTCCCTTCAACAGGTAGCACACGAGAAAAAAAGTCTTCTCTTGGAGTCCCCAGTGGCAGTACTGAAAATGTGACCAGAGACAAGAAACCTGTTGTCTGATTTATACATCTTGGTGTAAACTGGGGTAAAAGGTGTCCCGATGCCAACGGCTTGGCTCTTTGGAATAAACATAGTGGTCAGTGGCTTGAACCTCCTGTGGCCAAGTGTGTCATTAAAACCTGGTGGTCCATATGTAAGGTGAAACCACAGCCATATAAACACACATGCCATTTCCCACACGTCCAAAGGAATGCTAGAGCCTCCTACTTCCCCACTGAGTGATGCTGTGTTGTGGGCAGTGCAACCTGGGAAGCAAATGTAACAGGCTGCCTTTTTTGCTCTCTTCAGCTTGAAGCTCAATCACTCCCCAGGAATACTTCTGTGGTAGTGCAAACGGCCAAATGAAGCATCAAAGACCAAGTCCACAACAGAATGATTAATTAAACTGGATCACACCACATACAAAATTTCTCTCCAGTGCATGTATCTGGACAAACACTTTCCCATCAACGAAGCGGAACACTTCAAACGGGACTTGTCCCATTAACCCACAGAAACTCCTGACATTTGTAATGTTGTTCACCGGTACTTGAGATCAAGGCCAGAACACTGACTTTGGTGCAAGAGCAAGGTTCAATCTAAGAGTAGTTAGTTACACATCCTTGTAAAACACTTTGAAGTGGTAACACAGAAACAGCAACCTACTATGAAACTGAACAGAAAGCTGATGCAGCAGTAACTAAAGCATTTTCAGAAGCAAGCCTAAGATGAAGCTTGTAACTGGGGAGCTGCTTCATTGCAGCTTGTAACTTCATTACAGCTTCATTGTAACTTCATTGCAGCTTGTAACTGGGTAGCTGCTTCATTGCCTTTGACTCTAATATGTCACTCAACAGGTGTTATCAAATCAAGCATCACCGTCAAGAACCCTTACATGGCAGGGGCTGGGCAGAAGTCTAGAAGAAGGAGCTGAGTCTTCCTCTAGTTATTGCTGATTGCAAGAATTGTTCCCCTGTTCCGCCAGGCAAGAAATAATCAAGGAAAAAAAATGAAAGGCACAAGCTAGAAGAGAATGTGAAGAAAAAGAATGGCATGTACATAAAGATAAAGCTGTGCTGGCAGGAGATCAGCATGCGCTTTGTCAGTTCTTGACACACACAGTCCTGCTCCCAGCAGATCCAGAGAAACCCATTTTCAGATTCACAGGGAACAAAAGATTGGCTGACACATCCCCAGTGGCAACTTCCAGGTGACTTTCCTAGCGCTTATGTGGGTTGCCTGAGCTGGGAACAAGCTTTGCTCAGAAGAACCTTTAATTCCACTGTGAATTCTACCTCAAATCTGATCTGATGTGCTGCCTGCAGGATTATCCAGGCAGTAGCTTTGCAGCTTATTTGGGATAATCATTTTGTATGTGGTCCACTTAGAAGCATTAACTGCAGCACAAGCATGCTTCCCCTTGACTCTCCAGCAAGCCAAAAAGAAACAACAGCAGAGTGGCAGAATTAGCCCAGAAGTATTTACATGCTGATATATTTTAAGAATACTAATTATTTATTTTAGATTGGTTCTAATTGTCCTAATTTGGAATGGTCTTTGGTTAATGCTTTAAAGCCATACTCTGTAGTAAGGCCCAAAATAATGTTTAATACGTATCTTAAAAACTACAGTGAGTGCTGCAGAGTAAACACTTCTGTTTTGATTAGCTCCATTCCATCCTATGTGTCAGAACAAAAACCTCTTCAAAACATTGGCCTTACTGTATCACAGGACCTATGCACAATTAATTCCAAACACACAAAGTAACAAATAAAGCATATTAAAAAAAAAGAAAAATCAAGAGAAGTTTTCAATATGACAAACAAAATCCTTTCTGTAGGACTCACTTTTTTTAAAGCCAACATATTTATAAGGGCACCCTGCCTCAAAAAAAACAGAAGAAGAAGGAAAAAAAAGAAGCTGTATATAAACTAGATAGCATACATAGCTGCTCTGTTTAGAAAACAGCAAAGTACCATGTAAAAAAGTCTCTGTTTAGTCAGCCCACCCACTATGAAAGGGGGGGGAAAAAAGCTGACATTTAGAAAACAGGATATACTGAGCAGTTTTCACAATTGTGCCCAGCAGATCTGATAGAGCTTTTCGACAGCCCTTCAAGTTTTCCCCTATTGAAATGAGAGGTGTTTGGGATAAAAAGCTAACCCTGCTTTACAAAGCTTCCCTTACTATATAGTCTTGAAAGAAACCACTAGTTGAGGAAATGGGAAAGCAAACAGTAACAGGGAGACAAATACAAAAACAGCCTCACCTTTTGGAAAAGTGATCTTCCCAGCCCTATGGATATGACAAAATATTGGTACTGAGAAACCAAAAGAGAGGTTAGAAGCTCCTGCAAGCCCAAAGCAGATAAATATGAGAGAAAAACCAAATGCTGTTAAATAAAATGTTTCGGAGCAGAGATTTTGCTCTGTGTTTGGAAAATGCTAAACACAATGAGGTCCAGATGCTGATTGGAACCATTGAGCTTAATGCAAAGCAAATACTGCACAGAACTAATATGTGCGTGGCTTTTGAGAGGACACTGCTTGTGTGCACTGCTTGGGGCACTCTGGAGCTGAGTGGGACACCAGCTGTCTATTGCCACAACTGACTAAGCGTGTCACAGCGCAGTGAGGAGCAGTCTGCTGAGCTCAGGGACACTGTGGGTGACATGCAATGTAGAATCATAGAATCATAGAATGGGTTAGGTTGGAAGAGACCTCAAGGACCATCCAGTTTCAACACCCTGCAATAGGCAGGGACACCTCCCGCTACAACAGGTTGCTCAAGGCCTCATCCAACCTGGCCTTCAACATGTCCAGCGAGGAGCAGCCACAACCTCCCTGAGCAACCTGTGCCAGTATCTCACCACTCTCACTGCAATGAACCCTTTCCTAACATCTAGTTTGAATCTCCCCTCTGCCAGTTTAAACCCATTACCCCTTGTCCTGTCATTACAAGACCTTGTCAATAGCCCCTCCACAGCCCCCCTGTAGCCCCCTTCAGATCCTGGAAGGCCAGGTCTCTTCAAAGCCTTCTCTTCTCCAGGTTGCAGAGCCCCAACTCCTGTAGCCTGTCCTCATAGCAGAGCTGCTGCAGCCCTCTGAGCATCTTCATGGCCTCCTCTGGACTGGGTCCAACAGTTCCATGCCCTTCCTGTGTTGGGGACTCCAAAACTGCACACAGGACTCCAGGTGAGGTCTGATGAGAGCAGACTACCTCATGGATCTGTTGGAGAGGGTCCAGAGGAGGGCCACAACGATCACCAGAGGGCTGGAGCACTTCTCCTGTGAGGACAGGCTCAGGGAGTTGTTGAGCCTGGAGAAGTCTGCAGGGAGGTCTTATAGCAGCCTTCCAGTACCTGAAGGGGGCTTACAGGAAAGCTGGAGAGGGACTGTTTACAGGGGCCTGTGGTGACAGGACAAGGGATGAGGGTTTAAACTAGAGCAGGGTAGATTTAAATTGCACATTAGGAAGAACTTAACTATGAGGCTGGTAGGACACTGGAACTGGTTGCCCAGAGAAGTTGTGGATGTCTCACTCCTGGAAGTGTTTAAGCCCAGGCTGGATGACACTTTCAGCAACCTGGTCCACTAGGAGGTGTCCATGGCAGGGGAGTTGGAACTAGATGATCTTTAAGGTCCCTTCCAACTCAGGGCATTCTGATTCTATATTCAGTGCACACAGTCCTTTACCTCTCAGAATTCCAACAGTCATGAATTCTCTACTTAGACACACCTGGGTGTGTATGCATGCATTTCTGTCTGTGGGGAGTACATTTACTGTGGAAACACCAGAATAATAAGGAAATGTCACACCATCCAGCTAATCCAAAATCACTCAGCCTATGCTCCTGACTTGCTTGTCTCCCTTCACCCCTGTTCCCAGGCCCTGGTACTTGGTAGTTCAACCTAGAAGGCCCATAGAAAATGCTCACAGAATCATAGAATCACAGAATGCTGGGGGGTGGACAGGACCTCTGGAGATCATCTAGTCCAAAAACCAGGTTTGCATAGAGCAGGTTTAGTGGAATGTGTCCATGCAAGGCTTCAAAGTCTTCACAGAGGAAGACTCCACAATCTCTCTGGGCAGCCTCATCTGGTGTTCTATCACTCTCAAAATAAATAATTCTTTCACTAAGGTCAAGTGAAACCTCCTGTGTTGCAGTTTGCGTCCATTGCCCCTTGTCCTGTCACTGACCGTCACTGAAAAGAGCCCAGCGCTGTCCTCATGACCTCACCCTTTAGCTACTGATCAGCATTGATAAGATCCCCTCTCTGTCTGCTTTTCTCCAAGCTAAACAGCCCCAAGTCTCCAGCCTCTCCTCATAGGAGAGATGCTCCAGTCCAGTAATCACCATCATGCCCCTCCACTGGACTTTCTATAACAATTCTCCATCCCTCTTCAACTGAGAGGCCCAGAACTAGACACAACATACAACTAATAACGCTGAGGTTATGCATACAAAGCCCTCCCTGGTCTCCACTGAGCCAGCCAGAGCTCTCGGCTCTCATCACTGCCACCCAAAGAGTCTAATTAGGCCCTAGCATCAGCCAGCAGAGATGCTCATCTGAGAGCCCTCCAGCCTGTCCCCCTCTATGTCAGATGGGTTAATTTAGACAGCAGGTCTTTTCTACCTCCCTCAACCTACAAAGGATAAAGGGCACAGTCAACAGATAAGCAACAACTTTAAACATTGCAGAAACATCAATGAAACTTTAACTGCAAGCTGAGTGAGGCTTTCAAAGAGTGCACAGTCCAACAGAGCCATCCTATGCTAAAAATCCCAACACAGAATTCCTGCAAAAGGCAAAATCCAGTGCCAAGGAGTCTCCCCTTGAGTATTCACTGAATCTTACTAACTAGACAGCGGTTGAAGAGGATTCCATTGGGGCACTCACAAAATCAGCCCTTGTACAGATTTGTGTCAGCCTTGCATCTCAGAAACAGAGTAGCTTAAGAACCAGCAGCACACTGGCAACCCCATGGCAGGCCAAGCAACTCAGCTTCTGACAGGCTAAAATATAGTGCTCATTGTCTGAGCAGCAAGTCAATGCAAGCCAGGAAAAACTTTCAGAGATGAAACCAGCAACTAAACTTCAAGGAACAGAGGAAGTTATGCTGAGGAATCCACCGCTTTTTTCCTTCTTTTCTCCTTCATCACAGAAAAAGAAGGTTGGAGCTGCTGTGCAGGCTGGTGAGGAAAGCCACAAAATGAAAGAAGCTTCCCTTTAGCTCTTTCTCATCCAAAATTTTAGTGTTCTCTCACTTGAAGTCTTTGAATACTGGTAAGAGATAATAAATTTATCTAAAAACATTTTGTTGTTGTTTTTTTCTGAAGAGAGGTAAAGGGTTTGACACATTGAAGAGCCACTATCTGCAGGATCACCCCTAGGGATAAGTCTGAAAGGATGCTTTCAGCTAGAATGTGTTTGCTAAGCTTTGAATCACCCGATTAGGGGGAATCCTAATTTCAATCCATAGAGAAAGGCTACATACATGACTTTCATTACTGTTGCTCCTCCAAGTATAACAAGATACTTCATATTTTTCTCCTCAGTGAAGGGGCACTTAGCTCATGTATGCCCTACCACAGAGATGTACGTCAGAGTGACTGAGTTCCATTAAAAGGCCTTGAGCCATTAAAAATGCTGTTAAATGATACAAACTTTTTAGATGCTTAGGCTGTTGTTTCCACAGAAAAGATGTTCTAGAGTTTTTCAAAACCAGACATGCAACAGTTAGAAACTGGAATTCATTAATGTAGAGTTCAAATAACAACCCTGCACATCACTTTCTGCATCCACTTGCCCTGGAAGAAGCAAGGCACTGCCATTAAAAGCTGTTACGGAAAAGGTTCAGAACTTTCACTACTCACTTTTATGTTTCTTCAACTGAATTTTTAGCATACTTGAGGACATGCACATTTGGAGCTTGGTATAAATGTGGCAGAACTGAGAGCAAACAAAACTAATCCAAGTGTCATTTAATAATGATATACAGGAAGAGAAGATAAGCAGATGAATAAATCCTTGGTTTTTTTCCCCTAATGTTTCAAGGATTGCACACTTCAGGAAGACTTCTGTTGTTTTTCAGTTAGAGGACAACTCAGGTATAGAAAAGTGCTCAATTCATACTTCTGTCCTCATCCCTATTTTCTCTTTTAGACTTGTGAAGAATTTCTCTGCAATACCAGAAAAGGGAGAGGAGTTCTGTTCATTTACAACCACTACAGAAAGTGGTAAAAAAAATGGCATCTTTCTGCTTCCTCCCTTTCCAAATTTTTGCTTCTTCCCTAAACTCAACTGGGACATTGTTCTCTTGCTGCCACGTGTTTGCCAAAGCGAAATGAATATGCAGCTGTATCTTGTACATAATGAATGAAATGACACAGTAAAGAGCTTGCAGCCTGGCAACTGGAAAGAACAGGGCAGTCAGCGGCAAGGGATATATGTGGGAAACATACATTAACCTCCACCAGTGCCTCGCACAAAGCCAGGTAAAGGTGCAACACCATTATCAATGGAAAGCAGAGCAGAATCTATTCGCTCTGAAACCTGATAAAGCCTCGGTAAATGCAGACTATCATCCTGTATCTTTGTTATATGTGGTCTTAAAAATATTTACTAAACGGCTAACCACGAGACTAAACAAAAGCATTACCACTATTGTAAATCAAGATCAAGGCAGTTTCATGCCAGGCAGGGAGGCGGCTGATAATTTCAGAAGAGTGCTACAGATATTATGAGAGGTGAAAGATGATGACGATCCCATTGCTGCTTTTCCTTGAGATGCTGAAAATGTATTTAATAGGGCAAGATCAAATGCTGATATCTACAATATGCTTCTTGCAAGTTTTGTTTTGGATTAAAACTCAGAAACCTAATTAAAACAATTTACTTTCACCCATTAGCCTTAATCCTTATGAATGGCTTACTGTCTTCTCTGGTTATTTAACCAAGAGGCACTTGAAAATGATGTCCTCTCTCTCCTGTCCTACTTTGCACTTGACCTTGAACCTTTGGCTATCTCCTGCGTTTTTATTCTGAAAAACTGGTTGGCATTCAGAAACTGTTGGTATGTGTAGGTGATATCCAGACAGCTATTAAAAGACACTTTCAAAAAGCAATGAAGGCTTCTGAAGCTCAGTTTCATTTTCATTCCCTCACAATACCAACCCATATATCTCCAATACAACACACTGGTGCACCGTAATCACAGCATCTAAGATATTACAATCTACCTGCAGCTTGGTCTAGATACACCAATAGCTGCTTTGCAGGACTGTAGATTAGGGCCTGACTCTTCCAGAGATCACTTAAGAGTTTAGAACTGTGCCGCCTTAGGGTTTACTGAAAAAAATCAGCAGATGTACAAAAGGTAAAAAGCAAACATGGGTTCCTTTCCTAAGAGAGAATTGGGCCAACTGTCATTTAGTTGTTCAAAGAAACAAAGCTCTGCCAACTGCAGAATAAAATTCTTAATTCTAAGCACTGAGCTTTTAAGCTTCAATAATTTTTCCAAAGTGCAAAATGCTTACAAGTAAATTTGGAGCTCAAAAAGAAGGAAGGGAGATACACAGTGAATGATAAAAGCAAAGAAAATAATTTAATAGCTTTTACAGCTGAGATTCTCTGAAGTGTAGCCTTACAAAGAGACTATTAACATTAAGAAACTTATGCAGAGACAGCTTAAGTTCCTCTCCATTTGTAAGCAACCTGCAGTCCTTCTAAGAAACAAAATACACTTCCAGCAGAGTAAGTTCATACCCCTGGGATGTATATGAGCTGTTATTTCTGTAACTGACTTACCAAGGTCCCTACTCTGCCACCAAACACCCATCTTTAAAAGTATTTCCACCTAAATCTCCAGTAGCATAGTTACAGACAGGAGGAGAAACAAGAGGATTCAGACTGTGTGGTATGCCTCCATCCAGGGTGACCCAGAGATCTCTAAAGAGAGTTGTAGGTCTCCTCTCAGTGACAATTCTACTCATTCTAAAGAACAAAAATCTAAAAGGGGTACCAGTGAAACACTATTTCAGAAGACAGCCTTGTATCTGCTTCAAATCTCACCACGTACTAATGGGAAGGCTTTCCTGACAGTATAGTTTCCCCTGCTTGCAGGAGGAAATATGTCTTAGAGTTTAAAGTATTTTTCAGTGTTGCTTTATTTTTAGCAGCAACATTCAGATTGTATTTTCTCAAAGGTCTTAGCCAGCTTTCAAAGGTAGTACATATAAGACCTCTCCTAGAAACAAGCAAAAGACACAGCTGAGTGGGCTTAAGGCCCTGAAATATGTGGTTCTCCTGTGTTTTGAACATGTCTGCCTTTAGAAGACTTGACAGAGATCACAAGCATTGTCTTTTCAGGGAGGCTTTTCAAAAGAGAAGAGGCAGCATCCAAGACCCCCTGACTTTCTGCGGCACACATTCTGAGAAAAGCCTCGGCTCTTGCTGCACTTTCTAGCAATGATTGCTTTATCTAGGCCAAGTCTCTTCTTCACCTCTTGCTGCAGATAGTCCTCATCACTTGAACACCCACAACGATTTTCTCAGACTACTTGTGTGTAAAGGTTATAATAAATTTCACCAGTTCAAATCCAACATGCTGACATTTATTGTTGCCAAACAGCTCAAATGTCTTTTCAGCCAATAATAATATTGGTGTCAGCTGCCAGGTCCTTTCTTTTGTGAACTTTTGCCCATTTAAACTAATGGTGTCTTATTTGTTTTATGACTGTTTTTTTTTTTTTCCTAGTAGCTGTTCTTCTGTGAAGCCTTTTCTTGGCTATGTAAGTCATCCACCAATCTGGAGGACACCTGCTTTTTAGTACTTGCTGCCAGACCTATTTGAAAAGTCAGATCTCCACTAAGCACATCAAACACTCTGCTCTCACTAGATCAGAAATACTGTGAGTTGCTTAAGAATGTGGCTTGACATGATAGATAATCTGGTCTAGCTGCAGGTGGCTGCCAAGAGGGGAAATCCTGCTCACCCTTGCCCCCCAAGCCCATGAGATGAATGTTCCCTCCCTCTCATCACTTCCATTTGGAAGTAAAGATCCCAAGGCCCCCAGCTGAATCAGTTCTGTGAGCTGCTTCAAGGCAAAACTCATTTTCTCCCCCATACAAATAATGAAAGATGTTTGCTAAACTGACACTCCGGTGCCAGACACAAAGTAAGGACAAATGAAGCGGGCAGGAGTAAGAGGAAGACAATAAAAGCACCCCATCCCCAGGTGGTGACCAGCAGTGGACAGTTAGCTCAGATGAGCAGCAGCAAGTACATGAGTATTCTCTAAGACAATCAGTCAAGATCTAGAGCTGAAGACAACTATAAGAATCAGCTGACAGGTAGGCAGAACACAATTTCTCACAGTATATTTTGGCAAAGCTAGCATTGATTAGAAAGGCTAATTTGACAGAGAATGTCTGAGCTTTGAACTGCAGTCCTCTTAAGTAAGATCTTAGCAGCTTCAAGGTGAATTCTTCAAACATTTTTCCCAGGACTATTTATAATCTAGTTTTATTTATAATCTAGTCTTCCTAGACTGAGCTTTTACTCTTACATATCACACAACGCAGAGTCTCAACAGGGCAGACAGGGGAAATGAAATGATCATCCTTTCCTGAGACTACAGAATACCTCTGGCAAATTCCATACAGGAGATAAACGTCTACATACAAAAGCACAGATGAAGGTAAGAGTTAGTCCAATGAACAGAAAATAGATCTAAATAGCAAAGGCAAAAAGAAGCAATAAGCTAGGTGTGGGAATGACAGCATCGGTGTCTGTATCCATCATGATCCAGTGCTAACAATTCCTTCTAAACTTGAATAAAAAAAGATTTTAAATGAGGTAAAAAGCTACAGAAAACAGATTTCAAAGTAACATGGATCTGAGGAGCTGAAACTGTTTATCAAGTAGTAAGGAATTAAAAGGCACAAACCACTTCTCTGTTTAGGGAATATCCATATACACATTTCAATGAGAAGAAATTAAACACCAAACAGAATGTGACATAATCAATAATATTCTAAAACAGAACCAAAAATAAAACCCAAACCACTTATCTCACAGTATCACAAAGGTTGGAAGAGACCTCATAGATCATCAAGTCCAACCCGTTACCACCAAGTGCCACGTCCAATACTGCCTTGAACAGCTCCAGGGATGGCAACTTCACCACCTCCCTGGGCAGCCCATTCCAGTAGCCTCCTCAATATCTATACAAAGTCAAGGGCTTATGTGAAAGATAATAACATCTGCACGATTCAATATTTCAGCATATTCATAGAAGCATAATATCAAACAGGTTGGAAGAGACCTCCAAGTCCAACCAGGCTTCCAGTCCAACCTATCAACCAGCTCTGTCCAATCAACCAGACCATGGCACTAAGTGCCCCATCCAGGCTTTGCTTCAACACCTCCAGGGACAGTGACTCCACCATCTTCCTGGGCAGCCCATTCCAATGCCAATCACTCTCTCTGGCAAGAACTTCCTCTTAACATCCAGCACAAGTTCAGACTGTGTCCCCTTGTTCTGCTGCTGGTTGCCTGAGAGAAAAGACCAACCCCCATCGATAGGTGAAGGGCAGAATTCCCAGTTTAGAAAACCTTCTCCTGGACGACTGCATCACTTACCTGCCAGGACACATACTGCTAGAAGTAGCTTGTCAAAGAAGGTGCATACAATAATCTCTGAGCTATAGAGACTTAGTTTCAACAAACTACCGTAGGATATTAATAGAGCAGCTGCCTGGACAAGGAAAGTAAGAAAGGAAGGAAGGATGAAGAAATAGGCTAGAGCCTGACTTTGGCTACAATAATTTAACCATATTAAACAGCCTACAACTGTATTAGAAATCCCAGCAGGCAAAGGCATCTTAGCTTAGGTTTCGATGACATGGAAGTCAAAGACCCTATTCCCATAATCAGATCTTACGACCAACTGACAGAGAATCATGAGAAAACTCTGCCCTATGATTCAAGAGCAATATCAAGCTGTACTGGAAATGATACTGATAGAAGGGGAACTAAAGGGGAACAAACAGAAGCAGTAAGCTCTAATTTTCTCTAAGAAATTATTAGCTCTCACTGTCCAGCAAAAGCAAAGTAAGCATTCAGCAATAGTGGCAGGTAGCAGGGCGAACTAACACACCAGAGTGAAGTCAGAGTACAGATTACTTGAAGTGACATGAAAGAGCCAGGAGCTGTGATTAAATAGGCCAGATCTTTTTTCTCTACCTTATGAACTCTGTATGCCAATGAGCATGCACACTCAGTTGTACAGCCTCCGTGGGCAAGCGCTAAGTGATTATGGCTCCAACTCAGCCTTGTTAAAAGTAAAAAAAGATTGATGAGATTTCAGGGTGAATTATATCCCAAATGAAGACAGATTCAACCCCTAAGTGGCAGGTGGTACCAGAGGCATGTGCCCAACAGAGATAAAAAACCCTGATTCCTGACTGATACATTTATAGGAGAGGAAGTAAAAAACAAGAAGGAGAAATAAGGAAAACAGCTTTTAACTGTAGTTTGTATGTGGGGTACAGGAAGAGTCCAGTAATTTATACTAAGGCTTCATTAGCAAAAGCCAGTGAAGTTAAGCCAGCAGATCACAATACACAATTGCCTATGGCTTCTCTGAGTTGGCCTGCATCTTGTCTTAAGAGAGAATAGCCCAAGAGCTACTGCAGCGTTCACCACTTGTCAATCACTACTAAGAATTTCAGAAATTCAAAGAACTTCTCTATGCCCTTCGCATTTTAGACACAGAAGGCAGGTGCTGTCATGATATCTGGAAAACATTCTCTTCAGACAAGATGTTCCCAAGGAAAGCTGTATGTATAGACACTTTATGTTGCCAAAGCAGTTCACAGTGACACAAAGCGCTATGAAAAAGACATCTACTGAAGAGAAAGTTGAGGCTTTCAGTCAAGAAAGCTCAGAATCAAGTTTACAGCTTGCACTCTAGAGCTTCTAGAGTACTAATGCAATCCTCATAAGTCAAAAAACGAAGAGGCTGTCTTCACAGGAGAGAGAAAAACATCCCAAGTCCATATCATTTGATTTATGCTTGCAAAGAAAAGCTGAGCCAGTTATACGTGTAAACAGGGGCTGAGCTGATGTGCTGCTTTTCTCCTCTTCCATTCTGGGAAATGACTGTGGGTGATCCTTCTTCTTTCTTTACCTCCCACTGTTTCTTCCTCCTCCACCAGAAGGGGGGTGGGGGGGCAAAGAAAAGGTGCAAAAAAAAAAAGGCTGAGTTTGGCAGCAGAGTGTGAATACCAGCTGAGACACCTGCGCGCCAGACACGTACAGCTGTCCTCTCCCATGCCTCTTGCTGACAAGGCATCTGTGCTGCACACCACACACCCCACTTTGCATGCTGTAGGTAAGTAGACTTTTAGTACTGTAATTCCCACTGCTCTTGTACAGTTCTGCTTACCATCCCCCACAGCCTGAAGAGGGGAACTTCTCCACAATGTGTAACAGCCCAGCAGCAATGCTCTGTGTAACCCAAAGCAATGGCTTCTCAAATTCCCTTACGGAGCAATCACCACATCATTCTAGTGTTGGGTTACAGGGCAGCATGAAGTCAGAGCCCTCCTCTAAACAGGAAACACATACATTTATTAAGGTTAAGAACAGGCCTAATCCTTTACTACACAACCCCCTCATTCCATTTTCCCAAATTTCTCTGCTTAGATAACAGCATCACTGCTGATTTCTTCACATTCTTTCCTCCTGATTGTGCAAGAAGCAGGCACAAAACAAGATCAGCAGGAAGTCTTCCACCTTGAGATTCCTAACCTTGTTTCAGATGTCCCAGAAAACTGGACAGCAAATTTCAAAACTCTGTGTCTTAAAATCCCACAACAGGGCTGCATGAAGAAGTTCTTTTGCTTCCTGTCTGAAGGGGAAAAGGATTTTTAAAAAACTGTTTCAGATTAGCAATCTGTTTTGGGGGTTTCTTTTGACAAGATACAACTGACGGTTTGGAATTCATTAAAACAAGACTGTTTCAAAATGCAGTTGGAGTTCTTCAACTGAGTATTTTTCACCCCTGTACTCTGCACTGGTTAGACCGCACCTTGAGAACTGTGTCCAGTTCTGGGCCCCCCAGTTTAAGAGGGACATTGAGATGCTTGAACGTGTCCAGAGAAGGGCAACGAGGCTGGTGAGAGGCCTCAAGCACAAGCCCTACGAGGAGAGGCTGAGGGAG
The DNA here is from genome assembly GCA_013400475.1 of Tricholaema leucomelas. NCBI lineage: Eukaryota > Metazoa > Chordata > Aves > Piciformes > Lybiidae > Tricholaema lacrymosa > Tricholaema leucomelas. The sequence goes on along the minus strand of WAAF01006443.1, from coordinate 1,188,641 downwards.
CTGGGATTGTTTAGCTTGGAGAAGAGGAGGCTCAGGGGAGACCTCATTGCTGTCTACAGCTACCTGAAGGGTGGTTGTAGCCAGGAGGAGGTTGCTTTCTTCTCTCAGGCAGCCAGCACCAGAACAAGAGGACACAGCCTCAAGCTACGCCCGGGGAAGTTTAGGCTTGAGGTGAGGAGAAAGTTCTTCACTGAGAGAGTCATTGGCTACTGGAATGGGCTGCCCAGGGAGGTGGTGGAGTCGCCATCCCTGGAGCTGTTCAAGGCAAGGTTGGACGTGGCACTTGGTGCCATGGTCTAGCCTTGAGCTCTGTGGTAACGGCTTGGACTTGATGATCTATGAGGTCTCTTCCAACTTTGGTGATACTGTGATACCCAATATTTCACCAGGTTTGCTTTCCTATATAGTATCTTTCATTTGCTGCCCAAATCTGTCTTTCTGTAAGCAGAAATGTTGCCTGGTTTTCCTTCCAAGAATATTTATATGTAAAAATGGCCTGAATGACCAAACTGCAAAACACTTGCAGCATTCCTTCACTTCACTTACTTCTCTTCTGTGGCTCCTCAGTATTTAGAGACCTGTGTGCAAAAGGACAGCTTAGGATCCTAGCATTTAAAAATATTGGCTACAAGACAGAAGTCTGTGAGACTGTGAGAAAAAATGCAGAGACATACACACCAAGTATTACTATTTACACAGACTCTGTTACATTTTCATTTCTCTCATTTTCTGAAGCAGGGATAAAAAAAAAGGCCACTTTTCCTTGGTCAGATATTTGATACTAAAAGGCCGTAATACACTTGATGGTTTTTTTTTCTGTCCTCTACATGCTTGTCAATAATTCAATAACTGAAATAAATACTAACACCACATCTTGCTTTCAGTTATACTGGACTGCCTTAAACTTACTGGAGCTGACCAAGATTCTATGATTCTAAGATCTAAGGATGGGAGGATGAACCAAATCTGCAATGCCAGTTCCTAGAGCTTTGTGTCCTCTCTTTTTTTCTCATTTGCTTCAGGATCTCTCTGTAAAAGGAGTGCTCACTGTTTTCAGATAACAAAGAAGATTTTTCAGAAAACAAACCAACCCCCTAGCAAAGTGTTTGTGATTGATTTTTAACACTCCACTGGCCTTCATACATAGCATGATGACAGATTTTAGTGCTGGGAAAACAGAATTTGTTAATGCTCTTTAAAGGCTACAAGACACCTTATTTTTTATTCTCAGTATAGGTGGTGGTGATGGGTTAATATCTCCATCTGAAGACACAATAACCTATCAGCAGGGAGAGAAACATAGAATACTTTGACCTGCCCTTAAAAGACAGCAGAATCAAGTAAAGGCAGTGGCAGTGTTGCCATAATAAACCAGACTGATTTCAGTTTCTTCCCAATGAAGAGTATGTGGTTTTGCTATTCTCTTGAGTAAGGACAGAGGCAGACTCCTAATGTAGCCCACGGTTTCGTCCTTTAAATCACACAGACAGCAGTGTAACTAGTCTCAACCAGTGATGCTCAAATGTTGTCCAAGCCTGTTTTTCCTCACAGTTCTAAGCAACATATACAGAAAAAACAATATTAGAAAGTCATGTTAGCATGAAGAAAAGTAGGAGATGGGAAAATGTAAACAATAAGCCCCATAAAACTCATGAACAAACCAGGACATTTTGAATTGCTCTTTGGTAACTGATGAAAAAAAGTGTTATGAGGTAAATCCTTCACTGGGTCACTCACTGGGGAGACTGGTAAAAATAAATTGCACAGCTCTAATTTTCCTAGCAGCTTCCATGCTATTCTTTGAAACTGAGTAAGAAACCCTTGGCCTAATCCCAAGAGCCAATCTATAGTAAATAGTGCACACTTAATGCCTAAGTTCCTTTTTAGCACCATTCAGACAGTGACTTCAGCCACACAGCTTAGTCATAGCAGACATTTTTGTGGTGAAAGCATTAAACCCACATGCAGCTCTCTTTCTGTGGCCACTGGGGGTCATGCTCCTTTCCCATTAGCTGAATAAATCATAAAGTCTGCACAGACCACACAAGAAGCAAGGCAAGCAAGCCACAGGCAGTGCCTACAGCCTGCTATTTCTTTTCAGAATAAAAAAAAATGTAAAAAAGGATGAAAAGAAAAACAGGAGAGAAACAGAGCAAAAGAGCCAAGCTTTAAGAAATTATTTGCCTTTTTTTTTTTTTTTAATTTGATCTCTTTGAAGTCCACAGAGATGTGTTTGTTTGTTTGCCTTTTAACCCAAGTGGCTACAGGGAAGAAGAAAAGCAGAGGAAAATAAAAAGAGCGGCATGCAATTGTTTTGTCCTGTGCTGAAACAGCAAAAGGTAAAAAATCCTGCTAGTCTGGTAAATAAGAGGAGGTTTGCATACAATATAGGATCTCATCAGATACCCCCAGGGGAAAAAATATGACAGACAATACCTAATATATATAATACAGTCCTGACCGAGGAATCAAAGCAGTGCATGAAGTTTTTCACATCAAATGATTTATTCTGCCAATGAAAATGACAGTAACTGAGCAAGGTCTCTAAGTCTAGAGGTTGGTTCAAGTTCCCATCAATCAGGAAACAAGATAAGAAGGAATGTTAAACACGGCCATTAGCATGCAACTAATGAACACCAAGAAGATATGCAGGGCTCATTATGCTAAGGAGCATGGCTTTAAAATGTACCAAGCCCTGAAATATTTTTTAAAGTGCACTGAACTTTCGAGAGACTTTTCCATAGCAGCTTGATTGGCAACTAGAACATGCCCTGCTTCTCAAAGAACCCAGATGGGGCGGGCGGGGGGAGTGTGTGGGAGGGGAGCTTTTCAAACTATGTTCTGTTCCATGATCCCGTCTAGATCATTTGGACATGCAGTGTTTAGAAAATAACATTTACATGCTTCACTGTCTACAGCCTGAAAAACTTTCTGAGCAGAGAGGGCAGCTGAATCAAAGATTGCTGGGTCTATTTACGCACTGTCAGCTGAACCTTTGTTTGCTCTCCTCTTTTCTGCTGGCATTTTTGGTGCAATCTAGGATATTTTTTAGCACAACAACAAAAAATAAAGCACACAAGGAAAAAAAAGTCATATAAAACCGAGCAAAACCAAAAATCCAAATGACAGCAGAACACACACGCACAATAAAAAAGGAAATAAAAGGAAGTAAAGCACTAGCTAGGGTCAGATAGGCTTAAAGCAGAGTTTTGAAAGCTCTTTCAATCAGCTCCACCAGTAATCCTATATCCTCACCTGCAATATAACTTACTCCTTAGCTGTTATGGTCCTCCTGAGCAAAGACAGATAATCATGTTGAATTGTGACAAATTATACGGTGGTTTTGAGATGTGAGCAAGCACTCACAAGGGAGTAGGGCAAGACCACTTAAATCCATTTCATTTGTGACTTAATATTGTGGGCTAAAACTTGTGTGACCTTTGCCAAACACATCTCATATATGTGCAAGAAAAAAAAATCCAATCCCAAGTCTCCAAAGATTCCTTGCAATAAGAGATACAGTTTCTGACAGGTCACCCAAGGCACAGCTTGAATTTTATCATGGAATTCTTAGGGAGGGATTAAGTACCACTTTAACCAGAATAACAACAAATAAAAATTCCCCAGTGGAAAAATGTAGCACTGTGTACAATTTAGGATTTCACTAATTCCAGAGGAAAAGCTAGCTTTTAACATCTTCATACATCTATTTGCCACACCAGCAAAAGATGTTCTTAGCTTATACAGAGCATCCTTCCTGAAACTGGAGTGCTCAAAAGATCTCAAATACTTGAGATTTCAAACTGATGCAGTTACCAAAAGAAGTTGAGTGAAACACAACCCTCATATATGCCAAATTTTTAACTTTTCCTCAGGCAAAACTTGTGTTGATCTCACTGGGAGATGCGCTCTAACAAGGCCAGCAATATTAAATGTTACTAGCAGCAAGAACCAAGAATACCACTTCAATAATTTTAAAATGAAAACCACATAAATATACTTGTTTTGTCCAAATATGTATGAACATCAGCAACATAAGGCATTTCACAGGCCTGTGGAAAACAAGGATAGCTAAGATTCAAACTTGGCTACTTTCAAAGCACCCTCACTTGCAATGATCAAACACAATGCAAACATTGTGTTTGAGAGCAAATTCCCTCTCCAGAATCTGGCATGGGTACATGCTCTCCAGAATCTGGCATCAGCCCAGGACAGGGTAATGCAATATGTGTAAGGGAAGGGAAGAAAGGCTTTCTCAAGACAAGCAGAAGGGCACCTAAAAGGTTCAGGTAAGGGGAAAAGGCCAATCTTGCCCTCTCACTTTCCCCCTCCGCCTAAGTGTGGTACTAAGGAAAGAGTAGGTGCAACTCAATCAGAGCTTTCAATTGCCTTCAGCTCTGCCCTTCCCAGCTTGTGTATTTTTGCTATTCTGGAAACAAAAGAGATGGAGAAATAGTTTAATCCTTATAATATGTGCTACTAGCAATACAGAACCAGGCCTCTGTCCTCAGATGTACAGACAAAGGTTTGAGATGGCAAGGCTTCCAGCATACACCAACCACAACAAGCACATTGCTTCCCATGCTATGCCACCACGTCTGCCTTTGCAAATGAACTTAAGATTCAGGATGTTTAAATGGAAGAGTATCTGACAACTTCTTGGTTTCTTTTGTGCCAATGAGTACCATCAACACCAAAACACAGCCACACAAATAAAACATAGGCCAAAGATTTCCTGAGTAAATATGGACTCCTGCAGTCTCGTTGATCAAATGGCATGAGCAGCACTGGAGCATTAAAACTCCTTTATTCCTGCAGTGCAAACAAACCAACACAATACCTTGTGTAAAAAAGAGCATCCCATACCAGTAAGGGCTGGTGGTAAAGGCTGAGAGAGCTGGGGGTGCATAGCTTAGAGGAGGCTTAGGCCATGGGGGTGTGTGGCTAATCCATACACACTAATACCAGCTGGGAGGGTGTGAAGATGGAGCCAGGCTCTTTACAGCAGTGCCCAGTGATAGAACAGTGGGCACATGCTGAAATTGCAAGAGGTTTCCTCTGAACATCTGAAAAGATGGTTCTACTGTCAGGGTGACTGAGCACGTTGTGCAGAAAGGCCACGGAGTCTCCCTCCTTGGAGACATTCAAAAGCCATCTGGAGACAGTCCTGGCCAACTGGCTCTAGATGGCCCTGGATTGGACCAGATGTCTTCCAGAGGTCCCTTCCAACTTCAGCCATGCTGTGATTATGTTAATTAAACAAACTCTGGCATTTTCAAATTTCCAGCTTGAATTTGTGATATTAAATACTCTTCTTCACTTCCAGGTTGGTAATTCGAGATGAATCCATAGTATTACTTATTTTACTAGAGAAGTCTGAAAGAGTGCACCTCCACATCTTGCACGGATTGGGTAAATTGGTCACTAAAGGTTTGTGTTTTCTGCATTTTAAAGTAAGAGATATCAGAGTGCATATTTTTTACAACATACTATGAAAATCAGCTGACTGCAACACCACCACTCCGCATAAGAATGCTGCTCATTCTATAGCTCTGCATTAAGTCTGAGTATCACAGAATCATAGAATCAACCAGGTTGGAAGCGACCTCCAAGCTCATCCAGTCCAACCTAGCACTCAGCCCTAGCCAAGCAACCAGACCACGGCACTAAGTGCCGCATCCAGGCTTGGCTTGAACACCTCCAGGGACAGCAACTCCACCTCCCTGGGCAGCCCATTCCAATGCCAATCACTCTCTCTGGGAAGAACTTCCTCCTAACATCCAGCCTAGACCTCCCCTGGCACAACCTGAGACTGGGTCCCTTTGTTCTGTTGCTGGTTGCCTGGCAGAAGAGACCAACTCCACCTGGCTACAACCTCTCTTCAGGTAGTTGTAAATAGCAATGAGGTCTTCTCCAGGCTGCACATCCCCAGCTCCCTCAGCCTCCCCCCAGAAATCCCAGGCAGACAGAATACAGCCTCAGCTTCCAGGAAAGGTCTGATGAGAACACAAGGGTGAAGTTAGAGCTGTGGTTAGTATGAGACAGTACCAGCTACTGCTGTTTTAAAGATACCTTATCCTACGTTCAACCTGTGAAGTCCAAGATAAGGACTATCTCATGCTAACCAGCTTCTCTGTTGTGCCTCATTGCTCAATTATTCATCTGCTACCTTCCTCTGCATCTTCAGCACCCCACAGCACTACAAAAACAAGAATCTAGGAAAAAATCTTGCTCCTGTTGATCTCACGATTTTGCGGACCGGCGAGCTAATAAATTCGGCAAGACCATTAAAAGCACACTATGCACAAGGTTCCAGGGAGCTACACACACAAAATACAGCTCCATGACTCTGTCACTATAGCTGATGGGCAGCCTCCACAGGTAACATGGAACATGTTTCAGAGGATACTCAGGACATAAGCTGCACACAGAACTGTGAAGTGCCATTTGCCTACCACCCATCAGTTAAGGGATTGATTCCCATTTGAAATCTACAATCAAAACAACTGATTATTTTATATTCCTGAACCTAGATGCTTCTAGAGCTGTACAAAGAAGCTCACATCTTGGTACGCAAGAGTAGAGCAGGACTTGTTAAAATAAGACTAAATTTTACTATGTTAGATACTTGTCAGAAGGTAGAAAGTGTTGAGTTTCTTTAACACATTTCCTCCAAACTACAATGCAACTGACTTCATTTGAAGAACACTGCTGCAGACCAGAGTTTGAGACTGCTACTGGAGAGTAAAAGGTGCTTATGCAAATGCTCCTAATTTTGAAGAAGCTGATGTAAGAACTGTTCATTGAAGGGACAGCAGACTGTTCTTTTTCTTGGCCAAAACTAAAACATGACGCCAGCTGATCTAATACTTTGTTAGTTGAAATTAGCCATCTCCCTGAGATTACCGTATTGGCGTAAAACACACTTCTCTAACTCTTCATTTATCAACAGGGCTATTGCCACAAACTTAAGGCACAGCCTCTGACTTGCTGCTCTACATCCCTTCTCCCATTTGAAATCACTTTGGGTGGAATTATACGCATCTTGAGCATTGGGAGTGTATCTGTAAAAGTAGTAGTTGCGGGAAGGAGACGAGGTTTACATGTCTGTCCACATCAGCACCATGTACTCAAGATGGATTTCAGCTGCCAAAAAGGTCAATCCAAACTGCTTGCACAAACCTGTCTTTATGCTCCTGTTTATTATGCTCCCATGTAGTAGATGTCTCGTGCGCTAAAACAGCACAGCCATATGTCAACATCTCTCTGGTGGTTCCGAATGTTCTAAACAAGAGCAAGGGTGCACTGAACCTCCCATGTAAACTTTATACAACAGATTCAGCAGAACTGTAATTATTTACAAAATGATGGCATGAGAAATCTCTGGATTTATATCTCACTTTAAAGTAACAGGGATTGTGTCCACATAATTCTTGTGTTCATGGTAGGTTTTTAATTCGCTTTCTAATTTTTGTAAGATAAGCTACAGCTCAGCACTCTTTAAAAATCAATTTCATTATTTTTAAAGCTACTAACTTGTTTCTACAAGGCATTTCTCTCTCCCTCTCGTTCATCTTTCACCTTCCACTGTATTTAATTACAGATGAACCTGAACATGGAGTTACTGGCACTAGATGACACTTGTTTCTCAGATACCATTTATTTCCTGGATAGAAAGGAGTAGGTCGACAAGGTGAGCAGAGAATTCACTCAGCTGCAGAACACCAAGTACGAAGCCTGACTGCTAGGTGAATGCCACTGAACTCAATTTTCAAATTTCTCCAAAAGCCTCACATATTTGTCATTATGTCCTCAACTGAAAACCAAAGGAGGATGCCTTTTCCACTGTTCCTTACAGACAGATTGATCAGAACAGCACATAGAGGCAAGCCTGCCCGAAACAAACACTTGGGGATTCTGACCCCGACTGGTATCAGTTTTACAGGATTATATCTTGCCAGTCCTCCCATGTTCTCAAGTTAAAATTTGTTCCTCTCTGTCTTCCTCCTTTTCTCATCTTCCTTTAAATACCTTTTCTCTGCCCTCAGATAGTACATGTACAATGAATCAATCTGCAAGGTCAGACCAGGTGACTAAGCAAATCCGACACCCTGGTTTTCATTTATTTGTACCTCTTCTACAGAGCCACAATGTTTATGAGCAAATGCATCAACTGCTTTTCAGTTCCTTTAACCTCTTCATATGCAATTAACATACATTTTAAGGAATACCTACATATTGAATTACCTTTACTCCGTGTATGAAAGTCTTCAGTTGTTTTCATTGCAAAGCTAATATATGATGAAATAATAATGATTATTTGTAATGTAGTGCTGCTCATCTTAGGATCTCCAATAATTGAGTATACTGAAGTATTTATTATTTCTAGTTCAGGACAAGCAAACAGTGTTAAATGGCTTCTCCAGAATCCAGGGCTTGTGGTCCTCTGCTCCAGCCACTCTCCTACTACAGTTTGTTATTTCTCTATGCTGGTGGGCCTCTTGCCTGACTTGAAGACAGTTAAATAATGTAATTAAACAATTAAGATGATTGTCCTTAAATGATCAATTACGACAGAATTCTAAACATGCTTCCTCATTTGGAATTAAGCCTACTTTCTATCTCCTTCTGTGCATCAAAGAGAAGGCAGTTAGGCTAAAACCTGAAACCAGTGCATTTCCTATAGTGTATGGTTTATTCCAAGCTTATACGTGTGCTGTGTGGCGAGTACTGTTTTCATAGGGCTTGGAGGAACTTCCACCCCCACAGCCCATCAATGCAGCTATCAGATGCAGTGATTTAACATGAAGAAAATACAATTCAATTCTTATTTCTTTCTTATTCTTATATTATATTACATATATATAAGAGATATAGATAGATAGATAGATAGATAGATAGATATGGATAGATATATATATATGTAATTTCCTTCAACACCTGTCAAATCTAACAAATAAGTTCTAGAGTTGTAAAGAATGTCCATATTAAGCATCTGAAGTCTTCTGAAATAACCTTCACAGGCTTACTTAGGACCCTCTTTGTTAATTACATTTGGGCTGGGGCAATAAAAACCATAGCCAGTGACAGCAGTTACCATATCTGCATTTGAAATAACTACTGGCAGAAGTGAGATGATAGAGAGGCTACAGGGATTGTGTAATATGTAAACAACCCTGGCCTGCATAAAACGTGCTTCATCTCCAATTGTAGATATTGCAATTTCATTTAAATGGAATAATATTTAAATAAAAGATCACCCACTTAAACAAGTCTTCTCTGCAAGCCTCCCTCTCTCAGTTTTAAGTCACTCTGTTTAGATCCTCTGCAGAACTGGTGTCTTTCTTTACTACTCTCATCCTCTGTCATAAACATTCAGTGTTATTACAGACATCGTGGTATCAAACTCCAGATAGTCTGATGCTTGGGGGGGAGGGGGGAGTGTGAAGGGAGGGGGAATTAGACTATTTAAAGTGATTATAACTTTCCACTTGATAGTTTAACATTCTGCAATCATTAGTGAGTCTGCAGGCACTGTTAACCTGTTCTGGTGAGACAAACATGTCTTTGCTAATGTTTACTGAGCTATTGTAAATTACTTAACGTACAGCAGAGTACGTTTTTCTCAGTTAATCTAGATCTGATCCCTGAGGAGCTATTTATTACATATGTATACAACCTGTCTGTAGAAGTGAAGTTAATGTAATATGACACAAGTAGCACACATTGTTTCAATGTGTTCCAGTAAGTTAGCAAATTTAGCTAAAAGAATACTTACATGCTCTTCTGCCTGGAAAACAATAAGGAAAAGGGTGCTAAATATTAAACAGTGCTGTTCACTGTAGGTGGCCAATTAATACACTGTACCCAAGCTGGAACAAATCCTTCAAATATATACATAAAGCATATAATCTCTTATCTGCTTAGGCATTATCAAATTTTTAACAAATCCTAGTAACTTCAAACACAGCTTTAATGGGATGTAGTACTAAAACATGCAAAGTAAAGAACAGAGTTTTTAAGAACATAATCTGTTTTAGAATGTTTCAAGAGAACTGCTTTGAAATGCAATTATAATCTTAACCCATGTGTGCCATCTTGCAGAATTTTGTTACATGACTTAGTACCTATAGAAGGAGATAGCCTCATGTTCTTAACACCTACCACAATCTGAAAACGGGGGTTTAGACAGAAGCATCTTGAGACGGTTCTAAAGAGGAGCTGTGTTTGAACACAGCAGCACTTTTATGGCCACAAGTTTGGTCTCTGTAAAAGTTTTATTTGAAGATGAGGAAGAGAGTTTACTTGCAAGAAAATTCTAGCAGGATTTTACAGCTATCCCAGCCCAGATAAATAGTTGGAACATACTTTCACAGAAGTATAACTGCACTTTTGGGTCTTTATCTCAGTAACCTAGACTTAACACAATGAATCTTTTGCTCAAGGTGCAAAAAGGTCAGTGTGTGAGTTGCTGCTTCCTCAGACTGTTGCAACTTCCCCTTACACATACAGTGAAATCTCTAATTCCAAAGGCTATACCTCCAGTCTCATTTGTGTATGCAGAATATGAGTTTTCCACACTGGTTTGGTTTCTTTTGGCCCTGGTTTACCGTTCCCCTGCCTGCATGACTGACATAAGTGATACTTATTTTGAAAACAGCAATACAGGTTTGAAAACTGTTCTGTTACTTAAACTGACAAATTGTTTCAGGTCATAGAATCACAAAAGCATTTAGGTTAGAAAAGACTTTTAAGATGATCAGTACATTTTATACAGACAGGCACTGTTCAGTCTCTGCTTTTCATTCTGAGACAAAAAATACTACCTGGCAAATCAAATTCCCCTTCTTTTCCTAAAATACATTGCAATTCTTGGATCAGAAAAGAAACAGACTGCATGCATGTGCTGCAAGCCTTGTACTTCAATCTAGTAAGCAAACCTTTAGCTATTTACAGACCACCCTGTTAAAAGAACGTCAGTGAAGATGCTCTTCCTAGTGCTTTGATGTTGAAAGGCAAATCAAAAGCGGGGCTGAGGGGAGGGGGGAGTGGGGAGTGGGGGTGTTGGCCATATATGGTAAATGTGTAAGGTGTGATTTTGAACTTCATTCAGTGAACAGTCATGGCCAGATGCAAAAAAAAGATGAAGGAATAGAACTAAAATTTAGACAGAATTTAAGCAATCATGGAATGTCTATATGTCTATTCAGTTACCATCAAACATAATTAAACTCTAAAAGCACCTCAGTTTTAATGTTGAAGTCCTGAGCGCCATCATTGCTGCTTTCATGCCTGCTTTTAAACACAGCAGCTACTACAGAGCAGAGCAGCCCAAGCCTTAACTTCTGCCCAACCACCAGCACCCCAAGGATCTCTGACAATGCAGTTCATAGACGTTGTAGGTTAGGTTGCAAAACCAATGAAATAGTAACTACAGCTCCTCTTGTAATGACAGGACAAGGAGTAATGAGTTTAAACTGGCAGAGGGGAGATTGAAACTAGATGTTAGGAAAGGGTTCTTTGCAGTGAGGGTGGTGAGACACTGGCACAGGTTGCCCAGGGAAGCTGTGGCTGCTCCCTCCCTGGAGGTGTCCAAGGCCAGGTTGGATGAGGCCTTGAGTGACCCATTCTAGTGGGAGGTGTCCCTGCCTATGGCAGAGGGTTGGAACTGGATGATCTTTGAGGTCACTTCCAACCTAAACCGTTCTATAATTCTTTATGTTAAGGCAAAGGGTTAGGCTTTCTACTTCCTAGTATTAACGATTCAGCACTTGCAGAATTCTCTATTTATAAAAGTGGTAGACTTTCAGCTCCATTCTTTGCCCAAAAGGAGTCAAATACTAATTTCTCACTTGCAAGAAGTTACCACTTCAGAGTGGAAAAAAAAGACCTATATATATGGAAAGCAACAAGAACCATTGTACTGAAGCTGTTCTTGAAAATTCAATGTTCAAGGTTTCTGTTCTAAGCCTAAAACACAAGAGGAAAAGATGAGGAACTGCAGTTTTCACTCATTCTTCAAGAATGGTGTATATAATTTAGATGGAAAAAAAAAGGCATTGTACATATTACTTTGATATACAATTGATGACACACAGCAAGCACAATGTCTCTTTACAACAAATTAATTTGGATTGTATTGATGTTATAGGGGAATTTAAAAAGGTATCTTATCACAGACTCCCTGTGGATCTTTATCTTCATCAGTTTGTTTTCCTTAAACTGTTGCCAAAGTCTTGACATTCACCCACACAGATATCAGCTATTTGTTATTAACTATAAGGACTACGTAAATCTGCTCTTTTATATTAGAAAAAAAAAAAGTCAAAGTCTTCCAATATTCAGTTGTGATATAGCATAAAACTGGAGAATTGTAGAGCAAATCTCTGGTCTGTATGGTCTTGTACATGACAAGAACCTAAGCTGCCTCTAACTTCTATTCCAGTTGCTCTTCTCCCTTTAGAAGGGGCTAGAGGAAGACAGAATCACAGAAACATCCAGGTTGGCAAAGCTCAGGATCACCATGTCCAACCTAGAACCTTATTCAAGAATGTTCACCTTAAACCACATCCAAACAACCCTTAAACACGTCCAGGGTGGGTGATTCTCCCACCTCCCTGGGCAGCTCATTCCAGTGCCTGACCACTCTCTCCATGGAAAGCTTTTTCCTAGCGTCCAATCTCAACCTCCCCAGTCTCAGCTTGAGGCCATTCCCCCTTGTTCTGTCTCAAATTACCTGTGAGAAGAGACCAGCAGCAGCCTTCCCACAATGTCTCTTCAGGTAGCTGTAGGCAGCAGTGAGCTCTGCCCTCGGCCTCCTCTTTTTCAAACTACCCATCCCCAGCTCTCTCAGTTGCTCCTTATCAGATTTATTCTCCAGGCCATTCCCCAGCTTTGTTGCCCTCCTCTGGACCTGCTCTAGCATCTCCACATCTCTCTTGTACTGCGGTGCCCCAAACTGAACAAAATACTCGAGGTGTGGCCTCACCAGAGCTGAGTCCAAGGGGACAATCACCTCCCTACTCCTGCTGGCCACAGCATTTTTAGTACAAGCCAGGAGGCCATTTGCCTTCTTGGCCACCTGGGCACACCGCTGGCTCACATTCAGCTGCCTCTTTATTACAACCCCCAGGTCTCTTTCTTCCAGGCAGCTCTCTAGCCACACTTGCCCAAACCTGTAGTGTTGCTTGGGGTTGTTGTGACCCAAGTGCAGGACCTTGTTGAAACTCATCCCATTAAGGTTGCCCCATTGATCTAGCCTATCCGAGTCCCTCTGAAGAGCTTCTCTACCCTCATTCCAATCAACACTGCCACCTAACTTGGTGTCATTACCAATGATCAGACCATTAAGTCTGATCATTCCCAGTTCCCCAGATCTACCAATACTGCAACCTTGAAGAATAAACTGAACAACCAATCTTAATGATAGCATAGGAAGTGATAAGTGATAATGATAGTCTAGGAAGCAAAACTTCTGCCTTTAAATAAATAAATGAAATTCGGGTTTTATGGCTCAACTGCCTCAGTGAATGTGTATCACTATAGTGCATGTATCAATAGTTTGTATGCTTTCTGAAAAAGGCCTACCAGACTCCCTACAGGCTGCAAAGCAAAGATCATCTCCACAGCAGAGAGTCAATTTATGTTTGAAGAACAGACATCTGTTCTTCAGCTCTTCAGCTTGTTCAGTGCTCCTCAGCTTGGGAAATACTGAGGAAGCAACAAACATCTGCAGATTACCTCAAGAAATCCAATTCATATACTTGCTAAACTACAATTCATTGTATGCTTTCCATATTTATAACTAATGGGGTTGTAAAGGTGCTGATCGTCCATTGCTTCCAAAATTAGGAAAAGAAGGGTTTAAGTAGAACAAGAACAGTCTATTTGGTGCTCTGCCAGCACTTACTCCAAATACAATACAGACTACTTGAAGATACTTATTTAAAGTTGAAGATACTTATTTAAAGTATACAGTCACCTTACTTAAGTCACATCAGGATTAAACAGAAGCTGCATTCCATACTGAGAAAAATATTAATAGAGATGAAAACAATCAGATTTCTCCAGTCAGCCCTTATCCCCTGTGTAGGTCTAGCTGATATTGAGATGCTTTGGAGAGAGCCAAGTGCTCCAGCTCAAGAGCTGGCATGGTATTTGCTTTAGCAAATCTGCACACGCAAAATGAGTTGAAACTCCAGCACCAGAACAAATACCTAGGTCCTTACGGGTTTGCTTCGCTTTGTTTTCATTTTCTAAGAGTAATAAAGAGCTCGGGGCAGGGCATTTCCTTTGGATTAATGACTGGCTGGGGTTAATGGCCAGGAGCTGTTCTTTGGGCCATCAACTCCTCTCAGCCGGTCATTAATCCCCAGGAAATGCTCTGCGTCTCAATCATTATTGCTTAATTTCAGTGCAAACAAACTACTGTGGCAGGCAGCATGTTGTATGCTATCCCTTAAACACAAGCAACACAGATTCAGTTAATTTAATCAATTGTTTACACTAGGGTCTATTTTCTGTAGCAAGAGGAAATCAAGGATCTTTGACTGTTGGATGAAATCTGTTGGTTGGCCTCGCGATCACTCGATAAACTGAACTATTTCTGGAGGGGTTACTCTGTTGGTCGCTTTGGTTGTCACTGTTTTTCACTGTAAGCTGGATGGGCATCCTGGCAAAACTCAGCCAAATGCCTCAAATGTGACTTGCAAAAGGCATTTTCCAATGACAGTGTTACCTACCCATGCACACACCTCATCTTCAGCATGAAGTTCTTAAATTTTAAGGATATCTCATTTGACACATCCTGACATTTACTGTACAGTTTCAGGCGTGCCATTGAGTTATTAAATTATCAACAGTAAAATATAACATGGACTTTCTCCAGGCTTGTGCTATACAAATATTTACCAGAGCACAGAACTTTGTTATATTTCTCTAGTCTACTTGATAATCCCCTGATTAGACATCCACATGCTTGGTGGAGCCAAAGGAAAACTGTAAATGGTCAAAGGCAATGCAGCATATTTGTTTTTAAAGGCTAACTTTACAATAGTTTGACTTAAGAAAACTATTTAATCAAACTGGCCAACCTCATTGATTTCTCAGCTTTGGGATTATAACAAAAGGATTCAAAAAAGCTATTAGTAGCAACTGAAAGCCACTTTTACTACAGCTTTAAAAGCAGAAAACTTTAGGAATGTAACTAATTGGGGCACTTATCTTCTGCCTTTCATCTGAAAAACTGAGTCAAAATTTCAAAATTCAGACAATAGGTAGCTGCTCATGGTCAAGAACACTTCCTCTTTTCTAAACTTCTCCTCAGTTCAAACACTAGTATAAGGAGGATATTATGCTGAACAAAGTGGAATGGAATAACAGGAATAAATGGAATTCAAATTATCATTTTCAAGTAGCTGGGGTATTGTTCACAGCATTTACCATGTATGAAACTCTGCTGGGGTATGAAAAGTGTCCACTACATCTTTGCTGTAATTATTTCCAGCCTTACATTGTTGTATTGGGCACCTCAGTAACTGTTTCTCAGAATCCAAGAGAGAGACTGGATTAGACTGTGAGGACAGCGGCAGAGGAAGAGGCTGGCTAATGAAAATTCTTCATCGTCCGCATCTTCACTGGGCTGAACTCAAAGTACAAAAACTCAGATATCCAGGCTGCATTTCCAAACAAGTTCACTCACCTGACATAAGCAGCAGTCTGACATCCTAGGAAACATGCAGGAAGCAGCATATTCTATTACTACTACTCTGCTAGAAGGCATGCAACCTCTAATGATGTGCAGCACGTCCATGAAGCGCCTGGGCTGAAATGCTGCTAATGAACTTGAGCTGAAGGGAGTGGGGCAGGGAGGCCTTCTGCACAATCTATTTTGACCATGCCCTTGCCTTTTTCCCCTGAAAGATAGGACTATGTCTTAAGTTGGCTTTTATATGGGTCCACAGTTTAGGAGGTTGTTTCAGATGTTACTACACACAGAAGAAAAGCATCTCCACAAAGGGTTGC
The DNA here is from genome assembly GCA_013400475.1 of Tricholaema leucomelas. NCBI lineage: Eukaryota > Metazoa > Chordata > Aves > Piciformes > Lybiidae > Tricholaema lacrymosa > Tricholaema leucomelas. The sequence continues at coordinate 1,172,618 of WAAF01006443.1, read as the reverse complement.
TCTGTTTGTCTGGACTACAGTATAGTAATGGGAACACACAACTCTATATTACAGGCTCACAGGATATTAGGGGTTGGAAGGGACCCAAGGAGATCACCGAGTCCAACCGCCCTGCCAGAGCAGGACAATCCTACCTAACACAGATCACACAGGAACACATCCAGACAGGCCTCGAAAGTCTCCAGAGAAGGAGACCCCACAACCTCTCTGGGAAGCCTATTCCAGTGCTCTGGGACCCTTACAGTAAAGAAATTCCCCCTTGTGTTGAGGCAGAACCTCCTGTGCTGCAACTTAGACCCATTGCTCCTTGTCCTATCCCAGGGAGCAGTGAACAGAGCCTGTCCCCCCATTCCTGGCAGCCTTCAGATACTTATAAACATTTATCAAATCCCCTCTCCATCTTCTCTTCTCCAGACTAAGCAGCTCCAGGTCCCTCAGCCTCTCCTCATAAGCCATGCCCTCATCATCCTCGTAGCCCTCTGCTGGACCCTCTCCAGCAGATCCCTGTCCCTCTTCAACTGGGGAGCCCAAAACTGAATGCAGTATTCAAGATGAGGTCTCACCAGGGCAGAGTAGAGGGGGAGAAGAACCTCCCTTGATCTGCTGGACACACTCCTCCTAATACACCCCAGGATCCCACTGGCCTTCTTGGCCATAAGGGCAGATTGCTGTGCCATGGTTAACTTGGTATCCACCAGGACCCCCAGGTCCCTCTCCACAGGGCTGCTTTCCAGCAAATCACCTCCCAGCCTGTACTGCTGCAGCTTATTATTCCTCTCCAGATGCAGGACTCTGCACTTGTCCTTGTTGAACCTCATCTTGTTCCTCTGTGCCCAGCCCTCCAGGTGTCTCTGAATGGCTGCACAGCCTTCAGCTGTATCAGCCAAGCCTCCCAGCTTGGTGTCATCAGCAAACTTGCTGAGCAGACTCTGTGCTCTCGTCAATGTCATTGATGAAGATGTTGAACAGGACTGGCCCCGGCACTGATCCCTGAAGTACACCACTAGTCACAGCTCTCCAGCTGGACCTGGCACCATTTATCACCACCCTCTGAACTCTATCTTGCAACCAGTTCCTAACCCACCTCACTGTCCACTCTTCCATTCCACACTTCCTCATCTTGCTCACCAAAATGTCATGGGAGACAGTGTCAGAGGCCTTGCTAAGGTCAAGGTAGACTACATCCACTGGTTCCCCTGAATCTACCCATTCAGCTATGGCACCATAAAATGCTATCAGGTGAGTTAAGCATGACTTCCCCTTGGTAAATCCATGATGACTACTCCTTCTTCTCTTCCAAGTGCCTTGAGATGCCCTCCAACAGGAGCCGCTCCATCATTTTTCCATAGATGGAGGTGAGGCTGACTGGTCTGTAGTTTCCTGGAACCTCTTTCTTGCCCTTTTTGAAGACTGGAGTGACACTGGCTCTCCTCCAGCCCTCAGGCACCTCTCCTGTCTGCCACGATTTGGCAAAGATGATGGAGAGTGGCAGAGCAGTAACACCAGCCAGATACTGAAGAAGGTCACCAAGTAGAAAAGGTAGGGTAGAGCTTAGAGCAAAGAGCATCAAGACTGTAGGAGCTGAAAGAAGTAGACAAGAGTCTAAAACCAAAAACAAACCTTCCTCAAAATGCCACCAAATATATTTCAGATCCAAATATGGCATTTTAATCTAAGAAATATGAACAATTGCTTGAGTGAAGTCACCCAGGTCATTCTAAGCTTACAGATGTCAGGTATTGAAAAACACTACTGCACTTTGAGTCTCCGAACAAGAATTTCCAGTCTTTTCCTGCATGGTTTTGCTTTCAAGTATAAGCAGACCACAATCATTAAAACCAGATGCTACTGTCTCTTTGCTCTACTTTAGTTATCAATATCATGTTTGAAAGATTCAAAACATTTTAATAAAAATTTGACTGTGTTTGTGATCACATCAGGCAAGGCTGAGTTAAGATGCCAAATTCCACAGGCCTTCTTGCAAAGAGTGAAGAAAAAATCCAGACAATTCCAACTGTACTTCCCCCTTCTTATTTAAAACAGTTTTAAAATTACTTCTGCATTCCAGACCAAAAAGCAAACAAATAAAAAAAAGACTCATGGAACCCAAAGAAAAACTAAAACTAGGTAATAAGAAAGCACATGTCATCTGATGACATGCCCTGGGCACTTTCTGACAGCTGGATGCAGTACCAGCCATGCTTCTTCCCTGTCTCCTTCTACTGTGGGAGGCCTCAGAGAAGAAAAGCTCTGAATACATCTTTTGCTTCCCTCGTGAATGCTATTTTAAGGGGATCTATTCTCTGCTTCCTGCATGTTACTCCAATAGCTGAAGCAGAGGTGGTCCATAAAAAATCACGCGTTCAAAGCCTGGATGCTCAGTTTGCAGCTCAAGGTCATTCTCATACTGTAAGATCTACAAGACTCCAGGGTTTACTCAGAAATCATTGCACTAATTTAGGTTATTATCATTATTGGAGCTTTTAATGGATTAGTGTCCTACATTTTCCTTGTGGAGGCAGATACACACAATATGGCGCTTGGCATTGCTCCGAGCTGCTACGTTTTGTTCTTTTCATTTCTCAGATTTCTCACAATTTACCAGGTAACAGCTACAATATTACTCTCAAACATTCCATTGCTGGCAGTTTTTAGATATAATTCTGTAGCCTGTTCAGATCCCATTACCTTTTGATTTATTGATTTTTCCTCTCTTTGTTGCTGCTTCCCTACAGTACAGATTGCTGTAACAAGAACTCCTTCTCCAGCCGTTGCAGACAGAGTGTTTCTTTCTTTGCACTAAGAAGTATCTGTATTTGCTACAAGCTACTGTCCTCCATCAGAACCTTGTAATAAATCACTGGGTCTGCGTTCCTCCAGTGTGAACGTTCCCATCACAGAACAGCTCCAGAGAAAAGACAGTCTTGGTTTAACACTGCTTTACCCAGGTCAGGATTTCAGTCCAGAACCAGATAAAAACAGGGCGAGGATGAGATTAATGCATAATTATATGAGGAAACCTGCAAATACGTCCCCAAAGTTGTTGCTGTTCAAATGGTATGTCTGTTTCACTCCTGGAATGATACATAATGGATGTCCCAGTACCTGGATATTTCACTAACAGGCAGTGAGCTGCTCTTCTGTTGTATTTTATTTCTGCTCATTTCTAAAACAAAGCCATTCAAATTAAGACAAGAATAAGCAGGTAGTGACAGGAGGAACTTCAATGATCTTTTCTCTGAGAAAGATGGAACTGCCTTTATTAAATTGCTCCACTTCATAGAAGTACATTACTTCAAAAGCATATGTTAAGAAACCACCCCTTTGGTATACCCAAAGATGCTTTATATAGTTGTGTGATTCAAATCTCAAGACACATATGGCAAAATGAATGGGAAAGATAACTATGAGCCAGCAAAGTGCCCTTGTGGTCAAGAAGGCCAAAGGCATCCTTGGGTGTAGTGAAAGGGGAGCTGTTAGTAGGTCAAGAGAATTTCTCCACCCTGTCTACTTTACTCTGGTGAGATAGCATCAAGAATCACAGAATCAGCCAGGTTGGAAGAGATCTCCAGGCTCATCCAGTCCAACCTAGCACCCAGCCCTAGCCAATCAAACAGACCATGGCACTAAGTGTCCCAGCCAGGCTTTGCTTCAACACCTTCAGGGACAGTGACTCTACCACTTCCCTGGGCAGCCCATTCCAATGCCAATCACTCTCTCTGCCAACAACTTCCTCCTAACATCCAGCCTAGACCTCCCTTGCCACAACTTGAGACTGTGTCCCCTTCTTCTGTTGCTGGTTGCCTGGCAGAAGAGACCAACCCCACCTGGCTACAGCCTCCCTTCAGGGAGTTGTAGACAGCAATGAGGTCTGCCCTGAGCCTCTTCTTCTGCAGTCTGCACACCCCCAGCTCCCTCAGCCTCTCCTCACAGGGCTGTGCTCCAGGCCCCTCACCAGCTTCGTCACCCTTCTCTGGATATGCTCCAGTATCTCAACATCTCTCTTGAATTGAGGAGCCCAGAACTGGACACAGTACTCAAGGTGTGGCTTGACCAGTGCTGAGTAGGGGAGGAGAAGAATAACTTCCCTTGTCCAACAGGCCACACTGTCACCAATACAACCTGGAATTTTGCATCCAGTTCTGGACCCCTCGGTTCAAGAAAGACCTCAGGGAACTGCTTGAAAGAGTCCAGCACAGAGCCACAAAGAAGATGATGAGAGCAGAGCACTTTCCTGAATAAGACAGGCTGAGGGAGCTGGGTCTCTTCAGCCTGGAGAAGATAAAGATGTGAAGGGGGAGTGCTCAAAAAAAACCCAAACCCAATGAAAAAACATAACTGATAGAAAGATTCTGATAAGGTTCCAAAACTTGCTCATGAGCCTTGTTAATTCACAGATCTTTATTTCACGCCACAAAAATTCTGCTAAGTATTGTGGTTCTACTCCCTCATCAATGCTTTCTCCCAAACCACAGTTAAATGCCATTAGAGCAGAAGATTCTGTCTGCAGAGCTGCAAATTGCAGGGTCTCACTGTGGTCATGAATCAGATGAAACTTATCATGTGTGACTGCAAACATGTAGGATAATCTCTACCTTTTGATGTGATCCATACTAACAATGCATGGGAACCTGGAGGTAGGAGAAGGTACCATGAATTCTAAGCCCTTTCAGGTAGGCTGGGTTAGACTTTGCAAACAAAGTTGGTATAGAATGGTTTCATAGAATGGTTTAGGTTGGAAGGGACCTCAAAGATCATAAAGTTCCAACCCCCCGCCATAGGCAGGGACACTTCCCACTAGAACAGGCTGCCCAAGGCCTCATCCAACCTGGCCTTGAACACCTCCAGGGAGGCTGTGGATGTCAGAATCACAGAATGTGATCTTTGATCACATTCTGTGATTCTGTCATCCACAGCTTCCCTGGGAAACCTGTGCCAGTGTCTCACCACCCCCACTGCAAAGAACCCTTTCCTAACATCCAGTTTCAATCTCCCCTCTGCCAGTTTAAACCCATTACCTCTTGTCCTGTCATTACAAGACCTTGTCAATAGTTCCTCCCCACCCTTCCTGTAGGCCCCCTTCACATACTGGAAGGCTACTATAAGGTCTCCTGATTGCCTTCTCTTCTCCAGGCTGAAGAGCCCTAACTCCTGTAGCCTGTGAAACAGATCTTTTCCAAGACAAATGGGATGACTGCCCATGAGTTCATCACTGGTTTGTAGTACAATGGCCACTCTAATGTCTCCAGTTGGTGCTGATTTCCATTTTATTTTCTTATGCTGAAGCTAAAACTAATATATTGAACACTGTGATTCTTCCAGCCGTGACATCCATTTTCCTCCTGTAAATTTTGCCTGGGCAGACAAACTGGACTGTGATGATTCATCAGAGATTTACAGATGTCCAGAAGCAAAAGGAAGCCTTAGCTGTAGACCTGCTCTGCATCTGCACAAACTATCTGAGCAGTACGCCTGCAGCCGATCCAATACAAACTGGCCTTGTTGGGCTCTCCACACATGGCCCACTTGACATCAATGGAAAGACTTCTCTTGTGAAAGAGTCAGAGGTATCAGTATCTTGAAAACCATGTTTAGTAAAATTCCAGCAATGAAAAACCTTGTTTAAGAAAGTCTTGTTTAGTAAAACTCCAGTGCTCCTAAAAAAAAGTGTTTCTGAGTGGGAATTTTAACCTCAGTTTTTTTTGCTCCCTTTATTTCTCTGAGAAGTAAACTTGGCTTATTCAAACAGAGCAAATAAGACATAGGCATAGATCTTCACCCTGAGAAAAAGGATTTCCTTAGATGTTGGGTGGTAGTGAAATGCATTTGTCCACACTGAACAGTGTAACCACACTTAGAATGGAGATTATTATTTTTTAGTGTCGGGATGACATAATAAATTCCCATTTATCCAGGGGGCCCTGATGGCTAGGCATGACTTCTTGAGGGATTTTCTTTGGATGAAAAGAAGAATTCCTAAAATAGAAGGCATTCTGTCTCACATGCCATGTTTTCAGGGTGTGGCTGCTCCTACTTGGAAACCTCTGCTTCACAGATTAACTCAGATGATTTATATAGCGCTGAAGACAGTTGTCTAAATAAGAGGGGGAAGGAAAAAGCGTATTGTGGGGCCACCATGATGGTTGAAAGAGTGGTTAAATTCAAACAAACTCTCTTACAAAATTGTCCTGTTTACCAAGTCAAACCTGAGGTAGTCACATGCTGTCTACCCAGTGAATCTCATGCTAAGAGCTTCCTTTCTCTTGAGGTTTTTGGTGGCTTTAAAACTTCACCTACAGGCAATCTGCACTGCACTTTGTGTTTCCTCAGATGCCATGCTATGGATACTTGAAACAAAGCCAATCACAAGAGTGCAGATGCACAGGAGTGTTCTGTGTAACAGGTACCCCAGGCACTACTCTCTGCACGCTATTTCTGAGATGCCACGTGTGTTGTCTTTGAGGAAGGGGCCTACAACTGCGCAGAGGTCACGTCAGATACTCTTGCATCACAACAATTCAGTAGGAGTAGTGCACAAAGGAAGCTGACAATTATGATGCTCCCTGAAATTCTTGGGTATTTTCTGAAGTAAATGGCTCTTTTGCCTGCACTTGCAGTTTTCAAGACAAATGGAATTTTAAAAGCTCAAAGAATCAACATTTCTGGGTTTAATTTTTGTCTAATGACCAATTCACTCTACACAGAAAGATGAGTTACTAAAAGGGTCCCTGGAAATGCTTCTTTAATTCCCTCCTACTCTCATCACTGGCACATCTAAGTAAAAGCCCACCTATCAATAAAATGGCAACTCACTGCTAGACAGCAACAGATGAGTAAAAAATAAAGTGGCAAGGCTGGGATTTCTTGACACACCATTAAAGCCTTTCCTTGTGATGTCAGGAAGCATCTGCTACACTGTATGGTGCTATGTAGAGGCTAATGACCTTTTAGGTCTCCTGGCAAGTTCCCCTTGACAACAAAGTGTAAATGGCTCTTTAATACAGCCAACCTCTATTGAAATGAACCTTCTAAAGGCAAGGAGCAGTTCTGGGGTCTTCTTTAGCATCTCTTTGGGACTGAAGTGAAGGAGAGGACCTAAGTTAGTTGAAAAATTACTTATATAGGCTTTACACCTGAATAGTAACTTAGAATTCCCTAAGTTCTGTGGCTCACTGTAAGACTGCTTGTGGGTGCAGCACAGCTTTAAGGCTGTACACAGGAAAGTTAATCAGGAGAAAACCTCCAAATTAAGCATTAGAAGCAGAAAATAATCTGAATGCTATGAAAGAAGTAAAAGTTATTCTCTTTTTAGTTAAACTCAGACAAGTAAAATACCAAAAGAAATCTAGAAACTAACAGGGACAGGAGAATCTAGAATTTATATAGATGCCTTTAAGTTTCCCTAAACAGAAACACATGACACTGAAATGGTTTTTCAGAGTCCCAAAAACACAAAGTGATTTTACTCAGTTGTTGAATGGCAAAATAAGCAGTAGGACCTGTGACTTAATTTCAGATCTGGCATTATCCTGCTTAGCAATCTTTATATTGTTATTTACTTCAGTTTAGTTACTTCTCAAATGGGAATACAAAAATAATCTCATAGAGGAAATTTTACAACTTCTCTTTTGGATGATTGAAAGATGAAAAGTCTTATTTCAAAGACATGAAATGCCCTTAATGCAGAAAGCATGTTCCTTTATTGAAGTTTGTAAAGGCTCCACACTCAGTTCATGGCCCCCAGTAAAACACAGACTGACAAACTGAAGTGAGTCCAGAGGACTCACTAAACTGATTTGGACCACACGTTGAAAGAGAAGAGGTTGAGAGCAGAGTCCATGAGGACAAGGGATTCTATTGTTCAGCAACCTGTGGGCAGCTAGCTGGACCACAGTAAGGCTGTTTTCAGAAAGTCAGAGTAAAAGGAAGGGTTGTGACATTCAGTTTGCATATAACTAGGTAGCTACACAGGCTACAAGTTGCTTAGAGAGGCTGTGCAATGTCCATCTTTGGAAGTATTCAAACTTTACTAGGCAAGGCATGCAGCAACCTGAAACAACACAGATGTTGGTCCTGCCTGGCCAGCAAGTGACTGACCCAGACAACACTCAGACCCAAAATATACTATGATCCCTAATACATACACATTGATACTAAATTTCAATGCACAAGTCTCAAGAAAATTTTGTTGGCCAAAACCACCCCACAACCCACCAAAAATACTCCATTTTAATTGATCCAGAGTAATATTCTTCACTGTTATTGATCAATGATTGTTTCATAATTGAGAATATTTCCAAACCACTGGGTGCTGGGACATGCAGAAATATTCTGTTCATGACTACAGAGAGCACTTCACTCCATCCTGTGGCTTGGACCCCAAAGAAAGTGCTAGAACTCTGACGTCCTCAATATAGGAAGGACACAGATCTGATGAAGAGGGTCCAGAGAAGTGCCACAAAAACTAATCAGGAGGTTGGAGCACCTCTGCTATGAAGACAGGCTGAAGGAGCTGGGGTTGTTCAGATTGGAGAAGAGAAGGCTCTGCTGAGACCTAATAGCGACCTTCCAGTACATGAAGAGAGTCTAAAAGAAGGATGGAGAGATACTGTTTACAAAGGCCTGTAGTGATAGAACAAGGGTCAAGGTTTCAAACTAGACAAGAGCAGATTTAGACTGGATGTTAGGAAGGGCTTCTTTACCATGACGATAGTGGAACACTGGAACAAGTTGCCTAGGGAGGTGGTTGAGACCCCATCCCTTGAAATATTCAATGTGAGGCTTGACAGGGTTCTGGGCGACCTGATCTAGTTGAGGATGCCCGTGCCCAGTGCAGAGGGGGTTGGACTAGATGACCTTTGGAGGTCCCTTCCAACCCAGGCCATTCTATGATTCTGTCATAAAAAACAAACCAACAACTATTATTCTGTCTTCCTTCCTAAACTCCCTGAAGTGTCCTTTAAAGTACTACAGTTATTACTATATGGGTAAATTACAAGCAGATCTGACCTTAAATTAGAAATTCAGGGACACCCTTCTGAGCTTGTGCAAAAGATGGATCCAAAGCCAAACTTGGAAATCCTAAACTTTTAACATCCTGAATTTACAAAAGGCTTATTCTGTCAGTGCCCTAAAAGAAATGGTCTGTCCATCTCCTCCAGGAAGTGTAAGAGGATGAAAACTTGGAAGCACTAAAAATGATAGGAATTTTGTCATGGACTTGGCAGTAAAATTAAGCTTTCCCAAGTTCATAAATTTTATAGCTTCAAAGAGTGTTCACTCTATTCAGTCATCTTTTTGCTGCAAATGTCATTGGTATGAGTAAGGCACATGGAAGTTGGAGCTGTCTTAGGAAAATGTCCCACGGGCTCTTTAAGAACTTTCAGAAAGATTCTGATGTAAATCTCTGGGTAGACTTATAAAGCAGGTTTATAAAAAGATGCACATCACAAATTATTTTAGTCTTGACAAGAGCATGGGAATTTAAAGAATATGAGTCATACAGACAAAACTTCATTTAGACAGAAGGATCCAACTGAGGGATTCCATTAGCTTCCATGTTACCCTACTGAAAGAACTTGAGTTCACTTTCTTGATCATACCATACGGCAAGCAGGACCACAAGTCAACATGCAGTATGATCAGTGGCTGTATTCCATTTCATCATGTCCACAGCACATGGATATTCACATCACAGTGCACACCTTTTAGAAAGATACTCACATGATGAGAGATGTTGAGGTACTGGAACACGTCCAGAGAAGGGCAGCAGGGCTGGTGAGGGGCCTGGAGCACAGCCCTGTGAGGAAAGACTGAGGGAGCTGGGGGTGTGCAGCCTGCAGAAGAGGAGGTTCAGGGCAGACCTCATTGCTGTCTACAACTCCCTGAAGGGAGGCTGTAGCCAGGTGGGGTTGGTCTCTTCTGCCAGGCAACCAGCAACAAACAAGGGGACACAATCTGAAGTTGTGGCAGGGGAGGTCTAGGCTGGATGTTCGGAGGAAATTGTTGGCAGAGGGAGTGATTGGCATTGGAATGGGCTGCCCAGGGAAGTGGTGGAGTCACCGTCCCTGGGGGTGTGAAAGAAAAGCCTGGATGGAGCACTTAGTGCCATGGTCTGGTTGATTGGCTAGGTGCTAGGTTGGACTGGATGAGTTTGGAGGTCTCTTCCAGCCTGGTTTATTCTACAATTCTATGATACTAAGCCATAACAACTGGACAATATCAGAATGTTCATATTCTACCTTCCCCAAACCTTCCCTGTGACATTCAGTTTATCAGCTTCCTATGAAACACTTGCAGGTGAAGTAAGTCTTTATCAACCAAAATGAAGTCCAGTAGAGAACCCTGAAGTCAAAGAAGCTCCTTCCAACAGACAAAGATGTCATGCCAGTAGTTGCTGGTAAAAACACCTTTCAAATCACCCTCTTACAGATATTCTGCAAACCATTTGCAAATCTAAAAGGCAGCAGATGTTCTGGGTTTGGGTTTTTTTTCTGCTACATTACGTAGGGCTGTTATAAATCTTTATTCCTAAAGACTGACAAGTTAGTTTGGATAAAAGCAAAATGCTAAACCTATAGCATTACCTTGACTGGGATTTTAAAATATATTTAGTGCCACAAAGCTGAGGGAAAACCAGGTCCTGGTCCAAAGAGTTTGGTTAGCTGAAATGAACAAGCAAAAACTCACACTTCTCTACACTTTCTGATCTCAGTTGGAAGTGGAAGTATCAAATATCTACAAAAGAGCCCCTCTCAGTGATATTTCTGACGTGTCTGAAGCCAGTAGACTCATGAAACACCCTAATGCAAGAATTCCAGAGCAAAAGGTTAGGAGTTCAAATAAGCAAACAATTTTTTTGCCTCCAACTTTGGAATGACAAGAACAACCAAAACTGTTCTGTTATTTTGTGTGCATTTTTCTCCTCTGTACTTAAGAGTAATATTTAAGCAGCTGAAAGGAGCAAGTAGATGTAATGGGAGTGAATTATTTGCTGCAAATAATCAATGCTCTATAGCAAATACATACAGAGTGTAAACAATTGCCATGTAACATCAGGAGCTCTTCTGAAATAACTGCAGTTATTTGACAAATAAGGAGATCACAATCTTGGTTCTTTGTTAAATTGAGAAAATAAGTAATGTAAACACAGCTAGTACCTAGTCAGTCCTCTCTTCTCCAACAGCCAAAACATCCAGATGAGAGGTGTGAAAATGGGCCTCCCTGCCTATTTTGGTTAGCATCTCTTTATGGACCAGATGATCATGGATTCATTTAAAACCTTCTGAACTCACTGAACCAGCCTGTTTCAAATTCTAGCTGTTTTGGTTAGTCTTCATAAGGTAGATGTTCTCCCTCCATTACCATTTAAGTTGCCCTCCTATGAACATTCTTTACCTCCACTATCTCCTCTTGAAATCATAGAACAGGTTAGGTTGGAAGGGACCTCAAGGATCAGCCAGTACCAAGCCCCTGCCATAGGCAGGGACACCTCCCACTAGAGCAGTTTTATCAAGGCCTCATCCCACCTGGACTTGAACCCCTCCAGGAAGGGAGCAGCCACAACCTCCCTGGGCAACCTGTGTCAGTGTCTCACCACTCCCACTGCAAAGAACCCTTTCCTGACATCTAGTTTCAATCTCCCCTCTGCCAGTTTAACCCCATTACCCCTCATCCTGTCATTACAAGACCTTGTCAATAGTCCCTCCCCAGCCTTCCTGTAGGCTGATCTTTGATCACATTCTGTGATTCTGTGCTCCACAACCCCCCTGGAGGTGTTCAAGTCCAGGCTGGATGAGGCCTTGAGCAACCTGTTCTAGTGGGAGGTGTCCCTGCCTATGGCGGGGTGTTGTAACTGGATGATCCTTGAGGTCCCTTCCAAACTAACCTATTCCATGATTTTATCTTTTTTTTTTCCACTTGCATTATTTCCTGTGGCCACCATAGCTCAGAAGAAAACAATGAAGAGAAACAACTGGAACCATAGGCACTATTTTTCCCCTGTCAAGACAGTTGCAGCCTCCATCACGATGGTTGCTCGAGATACCTTATCTCAGCAAGAGCAAGCTAAGCAGTGTGTCAGAGGCCATCATTTTCTGCTGCACTCAAGAAAATTCGCTACCAATCAGGTCAGAGTACTACACTTAGGCCCCAGTCCTGTCCAGGATGTAATTTCATACCATGTCTATTGACATTCAAGGGCTCAATGGAGACTCTTAATGTTATTTGACTAGTTTTCCTGTGGGTGACTTTTTCTGTGGTTGACTTTTATGGACAGCACATTTCCCCTTCAGTTTTGGCCCTGGCAGAAACTGGGTTGACTAAAACCACACAGAATTCCAAAATTGGTAGCCCAGGTACCCACATCAAAGTGGCAGGAATTATCATACTGGTGGTTCTGGCCATACATCAGAGCCAGACCTTCCACACCGTATCATTCCTAACAGTAAATTTAAACCTATTATACCTTCAGTAGCTTTAAGTCAGCACTTGTTAAACACTTATTGTTTACAGTCCTTCTAGTATTTCTCTTACATTTCAGGACCTCCTGGAGTCTTTATTAGCTTTGCAGAGATTTGATTCACTCACAAGTTCTCCTGGGTGAATTTCAGACACCTCTGCACATTAGATGCAGTTGATATATCCTTAAATGATTATAATGAAAACCATTTCTTTTGTTGCTACTCATAAGAAAGGATTTCCAAAGAAATATAATTACATCACAGCCGCTTTTAAGATGAGAATGTCCTTTTCTAATGTGCTCAAAAGTTACCACTTACCTGCTGATTCTTTTTGGTTTTGGCCACATGACAAGCCAGCCAGAGCTTTTTTTTTAGATAGGAAAGCAGAATTTTGAGCAAACTTCACTTTACAAAAGCGTTTAAGCCTTTACTTGGAAGTAGCTACATAAAGGCCCCACAGAGAACAGCGCCACAGTCACAGCATCACAGCAACACCCAGGCTGGAAAAGGCATCAGGATCACCAAGCCCAACATATAACTCTACTCTACAAGATTCACCTGTGTCCAGTTCTGGGCTCCTCAATTCAAGAGAGATGTTGAGGTATTGGAACGTGTCCAGAGAAGGGAGATGAAGCTGGTGAGGGGCCTGGAACACAAACTCTATGAGGAGAGGCTGCGGGAGCTGGGGGTGTGCAGACTGCAGAAGAGGAGGCTCAGGGCAGACCTCATTGCTGTCTACAACTACCTGAAGGGAGGCTGTAGCCAGGTGGGGTTGGGACCTGCTGCCAGGCAACCAGTAACAGAATGAGGGGTCACAGTCTCAAGTTGTGGCAGGGGAGGTCTAGGCTGGATGTTAGGAGGAAGTTGTTGGCAGAGAGAGTGATTGGCATTGGAATGGGCTGCCCAGGGAGGTGGTGGAGTCACCGTCCCTGGAGGTCTTGAAGCAAAGCCTGGATGAGGCACTTAGTGCCATGGTCTGGTTGCTTGGCTAGGGCTGGGTGCTAGGCTGGACTGGATGAGCTTGGAGGTCTCTTCCAACCTGGTGGATTCTATGATTCTGTGCTCCCTAAAACCAGTGGTCCTGCTGGTGAGGTTTAAATTCTTTTAGCAGCTTAACTGCCCCTCCTGCAGTAATTTACAGGACTCAGGAACCCAGCAGGAACACTGAAGAAGCAGAGGTAGGCCAACAGACACGGTGGCGGATATTGGACTGCTTCTTACCACCAACATAAGACCACCAGAGCAGTACAAGAGACACAAACAGAAGGGACGGAGCAAAATAAAATAAAGAAACAATTCTGAATCAATGCAAACATTTGCAAAAGGCTTGGAATTAGTCTGTAAACATTGTAAAACAACAGGCTGGGCTTGTTTGTTTTTCTAAATCAGTTCACCCTTTCCCAATTCGCTCAGGACAAAACTGTCTTTGGAAGGCTACCTCTGCAACAGTGCCGCGTACGTGCCCGTACGACACCGCCAGGAGCCAAGGGCACCACTAGGCCCCCGTGGGCCCGACCAGGCTCCTCTGGGCACATGCTCACACACTCTGCCTATCTGTCAGCAGAAACACAGAAAATGGTATCTGGACTCAGGATATTCACCTCCAGCAAAAGGTGAAATGATTTCATAAGTAATTCCTCCCCACATGCACCATCAGGCTTTAAAAAAACCAGGAGGGCCACAAGGAGGATCCAAGGGCTGGAGGAGCTCTGCTGTGAGCACAGGCTGAGGGAGCTGGGGGTGTGCAGCCTGGAGAAGAGAAGACTCTAAGGCACCCTTATAGCTGCCTCCCAACACCTGAAGGGATCCCACAGGAAGGCTGGAGAGGGACTTCCCATAATGGTATCTAATGATAGGACGAGGGGGAATAGTTTGAAGCTGAGGGAGAGTTTAAACTGGATCTTAGGAAGAAGTTCTTCAGTGCAAGGGTGCTGCGACTCTGGAATACGTTGCCCATGGAGGTTGTAGATGCCTCCTCCTTGGGGGTATTCAAGGTCAGGGTGGATGAAGTCTTGAGCAGCCAAGTCTAGATGAGAGGTGTCCCCACTTCCTTCCTTCAGGAAGCTCAGCCATACACCCACAGAGATGCCAGTGCCTCTGGCTTTGGGGGAGTAATTATTATTTTTCCTATGTTAAAGGCAAGTCCATCTACTTTTGTGGTCTTTGAGAGGAAAAATACAGATGCATTCACAGGATCACAGGATGTCAGGGGTTGGAAGAGACCCAAAGAGACCATCAAGTCCAACCCCTCTGCCAGAGCAGGACCATACAAAATCTAGCTCAGGTCACACAGGAACACATCCAGACAGGCCTTGAAAGTCTTCAGAGAGGGAGACTCCACAACTTCCCTGGGGAGCCTGTTCCAATGCTCTGCAACCCTTACAGTTAAGAAGTTCCCCCTTGTGTTGAGGTGGAACCTCCTGTGCTACAACTTACATCCATTGCTCCTTGTTCCTTTAAGTCCACCTGCTTTAAACACAACTCATCACAGACAGCCCCAGTCTAATCTACAGACAACATCACCCCAGTTTTGTACTGTATACCACAGCAGAAACAGTCCCTCCTGTGTCTCCCTTGCAAGACAGGTAGGCCACAGCCAGATGCTTCTATTTGTTAGAATCAACCAGGTTGGAAGAGAACTCCAAGCTCATCCAGTCCAAGCTATCACCCAGCCCTAGCCAATCAACCAGACCATGGCACTAAGTGCCCCAGCCAGGCTTTTCTATCATTTTCACAGGTTCATAGAGACAGAGATAGGAGCAGAGCCCAGCACAGAGCAGGAATAATGGAGTGTTTTGTGCCAAAAGGAAATGTGGGCTAAGAACTGTAATAGGACTGAAAGGGTAAGCAAAGCGCTTGCGGCTGAAAGCAGTGCAATGTGTCAGCCTGAGAGAACAGCAGCCTTGCTGGCACCGCTGCACACCAGAGCCTTCATCTGCAAATCGCTCTGCAGCCAACATGTCAGAAAAGTCTGGCCACCCCTGGTGTACAGGCATCAGGCAACAAAATAACTTACTGTGCTAACCTCCAGTGGATAACCCCTGCAAGCATGCAAAACACCCAGCAGGCCAAGAAAGAGGAAAAGTAAAATTGCCAAAGCCCAATTACTTTGAGTCATGAGACCACAAGCGATGAGAGCCTGTCCTATAATCTTAAAGGAGAAAAAAAGTCTTGAGAACAGTAGTTTGTAACTTTCCTCATCTCCATTTGGGAAAGCACTCTAGAATTCTTGGCACTAAGATGAGAAGTCAGTAGCAATTTAACTGAAATGTCAAATGGCACTGCCAAGTGTTTGCAGCTATTTCAAGGTATAAAACCAGGTGGCCCTGAAAGCCAGAACTGCTACCTTCTTTCCCACCATCACCACCAGTATTTTACAGGAACCACTTAGTCATGCCAGAGAGGCTCAGATTTTGAAACAACACTAGAGATTTACAAATATAAAAGTTCTTTTCTCCACTCCTGTTGCCAGGTCAAATTATGTTCTCTTAATCATCAGCTCTGGAAGCAACACATAAGATGGGGTGCAAGCTCCTATAAGGACTGTCATGGTGATGAACAAGGCATGCCTCATGTAAGCAAATGTCCTACACAATCACACTGTGAGATAAATATTGCATAGAAACAATCAAGGTCCCTTTCTTTTTATCTCCTTTCTCCTCGTCCAATACAATTCGCGTTCTAATTCAGAATATCCATGCACCTAAAAAACAACTGCCCATAGGAACACACCAAGCTTTCACCAGGGGGTTTTATCCTGACCAAACAGGTATTTCCAGTCAAACCTAAGGTCAGGATGCCGAAGTCTGCACCTATGGCACTAACTAATCCTATAGGCTCAGATCAAATAATAGCAAGACACCTGCATTAGCTGCTCCATTTTGTAAAACTTCAGTGCAAATTCAATTGTGTAGTTCAGAGAAATTACCTTTCAGCACCACCAACCTCCAAATTTGGCCTTGTTAAAGGCTTTGCTTATATAGCTTCCCCAGGCTGACCACTGTTTTCTCTATTAGCAGATGAGTGCCTAGTGAAACAACAAGGACTAACAGTCCTACTTCATACAACAGCTCAGGAAAAGGTAAGCACCAGCACAGGACAGCCAGACACTCACTAAAAACCTGATGGTTTAGCAGCCATATTTGAATAGTCAGATTTCAGGCTTTCTAAACTGTGTATGTTGTCAAGGTCACAGTAAGAACACACCTGCCCCACAGTGCAAGCTCCCCAGTAAATACCTTTAGACCTCTTTCATGAAAAATAATTCAGGAGTTGTTCTATTCCAAAGCTAGCACATATTAATAATACTGAGTGAATGTCATTACAACAGAACAGACTTTTTTCCTTGTCAACTGCCAAATATTAAGTCAAGTTCATGCTAGCATAGAAATTACTTTACAAAAAAATAAATAATGTTATTTGAAAATGTTGTAACACTCCAACATTTTGGCTAGCATGCAAATACCCACACATGAGTCAGACCTTGATTTCCCCCTTAGGAGATATTGCTTCAACTTCACTGAAAACTGTGGCAGAAATTCCATGAGGAGATGTCATTTTGCTTAATTTCAATATAAGGAAGGGATATTTTTAATTAAGAAGCTGAGTTTTCAAATCATTTAACACACAGTGTTGTTATAAAACCAGAAATTTCAAGCTAGCTGTCTGAAAAATTATGTCTTTGGGGGCTCTGTTAGTTGTATGGAAGCTTAGCTAAGAGACTGCAACTAATTTCTCTGCTTTAATAACGGTTTAACAAAAGAAGTGCTTAATTCCCACACTCCCTCTATAGTGAATATAGTCCAAACATTTCCCTCCTTGGGTCCTGCCTTTTCACAAACACACAGCAGTGGCTACAAAGCATAAAAGTGCAAGCTCTCTTCTGTGCTTGGCTGCTTGTTGTGTTTTTTCATTGCTATGCCAGCCACTTCTGTCCCCTGTCCCCTTATTTAAGGTTTCCTCTACCTACCTCGACAAGACAGAAACACAGAAGTTCTTTTACACTCCTGTATTAAAACAGTAAGCATAGGTGCTCTGATGGCTGTGGGAGTTAGCAAACCCACCTTCATCTCTGGGTTGGGTCCTAAGAGTACTTACTATTCCTTAAATAATAATCTCTTTCTATTATTAAGGCAGTTTGATTGATTGCCCAGTGTTGATACTCAGTACTTTATGGTATATTGCGTGGCCTGTCACAAAATCTGTTACTTGTCAGCAAGTAGGCCACCAGCAGCAGCAGGCCAAATGTTGTGGAATGACAAATGTAATTGCAAATGGTATTCTGAAATGCATCTCACAGCTTCAGTGTGGAGCAGGATTACTACTTTATTCAGGATTCTTTGAAAAGCCTAGCAATAGAAATGCAGGGAAGGAATCTGGGAACATCGAAGTTCAACTCAGAATGTGAAAGGGAAAGCCAGTACAGTTTGTAATGCTTACAATCACACTTGAAGATAATTCAACAATTAGCTGGCACACGTGTGGTAAGGCATTTCATATAAAAGCAGTGCAGAGCTATCCATTAACATATGAATCTGATGAAATTGTGTGGAGGGAACAGCAGAGAGCGAGGAGTATATGAGCAGTGGATGGAAAGCACATTGCTGCAGCTACTGGGAAAATGAAGCACAGTACAGAAACAAATTGTGTGGGCAGACAAAGACATGACAAAGGAGAAGGAACATTGAGAGCACAAAAGGAGGAGCAATAAGAGGTTATAAAACTGAGTGAGTCAAATGCAGAGGTTCAAGCTATTGGGGAAAGCCAGGGGAGAGAACTGGAATGTGCTTACTATATTCCATGTGAATATATGTCTGCTAGCTGCCTTTAACTATCCTCTGTTCCCACAACCCACCACACTTCTCCTGTGGAAGAATCTGCCTTGCAGGGCCTCGATGGAGAACTTTCCACATACCCTACGTGGAGCTTCCCATTTACCCTGTGCGTAACTCACTTATCTAGGGCCTCTCTCCAGATACTGGGATCAAGAAACAAAAGTATCTATTAAGAAAAGAGGGAAAGTGGAACATGTGTTTCAGTGAAGTCCACTAACTTCTGTAAACAAGTACTGTGTGTACCATTCCAAAACTATTGTCCTATGAAAACCCTTACATTAGAAATATCTGGAATACAGCAGTAACAGGATCTGTTCCCTCTGGCCCGTATAATCCTTCCTAGCTTACACCACCCACTCAATTTAATGTTGCTCTGTCATAAAATTGGCAAAAACACATGCAGAGGTCAAGATAATATATTGCTAGAAGATTGTTTGAATCACATTTCTTATTCAAGAGTCTCATTTCCTAATAAATATCCTAGTGATCCGTGGCTTTGACTCTTGCATGTAGTTCAATGAATGCCAGTAAGAAATTGTCAAAACTGGGTGGGCAATAACGAGTGATAATAGATCTAATAATGGCAATCAGGAACTAGCTGATGGAGCACTCTCTTCACTCTTAAGTTTCCCTCGTTTCCTCTTAACTTTTAGAAGTGTAGCTACTTTTGGTGTGTACAGTGTGCCAGTCTCTTCTCAGCAGTGCCCAGTAACAGGACAAGCAACAACAGGTATAAGTTAGACTACAGGAGGCAATGCAGGAGCTTCTGAGTTCTATTTTAGCTTTAGCTCTCTGCTGGACTAGCTGTAGAGTTGCTGCTGCTTTATAGCCTTTACAAGGAATTGATTTAAAGCAAAAGATTGTTACCTTAGAGTTTGCAATTAGTAAAGCCAATTAGAGAGTATCTTACACCATGCCTGTCATATCCTAGTCCTTTTTCTTTCCCCCAAACAATTACTTTTCATAGGCATAATGTATGTTTAAATGGATTTTGGAGCATGACCAAGAGATTAATAAATTTCAACTCCATCTGGGTAAATTCCAGAAACTAAATCCTTCAAGTTGCTGTTTCTCCTTTATGTAAGGTTAGATCCTGCTCTGTTTTTCAGCCTTTGGACTTGTCTGATGAAAAACAAATGGACATTGAAATACTTCTGTCTTACATGCTCCTGTTTTTAGGAGAAAGTTAGCAAAGGATAAGAGGTGCTGGAACAGCAACATGGCCTTTAGAAATTGAAAACAACATATTATCTTCTGCCTTTGAAACCCAGTGGTGCATTGCCTGCTTTTCTTAAGTGAAATAGATGTATGGGCACGAGAGTGAAATCATTCCCCAGGACAAAATACATTTGCATAATCCAGACACACAATGCAATCTACATGATGCCTGCAGAACAGCATTCTGCCTTTCACTTCTATACTTAAGAGCAGTGGTAGAGATACAGGCAAAGAAAAAGGCGATCACTGGAATCAGTAGCTATGATTTAGACAAGACAGTTTAATTCTGTTTCTGAGAAAAGAACAGCCATGAAATGAGAAACAAACTGAAGACTAAGAGAGAAGATTGAGGGAGGATCTTATCAATGCTTATAAATGCTTGTAGGATAGGTTTCAAGAGGATGGGGCCAGTCTTTTTTCAAGAGGTAATGGGCACAAACTTGAATGTAGGACGTTCATCTAAACATGAGAAGGAGCTTCTTTACTTAGAGGGTGGCAGAGGACTGGAACAGGCTGCCCAGAGAAGTAGTGGAGTCTCTTTCTTTGAATGTGTTCCTGCGCAACCTGCTCTGGGTGAATCTGCTCTGACAGCGGAATTGGATGAGATGATGTCCAGAGGTACCTTCCAACCCCTATCACTCTGTGATTCTGCAATAGAATCATAGAATGGTTTAGGTTGGAAGGGACCTCAAGGATCAGCCAGTTCAAACCCCCTGCCATAGGCAGGGACACCTCCCACTAGTAACAGGTTGCTCAAGGCCTCATCCAACCTGGCCTTGAACACCTCCAGGGAGACTGTGGAGCACAGAAGCACAGAATGTGATTGGATTCTGTGATTCTGACATCCACAACCTCCCTGGGCAACCTGTGCCAGTGTCTCACCACCCTCACTGCAAAGAACCCTTTCCTAATATCTAGTTTGAATCTCCCCTCTGCCAGTTTAAACCCATTACCTCTTGTCCTGTCATTACAAGACCTTGTCACTAGTCCCTCCCCAACCTTCCTGTAGGTCGCCTTCAGATACTGGAAGGCCACTCTAAGGTCTCCTCAAAGCCTTCTCTTCTCCCCAACTCTCTCAGCCTGTCTTCATAGCAGAGCTGCTGCAGCTCTGTGATCATTTTGGTGGCCCTCCTATGGACTGACTCTAACAGTTTGATGCCCTTCTTGTTTTGAGGGCTCCAGAACTGTACACAGTACTCCAGGTGGATGACTATGTCTTCCCGCAAGATGAGAAGACAGCAATGAGGCTAGAAAAGGTGCAGAGCCAGATGGGCAAAGACTGCAGATTCAAGAATATGAAGAGGGGAATTTGAAAATTTCTTCCCTAAGAAAATTTTAAAAAAAAGTGCTTGGGCAAGTATTCATTCTGCAGCTAAGTCTGGGGGTGTGTGAAAAATGAAATTATAATCACAGAATCACAGAAATGTTTGGGTTGGAAAAGACCTTCAAGATCATCCAGTCCAACCATTTTGTCACTCAACCAAGTGCAGTGCTAAACCATGTCTCTCAGCAGTGCATCTCTGCCTCTAAGAAACACCTCCAGGCACGAAGATTCAAGCACCTTGCTGGGCAGCCTGTGCCAGTGCTTGACAACCCTTTCATTGAAGAAGTTTCTTCTAATGTCCAAGCTGGTGCAATATGAGGCTGTTTTCTCTCATCCTATCACTTGTTAGTAGGGAGACAAAATCAACATCCACCTGGTTCCAGGCTCCTTTCAGGGAGTCATAGAGAGCAATGAGGTCTCCCCTCAGCCTCCTTTTCTCCATACTAAATAACCCCAGTTCCCTCAGCTGCTCCTCATCAGACCTGTTCTCCAGTCCCTTCCCCAGCAAAATTGTTAACTTTGAACATGTGTGCAAGTTGTTCAGCAACATTTACTAAATATGTGATAAACTTAAGATTAGAATTGAACCTCAGGCAAGTGAAAGGGTGAGAGTGTGATACTGAGAATGGCTGACTGATGGAATTGGCAACATATCACATGCAGGAATAAAAACAAAAAAGCCACCACTGATTATGTCACGGTGGGAAAATTTTGCCCAGCAATGACACCTTAATTAGTACCATTGTCATCTGCATAAGGTCATCAATCTTCACTGCAATAGCAGCATTGTACAAATTATGGTTGGCAGACTGGTATCTCCCCAATCAAAATAAAACATAAAGTGATCCTTAGTGGACCAACTGCAGCTGTCCAAGCATAATAAACAAAATTTCCTTAGTTGATTTCTTTTTCTCGATCTATAATTTCTTCACCTTTTCCAAAACTGAAATGGATAGAACAGAGATGAAGGAAAAGCCATTTTAGGGTGATTTGTGTATGTGTTGGATTATCTGAGATGCACAGATCTATCTGGGTGTTAGCCTGAAAACTGAGTGTTGTCAATTTCAAAACAAATCATGTTAAGGTATTTTCAGGATCAGCTCCCTTTTTTTCGTTCCTTCACGTTCACTGCCAAAGCATTCAGAGTACCTTGATGTACTCCTAACATAGTGTGGGTAGTGAGAAGAGTTACCTCTACACATCTGTTGTTTCTCAAGGAGCTACTGCATGTTGCTTTAAAGCACTAATAGCAAAAATTAATGCAATTAGCCTTGCTGCTGCTATAATGCAAAAGAGCATATTAAACTTAAAATAATAGCATTAGTAATTAAATACTAAGTTTGAGTTGTTTACTGTAATTGGCCCAAGAAAATACTGTTGAAGGAGCAAATAAAGCCTGTGCTTTTCCAAACCAAATCTGTTTGGGCTAAACTATGAAGGCTTTACTAACACAGTAGCAATTTATGCCACAAGTCCCATAAATCTACCTGGTGAAAACACAACTCAACTGTAACATATTATCAGCAGGCTTGAGCTGGAATTCAGTAACAATATCACAGTTTCTGACTGGAAGGATATTAAGGTTATGAGCACATAAAAAGCTTTGAAGATGGGGTACCCAAGCCCACTTGATCATAAAGCAAATTTTGGAGGGGTACAGTTAGTTCCAGTGTCACAGATCAATACCAGTAATTTTCAACTGACACTTTTCAAATTGCTTTTCTCATTATTACATCTATTTACCTAATGTTACCCGTGGGTGATATGTGTGTATCTAAGGAAAACACCTAAGCTATTACACAATGTGAGGTATCTGACTTACAGGATTTATCAAATACCAGGTACAGATCTCGTGCCAAGTGTAAAACAAAACACAGAAATCCTGCCTCTAAGATCTCAGATCAGCAGGACATGATCTGGTCTGCTGTAATCCAGTAAGTGACAGCAATAAATCTTTGAGAGCCAGTAAAAATTATGAATAGCATTCACCTCATCTACCTTACAACTGCACCTAGACTAAAGTTACAAGGTAAACTCCATCTCTAGCAGAGACTCAGAAAGACAAGCCCTTGCACAGGATGGCTTATCCTACTTCAATTTGAGATCTTACATAAGACTATGATTAAAGGTAACACAGGCAAAATTTTACTTCAGCCCACAAAGACCTGCCCCCCGACTTATGCAGAATGAAATCAGTGCAACTGAGAATAGAAGGAATTTCTGCAGAATATTTTGTGGTTTAAAACTCTTAGAGAGCTTTAAAATTATTCTCTACCATATTCCAAGACACATTCTCCAGTCAGTTTCTCATTCAGAGTAATTTCATAAACTGTTACTCATTATTCTCAGCTTAAAAGTAATGATCTCCCTTCAAAACTCTCAGACAGAAAAGTTTCATTGCAGATCTCAGTTTAATCCTCCTTCCCAGAAGCTACTGGGTTTTATGCTCTTTGATCTTTTCCTCAGCATCACCTTCCCAGTAGTCGTTAATGGATGAGCCTCGAGTGCTCTTAAAGTCCTTTCCTGCAGCCTCCAACACAGATCAGTAAAATTTCCCTGTGGGTAGCAACTCTGCTCTGCCATTCCTCAACCAAATGCTGGCAGACACACAAATATTCATTCCATGGTGATTCCTAGCAACCAGCTGGGCCTTTATGGAAGCTTTTGATGATAAATAAATACCAACCACAAGTTTAATTTTCCAGAATCCTATATACAAAAATACGATTAACTCACCACTTTACCTAATAGTTTTCTCACCTTGCTTTCTAATGTACATTTGTTCAGCTGCCAGATGCTCAGCAACGTCAGTAACAAGGTTTGAACAAGATTAGCCAGACCTCAGGAAAGAGGTATGATACAGTGCGAAGAACCTAAAGGCATGAATCAGCAGATCTGCATTCTAATCCTAGCTCTACACCTGATTTTCTAGGTGGACCTTGTTTCTTGGCTTCCTCTTCCAGAATTGTTCTAGAGCATAAGCTCTGCACCATGCTTTTAAAACAGAGAACACTGATTTAACTGGCTTTTCGAGCTTGCTACTGTTTGCAAGATGGCATCCAAAGTGGCATAGCCTAAAGAAGTCACAAATGAGTGGTACAGACTACAAAATGAAGCAGTAGTCATTGGAAGAGGTCATCCTTGAGCCATTACCTGAAAGCAAGCAAACTTTTCAATGGGAAGCTGCTAGAGAAAGAATTATCCAGATGCGGTAATTCCATAGCACTGATTCAACCAGCGGAAAGAGTGCTGCAGAGACTTCTCAGAGTTGGGTAATGCCTGTTTAAGCCAATAGTTCTCAGTCATGTCAGATGTCCAACATACTTCAAATAAGCTTAAAATGCTCAGACATAATTTTTCCGATTTAATACTCCTCTATCAGAAAGAATCTTATTTAAAGGTAAATGTTTTCTCTAATTTCCAGAAAGGCTGTAGGAAAAGCTACAAAAGCACATACCAAGTAAATGGATTTATGTCTCAGTTTGATGTGCCTGTTGATCTTCTCCATACAAAAGGCTCTTTTTCATCCCAGTGACTCAGGAAGAGCCCCAAAATATCCAGAGTTTCTCCTGCATAGAGATCTCCCAGAAGCTTCTGCTCTTTCTTTCACAGCATTTTAATAACTTGTTTTCTTGCTTGTATTATTTCAAATAACAACTATATTTATACTGAGAGTATGAGCATGATTACCTATTTTCAGAGCCAATAATCCTTATTAGTTCATTTTTCTCTGAAATACACTCCTGAAAAAAAGATCTAGCCAAGCAGCATTTGAAGACAACTAACATTCTTTGTCGACGAAAGCACACAATGGAAGCTAAAGAATCTTATGTTTCAATTGCTGTTGTCCTCAGGAGGGAGCAAATATTGGTGATGCAATCCCTTAGGTGGTTTTAGAGTGTTAATTCCACAATGAAAAAAAAAAAATAAAACAAAAGGCAATTATTAAAATGTGAGAGACATTTTAGGGGAAAACCTCTAGATTCTGCTTCTCTAAATATTTACAAGGTTAATGTATTTACATCCATAACATTTTCTTTATATCAACCACACAAAGTGTATTTGTGCAACAACTTCATTGGCCCGACGAGCCAAACTTACGGTGGAGGTGATGCTAGATGTTAGGGAGGGAAAAACAAGATTCCACTGCACTTGAGCATGACCTAGTGGCTGGTTCATTGAGTGGCATTTATGGTAGAAGCAGAAAAGACTACTTGTCTTCCCCCCACACGTCAGGGTAATTAAGGTGCATGCTGCTGCTCATTGACGATAGGATGAAGGACAAAAATAGTGGTCTGGAACGATGTGTGTAGATGAAAGGCTCACACTTCAACACAAATTAGCCAGCTGGGACTCATGTCCCTGGTACTTGGACCCACCAAATCCACTCTATTTTGTGACTAAACAAAATGTTCTAACAGATTTGAGCAGAGGATCAAAATCTGTACACGTTTTCTCCTTCTCTCCAAGGTATTTAATATAAAGCTTATTTGAACTATGTAAAAACTCACTGGGCTAAAAAAAAATTGACTTAGAGGCACACAGAATTAACCCAAGGGTTGATGTTTTTATATTGTGCATTAAAATTGCATATGACTCCAGCTAAGACAAGAAGTGAAAACACTGCTAGTAAAATAAATGGTAGAAAGTATATAATCTAGATGGTTTAGCTGTTCAAATCATATCTATGGCTTCTCTAGAAAGGCTGCATACTTGTTCTTTAGCCCTACAAGAGAATTTCTTCAAAGTTAGCCAAACTGCTGTTCAACTTGAGTACCCTGGATAAACCACTGGGTATACGAAGCAACTGACATCTGCACCTATTCAAGCTTTATTAATGCTCCTTACATCATAAAAATTTAATGTGATTGACTTCAATTTGGAAAACATTAGTTTGTCTTAACTGTGAATTACCCCAAATGTAGTATACTCTGCACATTCAAGGCAGTAAAACATAAAGCTTCGTAACCTGTACCAGTCAAACCCAAATGGTAAATGGAAATATGTTTTGTTTTCATTACTAATTTTTAGCTAAATCCCTTGAAATGTAAAATAAACTCATGTAACTGAAGCTGAACCAACTCTAATACTGCCATGTCAACAGAATCTGAATGCCTGTTGATGGTGACTGACAGATAAAGATAAATATTTCCACTATAAAACGCTGTAAGTCCCCCATCCATCCTCTTTATCCATATCCTGTGAAATCAAATAGGCTTCTTTACCTCTTCATTTTAATGGTCAAAACACTTAGGTTTCTAATAATCAATAAAATTACTTATATGAGCATCACATTGAGCTACTTAACTGCCCTAGCTACTCCTTAGCAGTCATTCAACCACAAAACATTTACCTCGTTATCCACATCTGATCCACAACGGAGATGAAAATCTTGGCTCTGATATACACCTTCATTCATTCTGCCATCTTCTCCCTTAATAAATCAAGAGGATACAAAACAGGAATAAATTTAATGGTTCAGTCACCCTTGTCCAAGTTTCAGCAAGATACAGCCTGTCCTCATGTTGACTCTTAGTTGAAAACCTCACAAGCTAAGGGAGAAGGTAGATAATTCTGCTTGTAAATCATTAAAACCTGGACCTATTCACTTCGGTCACTCAGATTTTAGTCTCAAAATTTTCTTTCAGCCTGGCAGAAAACACAGAAAATACACAATTACAGTGATTGGTATAGTCACTTCTGAGTAAACATGGATCACTTTAAGAACAGAACACACTGGGAGTAAGCAAATATATTCCAAAAAGAACTAAAATAACATTGTCTTTGGTCCTGATTCCTGAATGGGACATATTGAAAAGTCTGGGGGAAAAAAAAAAATCCTCATGCACTATGTCATCTCCTGTTTAACTAATGAAAAATTACTCTTAGTTGAGATAATTCTTCAAAACATCACCCTACAGAGTTCATAAGTCAAATTTATATGCAGCCTTTTTGGATGAGCAAACGGCACAAGGCTCCTTACTGTACCCAGGCTGCAAATACGTCAACCCAGGGAAAGGCAAACCTGCTGCACAAAGCCACATATGAAAGAGGAGAAACCTCCACAACAGGAAGTTGTGGAGCTGCCTGTGGGGTGGAAAGCACATGGAACTAAGCTCCTTGCCACCCACACACTCAAATGTTACTGGAGCCAGGTACAATATCTTGTATGATTTCCTTCTGTGTCAGTGCTGCAGTAACTTCCCTGCGCAGGCCCGCGTGCACAAAGGGGCTACTCTGCTAATTGGCTTAGGAGATGAAGAGAGAGCGAGGAACATTTTGTGGTGAGGAATAATGCCTTCCTTTCCCTCCCCTCCCCACCTCCTTCCTCAACTGTCATTTTGTTTTAGTTGGATTTGTTACAATGAAATGGCCAATATTCTTCTGCAGACCAGATCCACAGCTATGCAATTGTCAGACATCTCCAAGCCTCATATGGACGCAATTAGAGCCAGAACATCCACCTCAGAAAAGGAAACCCTGGGCACCTGTGGTAACTGACATTTAGTCATTACATAGCTCTTTCTAACAGAGAGACACTTCCACCTATCTTAGCTGTATAGTCCTTTGTACTTTTGCCCATTTCCTCCAGCTCTTAAAAGTACAGACCCAGTTGCTCTTTTTACCCACACTTCATTTGCAACTGGTGGTAAGAATCAAAGCCTACAAGGTGCTGCTGCTGCTGCACCCTCCCGCAGAGGCAGTGAGGGTCTTTTTTTTACACTTCTTACCAGAAGACACACAAGTTCTTCGGCCATAGAGGTAAATGGCTGCACAGGAGTCCTACTGCGTCCACACAGATTTGAAGAGCTGTGTGGACTGCACACATCTGAAGACCACATCAGTGGTCTTCACATCAGCTTTAGTGCACACAGATGAAGCCCAGCTAACCTGTTCTAGATGCCTCACAACCGACACTCGATCAAGCACTTAGCACTGTTGATGGCGTTTTGCTCTAAAAAGACAGTAAGGGAAAGGAAAGAGGGTGAGAAGAAAGCAACCACAAATGAGCAAAGAACTCTGATTCATGAATGAGAAAACACTGATCCTGGCAGTGTTACAAAAGTAATATTTTCACTAGAATGAACTATTCTCAAACAATTTCTCCAATATGTTAGATACAAACAAGTTCTCCTTCAGTATTAGGCATGCATGTCTTCTCTTTCCATCTCTTTTTTCTTTTTGAGTTCCAAACCTAAATTTATTGTGGTCAAAAGTTCTCAAAGAAATCCCAGTCTCTGTTTGTATTTCAGCTGTGCTTCTCCCTCATGGTATACCAGAGCACTGACACAGTTTGGGATCTCGTTCCAGAACAATATTTCTTTTTCTCTATCCTTCTCTTTTAATAGTCCCTTGCCATAGAGAAATGACCAGCATTTACTGAGTTTCTATGCCAGTAATACTCAGCTTTGGAAATGAACGAGATTTTCTTTGTCTCTCAATGATATTAGTAACTCAAAGAAATACTAATGCCTTGACAAACTCACAGTAACCAATAACATGTTATGGATTACTTAAACCACAAGTGAAACATAACTGCCAGTGGGAGGAAATGTGGCAATCGTTAAGCAGTGGTTAGCTTCAGAAACACTTTTAAAGTTTAGACAAGAAGCAAAGTAAAGAATCAAACTTAACTGAAACTAAAAAAGGGGATACAGACTGGCAAATTAAGCCTGCAGCTTGGCTGCAATTAATCCCCCTGCTTATGGAGACGGAGTTTAATAACTGTATATGATGAACACCACCTGTTTACAGCTCTGATGAAATCCAAATCAGCTGGTGTCTAAAGGGATGCAATTCCAGCTGTTTCAAGGGAAAACTGAACATGGCAAAAGAACTGCATGAGGGGACTTACTCTGTTATTTGTTCAGGTGAGAGAGAACTTGCAGTGCTGCTCACAAGGGCAACCTGAGGACACCTCCACTGAAAACATCAATTTTGTATGTGAAAATTACACAGTATCTCTTCATTGCCACGGGAAGACAGTGGTAGCAGCAACAACAAACAGTCTCCTGTTGGATATGCTGAGTGTGGGTTCTGGTTGCACACTGGTGTAGGTGTGGGACTAGCGGGGAGGTGCTCTGCTGTGGCTACATCTCCACTGAGGCACTACTAGAAACTGAATTCAAGTTGCATTGAGGTCTAGCACAGGGTTCAAATTCTTGTGTTATCAAGGAAAGCAATAGTTTTATCTTCTCTCCCCATAATAACAGCACTTAGATAGTACTCAGAGACAGAAAATAGGTAAGTTAGAAAGCTAGCAACATATAAACCCAGCCCTTTAATTTTACATGTCTCAAAGTGCTGAACTGATATTCCTGGCCTAGTATTGTTTTGTGCTGTCACCTTACAAACAGCTGTGCTTTAATATTACATTTTAGTTAGCTGAAACTCTAAATGAACCAATGCTTTACTACTTTTTAAAGAGTAGCCCTCATAGTAGTTTTTGCTGTGGGTAAGCTTTCTACCATGTTTAGGAAAAAAACATTAAATCCTGACACTGAAAAAAAGTCTAAATAACAGAATTGTGACATGAAAACTTGCACTCTGCTGAGCAGCATCCAAATTAGCTTCCCGGTTTCCAGATTTCTCAGACACTCCATAAAGCAAAAACCTTTACTGAGAATGAATCTGATAATGTCCTAAAATGTATGACAAGAAATTGGCTATTAAACCAGCTGCCAAAGCCTCTTTCAGTGGATGTAATTCCCATTTATTACTTGAAAAAGTTATAAACTAGAGAAAAGTCTTAAAGCATCTCTTGAAAGAAGACAGCATGTCTAAAAATATCTGTACATTCCCCCTTTGTATATTTAAGCCAGGAGTCTCATAGGAAATTTCTGAAGAGTATTAGAGTTGGTGTCTGCAATTTAATGAAGCAGAAAAATGCACACAAAACCCTACAGACTTAAGAAAATATCTTATTTGTCATGTAAAGGTAATTAATCACTTCCTGCCAATTCATATGCACAGCTGTCTGCTATTGCCTGTCCACTCAAGCAGCATCTTGGATTAAACTTGCATTTTCCTATGCAGGAATTCAAATGTGCTAAATTGGTATTATTACCCATCATGGTGGGTTGAGCTTGGGCAGGGTCCCACCAAAGCTGCTTTACTCTCCCCCAGGACAGAAAACACATCAAAGGCTCATGGGTGGAGATAAGGCCAGAGGTTGCTTCCATTTTACAAATGCTGCTAAAATACAATGGGTTTTCAGGTGCTCTCCATATTAACTTATCTGTTATGGAAATCAATTGGGAATCCTTTCAAATGTCCCACTTGCAGCAGGACAATATGACCAACTCATCCTTGTCTCTGAAGGCCAGAGCTGCAGTGCAGTAGCTCACTGTCACAATTTAAATATTTCCATAAACCAAAACATCAGAGGATTTTCTGACAGTAGAATATGTAGCGAAAATTAAAAGCATGTCTAAACAGGCCAAATTACTGTGTAATTAGGATTTCCAAGAAGGCAGCTTGCAGGCTACTCAGCATTCTAAAGATGCAGAAATAATAAATAATGGGCTTGCTTGTGTAATCCCTTCCCAATAAAGACAAGTCTGTTAACACAGATCCAACTGACATGACTGACATTGACGGTTCTAAATGACTATTTCTTGTCTGGAATTCTATTTGTTTCATCAAAACAAAACAACACCAAACCCCAACAAACAAACAATCTCTCAAGATGAAGTTCTGAAATCAGATGAAGTGAACAGAACACTGAAATTTCCTGCTGCACAGAGTACCATGTGCAGGTAGCGAAGCATGGAGCTTTAGAACATGTCTCAACTGTCACCATGTATTAATATAGACCACTGACTTTTATGCTCTGCCTCTATAACACAGATGCACTCTTCCTGATCTGATCATACAAGTCCAGATTCAGTGAGCTAAGAAACCCAGAGTGGAAGAATACTATATGCTATATGGTGTAATATATATAGAAGCACTTCAAGCTTCTTCACTGTACTTTGAGTTGCATTCTCCCCCTGAGAATTTCCATCTACCTCAGAGGCAGTTTTGACTGAGCTGAGCTGTAGCAAGATGATGCTTCCAGATTTGTTTGATCTGATGAATCTCACTACACCGCTGCTGGCAACTAACCAGGATCATCCTGAAGAGGTTGGCAACTGTACCAGTACAGGCTGGGAGGTGATCTGCTGGAGAGCAGTCCTGTGGAGAGGGACCTGGGAGTGCTGGTGGATAACAAGTTACCCATGGGACAGCAATGTGTCCTTGTGGACTAGAAGGCCAATGGGATCTTGGGGCATATTAAGAAGAGTGTGTCCAGCACATCAAGAGAAGTTTATTTTCCTCCTCTACTCTGCCCCGGTGAGATCTCATCTTGAATACTGTGTTCAGTTTTGGGCTCCCCAGTTGAAGAGGGGCAGGGATCTGCTGGAGAGAGTCCAGTGGAGGGCTACAAGGATGATGAGGGCACTGAAGGGCATGGCTTATGAGGAGAGGCTAAGGGATCTGGGACATTTTAGTCTGGAGAAGACTGTGAGGGCATTTAATGTTTATAAACATCTGAGGGCTGGCCAAGAGTGGGGGGACAGGCTCTGCTCACTTGCTCCTTGGGACAGGACAAGGAACAATGGGTGTAAGTTGCAGCATAGGAGGTTCAACCTCAACACAAGGGGGAACCTTCTTTACTGTAAGGGTCCCAGAGCACTGGCACAGGCTTCCCAGAGAGGTCATGGAGTCTCCTTCTCTGGAGCCTTTCAAGGCCTGCCTGAATGTGTTCCTGTGCAACCTGAGCTAGATTGTATGGTCCTGCTCTGGCAGGGGGGTTGGACTCAATGATCTTCTTGGGTCCCTTCCAACTCTAATCACAGAATCAACCAGGTTGGAAGAGACCTCCAAGATCATCCAGTCCAACCTAGCACCCAGCCCTAGACAATCAACCAGATCATGGCACCAAGTGCCCCATCCAGGCTTGGCTTCAACACCTCCAGGCATGGCAACTCCACCACCTCCCTGGGCAGCCCATTCCAATGCCAATCACTCTCTCTGACAACAACTTCCTCCTAACATCCAGCCTAGGCNCTGGGCACACTGCTGGCTCATCTTCAGCTACTCTATACCAGCACCCTCAGGTCCCTTTCTTCCTGGATGCTCTCAGCCACTCTGTCCCCAGCCTGCTTTGCTGCTTGGGGTTATTGTGGCCAAAGTGTAGAACCCTGCACTTAGCCTTGTTCAATCTCATCCCATTGGCCTCTGCCCACCCATCCAGCCTGTCCAGGTCCCTCTTTAGGGCTCTCCTACCCTCCAACAGCTCCACACCTGCTCCTAGCTTGGTGTCATCTGCAAACTTACTGATGTTGGACTCAATCCTCTCATCCAGATCATCAATAAAGATACTGAACAGGAGTGGGCCCAGCACTGATCCTTGGGGAACACCACTAGTGACAGCTGCCAACTGGATGTGGCACCATTCACCACCACTCTCTGGGCCCAGCCTTCCAGCCAGTTCTTGACCCACATCAGAGTGATTAAAATCAGATTTTAAAAAATGCTTTTCTACTGATGTTCAGTGCTTTGACAACTGGCCTCTGAAAACAAGAGCATGTATCAGCAACAGCAAGAACCTCTGTCCACAGTGGTCACCTATTAGATCAACTGACACAATAGCTGGAATGATTTATTCCTGGATTTAGAATTATATCATACTTTAAATAACATTTTCCTTCAATTCCAAACTCCAGTTATTCATTATAAAGGCATTCCAAAAGAGATTAAGATCACACTCCATATCAATTGCTAGCTAAAGACTGCCTGACAGTGGTTGGCTCAGTATTTCACAACTCTTCTTAATGGTGGATACTAAACATACCGAGCCTTGCACCTCCCAGAATCATGGATCTTGGTTAAGAATGACAATTTTCCAGAACTATTTATAAATCACTTTCTGTCTTCCCAAAGAATCAGTTGTCAGTGATGAATTGAATACCCAAAGTTAAGTGTTTGTTTTAATGTAAAAGTTATTTAATCTCTAATTTGCATATTTTGTTACATCTTTTTAGCTGCCAAATTTAAAACAAAGTGATAAATAGAGCCTCCTGAGGGATTTGTTTCAATTAAGCTTGGCTTCAGGGTGGTCCTTATTTCAGTCAAAACGAGGAAATTGATGCTTGATTTCTAAAGCAAAAGCCACACCAAGCTGCACAGAAATAATTCATTCTAACATTTTCCAGAATACCACAGATGTGCATCCTTGGTATGTTCCATGTTTTATTAATTGTTTAGGTATTTAGTACAGTATTTCCAACAGCCTATAAAGTATCTTTAAATGTGGCTGTAAGAAACAGAGCAGCTGACACTCCAATTTTTCTTCCAGCATGAATTCTTTCAATGATACTTCTCCTAAGCTAATATGATCTTTCTTTCAAACAGAAGCTATTACAGAATACCATAAAACATTCAAACCAGTAAATGCAATGAGAATAAACCATCAGTCAAGCATCACCAGGAAAAGAACTAATATAAAGAATCAAAGTAATCTTTTCCCTAGCAACAAGTGATAGGACGAACAGAAATGGCCTCGAGTTGCACCAAACGAGGTTTAGGTTGGATTGAGAAGAAACTTCTTCACTGAAAGAGTTCTCAAACAGTGGAACATGCTGCCCAGGGAAGTGGCTGAATCCCCATCCCTAGAGGTGGCTAAAAGAGGAAGGGATGTGGTGCTGAGGAACATGGTTTAGCACCAGATTTGTAGAGCCAGAGAACGAAGACTCAAAGATCTTAACCATCTTTTCCAGCCCAAACAATTCAATGATTCTATGATTCTAGAAAATTTAAGACATTAGAATACAGGAAATATGGTTTAGTGTTTAAATGCAAATCACAAGATTTTATCAGCGCATCTTAAAATGCAACATTACATTATCATGAAAATGTTTCTGAAAAATTGTGATGGGTTTCACAGCAGTTACGGTGCTTTTAAAGACCTTACTTATTTCATATTTCTCACAGAGATAGATGTCAAAAGTTACCCTCTCTACTTCCTTCCAGTCTAGCATTTTTAAATTTGATGGACATTTGATCTGTAGAGCACGTGTGCTGAAGTCTACCCTTCAACTACACTGGTAGGTGTTTATATATATTTTAGTTGAATGTCATCAGAGGCAGAAGAAAAACTATACTACACCAAACTGCAATGGAGGAGACCAACACTCTTCTGGTACTTTCAGTAAGCATGCCAGAAATACTGGTCAAGCATGTTAGCTTTTATTCTCCAAGTGTTTCTGTCCTACCATTTCACAGGGATAAGCCAGTCATGAATGGCTGTGGTGAGCCTTCTTCTCACTTCAGTTCCTATCAGCATTGCTGCTTTGTCTGTAATAAGATAGTAATGCTTGGCAGAGTTACAGGGTCACATCATCCAGCGCTTGAGAGGAAACAAGCAGACCTCTGCTGTATGTGGAGCCATTCTTCTAGGAGTTTCCTTGGAATAAACTTCCAAATAGACAACTTCCTAAGACTATCCTCCACAAACACCACTGGTAAGATGGCCAAAATTAAGGTCTTTATGGGAGCGAGTCCAATCACAATGACAGCAAACCGAGATCAGCCACTTCACAGCCAAATAAGCCACTTTGCTGATTACTCTAGGTACAAAAGTCATGTAGGAGAGCCAAATACCAAGGGCCAGCTGGTCTAGTTAATTACACACTGCATGGAAATCATCAGAAAGGTCAAGGACTTCAGCAAGTGTCACAAGAACTTACACTACTTGGCCAGGTGCCATAGGACACACTATGCTAGAAAGAAGTAAATAGCATAGCCTGACTGGAAATAAGGTAATTATCTTTGAACCAGAAACTTCCAGAGGTATGGCAGTCTCATTGTGATGACTACACTTTAGAAATGGGACTCTTCTGCAACA
This sequence comes from Tricholaema leucomelas, assembly GCA_013400475.1. Taxonomy (NCBI): domain Eukaryota; kingdom Metazoa; phylum Chordata; class Aves; order Piciformes; family Lybiidae; genus Tricholaema lacrymosa; species Tricholaema leucomelas. The sequence continues at coordinate 1,137,890 of WAAF01006443.1, read as the reverse complement.
GAATTGAAGACCACATGAAAAAAAAGAGTGAGGCTGCAGACACAGGGGCTTCTTATGTTTTGTATATCTCCTGCCTCAGATAACAACAGAAATACCCACAAAATAACAGGGGTCTAGGTAGGTGTCCTATGTTATGTAATCCAAAAAGCTTTAAGTTAACAAATACTGACAGCTTTCCCAGCATGACCATGGCCTCTTCCCATTCATTCCACCAAAGTAGGTGTTTGGCAGCTTATGTGAAGAACAGTTCTGGTGGAGGATGTGTTTGAGAGAAAGCAGAGAGGGCACTGTCTAGTAAAATGTGCCTAAGAAATGACACTGTTGTGTGTAACACAGTTTTGCTACCTGAGAGCAGATAAAGAAGGCAGCAGAATAGTTGGCAGCATCTCTTGCCTGGAGAGCACTAAGGAAGAAATCAGCTGTTAGGGGACTTGCCTTGGTTTAAGCCCTATCTTATCTCTGGGCTGGAACCACAGTGTACATAGATCACAGAAACCTGACAGGCTGGTATCAGAGACAGTAATCACATTCATGCTATATGCTCACTATCATCTGATGAAGGCACCTCTGGGATTAATGGAGCTTTGCAATATTTATTCAGGTCCTTCTATGTGTCCATACCACCCTCAAAATGTTGCCTTTCCTGAAAACGCTTGCACAGTCATTTTTCAGTTTTCCCAGTCCCCAAGGAACTTGAGTCCTTTCTCTTATTACCAGCTTTTTTAATTCTCCAAGCTTCCTACAGGCCATGGATTGGTCAATGGACTGAGAAGCTGTGCTGTTAAAGAAGTCAGTGGACCAAGGGCAATACTCATCAAAGACTTGGAAGGAGGTGGCCAAAGGCATTACAGAACTGAGGGTGGGCCAGTTCCACAACTAAGCACTGCATAGTCTCAGTCTGCTCAGTAATTCTTTTCAATTCATGCCTCCCCCATGGGGCTGAGAAAGCTGGAGTAGGTGGCCTGCTGGTCCTCTGCCAAGCCTTTTTCTCCAGCCTCTCCAAATGTCCAAACAGAACTAAGGGAAAACACACTGGCTAACTCACCAAGGCTGCTTTTCCCTACACCGTTCACTCACTGATCCTCCCTATCCCATACCTCTAACCTCAGCTTAGTCACTCTTGTGTGCAGTCTCACAGTCGGTCTTGTCCCTTGCACGGTTGCCCTTATACCCCCGATAGATCTGCTATTTTCCAGCCTATCCCAACTCTCCTAAGACATCTCCTGCGCCTCTGCTCAAACTGCCTGCTAACCCAGAGGCCTGAATGAGCATGAGGGAATAATGGCTTTTATACTGCTGGGCAAGCCTTGTTCCCACTTTGGGAGCCTTGGTTCTGATCTTCCTGGGTGGGCTAGTCATGACCCTGTCTTGACAAGAATTAAGGACTTTCCACATGGGTTGGGCAATATTTAGGCACGCGGCATGAGGGAAATGAATCAAAACAGGGAAGGGTGGAGGACAGAAGGCTAAGCTGGCAGGACAGAATTGCATGAATGTCAGAAAAGCAACTCAAAAGGCCAGAGGACTTTACAAATCTAACTCAGGATGGCTATCTGACTTGAATGGGTAGTGCATCCTTGGGAGGTGGGGTTAAGGAAGAGAAAAAAGGCAGATGACACAGACAGTAAGATTCAGCTACCAAACTTCACCTAGCTAGGGAGAAAGAGAATTCTAGTGTTCATTTCAAGAATCTTAACCAGAAAAACAAACTACTCCCCCAGTTACACTGAAAATGTAGAATTGTGCCTATTAAAACAGTTTTGTATCTCTGCCTCTTCCAGTTTCTGAAAACATGGCACTTAAAAGTAAGCTGCAGTTTTCCAGGATAAATAAATACAATAATCCCCCAACATCCACAAAGACACATTAGATGCAGAAATTAACTTTTTGTGGTAACATTCACATTGCATTTATCTCAGCAAGTATTTCCATTATGACCGAGGAACTAATTTAAAACTGAAGTATCAGTGAAAGGAAAATGAAGCATCTGCATCAGAAACTGGAATTTAAGAGAATGACAGCACAGACTTCACCAGGACACAGTACTAACAGTGTGTAACTTTTCTGACCACTGGTAGCCAAATAAAATAAACTTCTGAAATATGTTTTGAAACAGCAAGCCATATTATACTTGGTATTTATGAAATGTTTTGTTAATATTTTGTTTTAAATAACTATATTTAAGATAATTTCACTGGTTATGTGGTGAAGATTTTTCCTTGGCAAACTTCTCACTACAATATAATTTTTTTAGCCATTCAATCTGAACCACGTTAGTATCAACCAGAACTGATCCATCTTACACTGAAAACGCTTTTCTATAGACTCTAAAGAGACTGGATTAGGCTCACTAAGAAGTAATATTCCTTCTTCAGTCCATGATACAGTTTGTAAACTGGATTTTCCACAAGCACAAGTACTTCCACTGAATAAGCAGTGCCCACTGACGACTTCTTAAGTTCAGTTTTTATTTCTCCATCCTCTTTACTCCACCACGCTGCTCATCACAATTCAGGCACAGTTTCACAACTAGTTTATTTCGCAATCCACGTCCATGTTGCCACCAAAAGGGAAAGTTCTATTTCCTTAAGCCCTTGGCCCCTCCTTTGTGCCAGCACTGGATTGCTGGGATCAGATGGATTGAGTCTATTCAGCTGAATACTACCAAAATTAATTAATTAGTTTTCAGGCAGATCAGTTCTCTGATCCAACCAATTACCTAGCTGCAGGAACGTCGGTGCCAGCCGAGGAAAGGCATTATAACCCATTGCCTGGAGCAGGAAAGTGGTGGGACAGGAGCAGAACAGACTTAAGCTGGTTTACACCAACTGTGAAACTTCAGCTTTAAAATCCCATGGAACAGAACTGAACATACTGATCACCATCTTCAATTAAGGTAACAATCAATGGAAGCGAACACTGATCAAACAAAAGAGCACTCTGAATACTGAAAAGTCACTTAAACAGTTGTTAATGTACTAGGGCTAATCTCTGCAGACTAGATACTGACATACACCTTTTTGAAGCATTATTTCACCTGTTCATTAACAAAATCCCTATTATTCTGTATCCGTTTTACTTTATCACCTTACTGAAAAAGGGACCCTTTGCCTTGGGTAAAGTTTTTGCTCCTCAAGGTTTTTTCCTGCTTCACAAACAGTAACATTCATATCTTTTTATTAATCCTTACCTAACAAAAATGCCAGGATTGCCTTCGTGTCACACAATGAAAATGTGAAATAAATTTTATCCTTGCCTTACGTCACTTCCCTTTAAAATGTTCCTGTTACTATACACATAAGAGCTATCCCTTTTAAAAGGAATTAGATATACATTGTTCTGATGAGTTTGATAATAATTCACGCACTCATGAACAAATTTCACCTACTTCCTCACTCTTCACATGTTTTGCTGCATTGTTTCCATAGAGTTTAGCCCCCCTGAAGATCATAAGTCGCCAACATAAACACGTGAAATAAGAAAGACATACAATGTCATGAACTTGACTAGGATACATGGCACTCATTTTCTAGAAATGTACTATCCATACCTGTTGAAGCTATTCTGGTTCAGACTCTCTTTTTTTATCCCCTTCAATTTATCTATACAATGCTCAACATGGAGTACTTCCTGGGACTCACTACCAGCTATTGATGCCCTCTGCTCAGCTCTGCACCATCAGCTGTAGCCAGTCAATAATCTTAAGTCAGCACTAGAAAACGTTATTGCAGAGCTCTATTGAAAAATCAAAGTGAGTTTTCTCAGAGAATATTGCAGACTGCTGTCAGCTATTGTAGACTGCTAGGGAGAAGTTTGTCCCAATACACTGTCATGATTAAGAAATAACCAGCTTCCTCCTATCAAATGTCATATTCCTAGCCATTCCAGCAAGAACTTTGCCTTGTTTATTTCTCCCACTGACCTTCCAGACCACACTACCTAAAACATTTAACATCACAAAACTACTCTACTGTAACTGACTGCCTTGCACTCTAACCAATTCTTGTCTGAACCCATAAAAAGTGCACTGACAGCCGCATACTGCAGGCAGGAAGCAAAAAAAACCCCAAAACAACAAACCAAACTCAAAAAAAACCAAACTCCCCAAGCTAAAAACCAAACCAGAAGAAGAGAGTCAGGTATTCTGGCTGTAGATTTTCCATTTCACCTTCAAATGCCAGAATTCATTTGTCACTCTCGCTGAATTACCTCATACATGCTCAATGTCCGCCAAGTCCTTTTCACTATTATTTCCATCACCCTTTTGATGTGATGACTAATCTGCTGCAGAACTACATGATGTAACACAATGGTTAAAAATAGTAAGGAGTATCTTTGCTTTCTTTTATTGCCAGTCACTTCCAGAGTTCTTCATGCCCTCACATAACTTTCTGTCCTTGTAAAATAAAATCTGAAGTAGCTTAATGACCCTCAGCATCAGTTTGTCCTCTCACATTACATCATATATACATGAATGCATATGAAAAATTCAAAGGCATATTAAGACTACAACTTTAGGCACTGAAAAGTTAGGAAATTCTGGAACCAGTGCTGTTGGTGTAACCCTAGTGAAAATGTTAAGCATGATACAATATCTGAAAAAAAAAAAATTCTGCCTCTGGAGAAGGATTTGAAGTGCATGCAATAAGTAGTGCTTGGGGCCGTGTGTGATAAGGGCAAAGCAATATATTTAATAGTTGCTCAATAACTGAATCCTGCATGAGGTAGGAATTCTGTGGAAAAACAGTGTAATCTCATAATTAAATGTAAACATACAAGGGACCAAACTTACTCCATCAAAACCCCCCAGGCATTTTCTCTTTCCTTCCCCCTACCTGTTACCTCAGCTCTGATATGCCCTCTGTCCCCTCTTCTCACGTTCTCATCCCAGTTCACTCCTTTTATTCATATATGTTTGCCAGTTTCCCCTCTACATCCCACAAAGGCAACTCCTCCTCTGTGTTTCCACAGGGGCAAGCATGAAAAATAGACTCTCTGATTTGCTCCACTGACCGGACCTAGACCCAATCTAGTATAAAAGAGTGCAGGAATGCCTGGATACCAAGCAAGCATATGGTTCAAGGTTATCATAGTGAAAGGAGAGCATAACTGAAAAACTTGATACTGTCATAAGCTGAACTGAGCAACTTCAGTGTTATGCAACAGCTGGCCTGCAACAGAAGCCCTGCCTTAGTGTATGTGTGTCTGTTCTGAGTGCTCTCAAACTGCCTGAGGTCATGCCAACAAACACAGTGCATACACACAAGCTCAGCTCGAGCTGCTCAGCTCATGCACATATATTCAGTCTAATTATTTGATTACCCAACTTGACAACACTAAAGGTGCTCTGTTACTACAGGCTGTGGGTGTTTGTGTGTGATTTATTTTACAATAACATTCAATTTGATCTATGTCGTTAACATACAGGAGGTTTGATGCTCTTCTCACGCTGCTTTACACTGCAAGGCTACTTTGATTTCAGTGAAGTCGTTTTCAATGCATATTAATCTGACAGTAAATGACTGCTTTTCTTTCATACAGATAAATAGCCACCCCAGTCTGTACCTCCAGTTGTATTTGGACATGTTACCAGTAGACTCAAACATTAAAACAAAGAGAGGGGAGGTTGTAGCCAGGTGGGGTTGGTCTCTTCTCCCAGGCAAGCAGCAATAGAACAAGAGGACACAGTCTCAAGCTGTGCCAGGGCAGGTCTCGGCTGGATGTCAGGAGGAAGTTGTTGGCAGAGAGAGTGATTGGCATTGGAATGGGCTGCCCAGGGAGGTGGTGGAGTCACCATCCCTGGAGGTGTTCAAGAAAAGCCTGGATGGAGCTTTTCCAGGTCTCTTCCAACCTGGTTGATTCTATGATACAAAGCAATTTATGCCTGTCTACAAAGCAAATTATGTCTATGTGCTTTGTGTTTGACTACATTTGCTCAGTTGTGTCTACTGAGAGCTTACCCTAGCTAAGATCCTACTCAAGCTTGCTGGCAGAAAATTTGAGTTTAGCACTAAACAGAAAGCTAAACTATGGCAATAAACTAAACTTACCCCTTACTCTGGGAGGGGGTCCAACAAAAAAAAGAACATAAAAGCTGCTTGTTCAGCTGTGGAGCTCCTCTTTTAAAGCTATTGTATGACTGTCTTTATTTCAGCGACACATGCTGCCTGTCAGAAGGTGGTGGTCTCTGTCATATTTATTAAAAGCCATTTTAGTACTAAGCAGCCTTAAGTAGCTAATTCAAGACTGTGACATAAATCATGTATGACATTACAATATGTGAAAAATGGTTCTCCAAGTAGTAACCAACCAGTGACCCTACTGTATAACATTTTTAACAATACAAAATAGGCAGAAAAAGATTGAATTACAGGACAGGAGCTTCCAAATTATAGAATGCCGACAGCCATCCTTCCTAGGAGTTCAGTTTGATTTTGCCTCTTTGATAACTGAAAAGGTACAGAACCTTGCTTTCATTCATTTTTTTCCTTCCTTCTTCATTCCTAGGGAAAGTGTTCATGAATTTCCACCAAAAAAAAAGAAAAGAAAGAAAAAAGATCACTTGATCACTCCCTACAGCTTTCATAGAAACAGAGGAAAACCAGCCAGGCATTATGCTTGCTCTTAGCAACTGGAGAATGTTCATCTAATCAGTTCTAAGGTGGGAGTATAAGGATGCAAACCATTCTGTGGAGTAAGATATTCAAATAAATCTACATACTAATGACAAGCATTCCAAATATTCCAGATTAAATTGGATGTGAAGAAATCAAGCTAACATTATTAGCCAAAGAATTTTCACCACTTGTATGAATTTAAATCATCTAAGCCAGTTTCAATATTTGAAGAACTTTCCCGCTCTCAAGAGAGACATTAAACATATACATCAGTAATTCACAGACTGCTGCTGCTAGTCATCAGAATCTGACTTTTCATTCCATTCAGCTACAATTTCTTGTCAAATCAAGTGTTCATTTACTAAAACCATCTCAAAATCAAAGAAAGAATAAATGATTGTATTAATTCTAGATAATCTAAAATTATAGCTTTCCTTTAGGACCTGAGAAAGGGAGGTACCTGATTATCTGGAGAGTCAGCTGTGAGCTAATTTAGATGGTAGTATTCAACACACAGCTTTCATTTGACTTCCTGAACCATTTGCACACTGAACTGGCTCAACCTATGTCTTGAGCACAGAGAATATGACACTATAGGGAAAAGGAAACAGTCCAAGAAAAGAGAGGCAATAACAAACATTTGGATGCAATTTACATGGGTGTGAGGAAAAAAAAAACAGGGTAATGTGGAAAAGAGTTCAGTAATCTTCACTTCCTACTCTTGATACATTTCAGGACTACTGTAATGCTGTACAGTTCTCAGAGGACACACAAGATGAGGTAAAAGTTTTGCCATTTCAGTCCACCTGAGACAGAGCTCTTATTTGTTGTCTCCCATTGAATGCCAGTTTGGTTGCAGAATGGCCAGCAGAAGATGTCAGAGCACCAGTTTGTCCTTCCACTTCTCCCCAGCTATTAATCAGATGGGCAAGGGACTTGGTCTTCTCTCTGAAATTCTTTTGCACCACTCCTCAATAAACCCAGTTACCAAAGGTAGATTACAGTTGCCAGCCAAGGGAGTGATTAACTTACATATGTAAGTGCCACACAGCTCTCCTGAGGAGAGAGTGGCTTTATACTCCAGATCTAATACATTCTCTGCAGATACAGGAGCTGACCACAGTGTGAATCAACAGAGAGTTCTGAAGAAGTGCAAAGAGGTCCCATTGCTACATAAGAATTAACTTAGAGTTGTGTTTATTGAACAGCAGGGCAAGTTACTCCTTTTCCATTTCTTTCCTGAAATGAGCCCAAGTGTCAGCTGCTATTTAGCGGAACTATGTTACTTTCAGACCAGATGGAGAGCTGGCCTGGCAACCTTTATTTCATGTAAGAGTCAGGCACATATTAAAAATTCCCAGTGGCAACGTTCAGCCAATAATACTGAGTCTTCTAAACTTGGGTGTGATCACACACTTGAAGTTTATGGATTTAACCCCATTTCTGTAAAGAAGCAATAAGAAAACTTAACCTCTTCCACTCACATTAAAAAAAAATCATACAGCTGCTCACTAAGAGAGTCTTCAACCTCCCTTCTTTGAAGAAAGGCCTTGAAATGTGGCAAGATGCTTTCAACTGTCACTATGCAGCCTCACAGTGTTTGGACAAGTCATAAAGGTGTGACCAAAACCAAGGATCTGCGCGTGTTTGGTGAAAGCTTGTTAGAGGGTATCAAACGGCATTCTTTACAGAGCCTGTTTCCACATTTTGTCATCCAGAACTGAACAGAGATTTTCCTTGCCACAGCTCCTCATGGCTGCCAGAAACAATTATGGCATGGGGCACTGGAACAGAAAAGGGGCAAACAGTCCTCCTGTGTTCTCAATGTTCCTCGTTATACACAGAGCTCCAAGAAAGAATCACTTGGGTTGGAAGATGCAGTGCTCATAAAAAAAGTGAGTGAAAAGTGGACAGGAAGACTTGACAGGAGATAAAGGACGACCAGAAAATATTGCTGGCTGTGTGAGATACGCTAATGGGTAACAGCAGAAGAGCTAAAGTAGCAGAGAAAGTGTGCAAAAAAATTAATTAGTACTGCTAATTACAACTTTGTACTAATAAGTGCAACTACATCCTACAAGAACCTGGAACAGGACACATGGTTCTCAGCTTTGGAAGATTCCTCTGTTGTAGGTATCTGGTTGCGAAAATCACTGCTTAACTGCTTCCCCACACTGTGGCCAGCCCAGAAAAGAGATGACAGCTCACGGCTGTTGCCAAATAGTTCATTAGTAGCAGCCCAGACAGCTTCACCTAATGACAATTCTGGTTTTCAGGAAAGTCTTTTGTGTACTGTATCCTACCTTGTAAGACAGGATGGTACATTAACATCTGGATAAAATACCACGCAGGCAGCAAAGTCTTACTCAACTTTGGAGTGTACCTGCGTTAAGTTCATTTGTGCAATCTTTATCTGTTTCCTGTACACAGAATGACTCTCATTTTTTTTCTACATGAATAGATTATGTTTCAGATCCCCACTTCACTCAATAGTCAGGAAGCACAGTGCTTAGGGAGTGATTATGGCTTAGGCTTTGAATAACGATGTTGGCATTACCCTTCTGCTTCATCTGCTCCAGAAGGTAAAGAGTGACCTAGAAGGACCAAGCAAAATCAAAGATTGTTCTTACTTCCAAATGTGAATTTAAAAGTCTGTGTTGAGATAAGTGGGAGGAAATCCAGAGGGAAGGACCAGCACTATACCCATTGAGGGAGCAGATAACATCAAGAGAAAGGTGAGGGAAGAGAAAGTGAGGTCTCCTGAATGCAACGGAAGGCTGCTTTACTGGAACTGCATCTTACCTCTGAAGTCTGCCAGCAGACCTGACCTCTCCAAAGCAGCACAAGTCAAGAAGAGCTGTATTTTTCACACTTCAAGCTCCATAAGCATCTCTAAATCATATGAGCGATCGGGCCTAAAGCCTCCTGCATCCCGAGAAGCAGGAGTTTTTGACAAAACAGGACTTGCTCTTCTGATGTTTCAAGCATGCAGGTATTTGTGTAGGGGCACAGAAAGCAGCTTGTCCCACAAAATAAATTAATACTTGTTTGCAGGGAACTCATTAATACAGCAATAACTGCAGAGAAAATCCCACATGGAAGCTAGTTACTGAAAGCAGGGTTTGACTAGAGGTCACAGACAAAGCAGAGGGAGAAAACACTGATTGTGCAACCACGAAGCTATGCTGTGTTGTCAACACAGTTGAGGTATACTTAACTGGAACAACACAGTACCATATACGGGTAGCCAAGCTCGCTCTGAGTGACAGACGTTGCTCATGCTGGGCCAAACACCCTATTGCTCAACAGGGCCACAGAGATTAAAGATTCCTGAAATAATTAACTTTCTGAACTCCAGAATATATTCATATTCCTGTAAATAACACGTGCATGCTAGGAACTAGGATGTGGGGTTACAGGAACCCAAAAGGACCAAACCAGCCCCAGCTCCCAGGTCAGTTCAAAAGTAGCCATGAGAAGAGTCTTCAGGTATTACTGTTTGTCCACACGTTTAGCTGGGAAGCAGATGGAACTCTTAACTCTCTGTCCTCCACAATAATCTGCTGCACCAGAAGATAAATCTGCAGCACGTTTTACTCGCACCTTGAATAACTTTGGAGACACAATTCTGCACCTTCTAGACAGCAGCAACTGCATGTCACTTCCTCACAGGAGTTACACTTGAAAAGCACACCTCATGTTGCTTGAGCAAGAGTAAATTCTGCTTATGCCAGAGGGCTGAATTCAGAGAAGGTTAAACTCATGCAGGACAGTCTTCATGTCTGAAATTAGATTCTTAAGGTCCAGTCTGCACACAAGTTGCTTACATCGCTCTTGGCTTAACCGAGGGACCACAAACGTTGTATACTATGGAGCCACTCAACATTATCTGAAGAGAATATTTCCTTCAGTGCAGCTGCAAAATACCATAAATAGGCATTCCTTCTGCTTCCTCACAAAGAACAAAATCTCAGACTTGGCTCAGTAAAACATGTGCTTCACTTTAGGGAGACAATCCCCTTCATTTCTTTCCTACAACTATGACTACATAATAGAACTAAAATTTAAATAAATTGAATCTAGGGGATGAGTCTACAATTTGCTCATCTTCTCAGCCCTCATTTAGATCTGTAGAAAAGAAAGATTATAATGTCTTACTGAAGTAATGCTCCCTCCCTACATCATCTCAACGCAAAGTTACTGCACAGCAAGAATGAGGATGGAGTACCATGGAAATTCAAAGGCTGCTGAAATCATTCTCTGTTCTACCTGCCCAAATCTCTTCATGGCTTGCAAACTAAGGAAAGGGTTTTGTTTCCTGTCAAGTAGCTATTGACTCCAGCAGATCAACCTGCCATGAAAACTGCTTAGATATACACATCATCATAGAATCAGTCAGGGTTGGAAGGGACCACAAGGATCATCTAGTTCCAACTACACCCTACCCTGCATCAGGCTGGCCAGAGCCTCATCCAGCCTGGCCTTAAACACCTCCAGGCATGAAGCCTCAACCACCTATCTGGGCAACCCATTCCAGCCTCTCACCACTCTCATGGTGAGGTGGTACAGTGGTAAGGGACATACATGCATAGCTCAATCAGATACTGAGATGAGTTATCCCTACTGCACCCAACAGGACTGGAGACTGAGTGCCCATAACCATTCCAAGTGCAGCACCACCTGTTCTTCTTTTATTGTCTCTAAGTTGGTATAAAAATTAATCATTGACATGGTAAAATCACTACAATAATGAGCCTGCAAGATGCAATCTTTTCCCAGACAAAATGTTCCTTTGGTTTTTAATCACCATTTCAATCTATTTGACTTTTCTCTCCCTTGAGACAGTAGTCAAAACCAATTAGCATGTAAAACATTTCTTATTCTGCATTCTTTAGGTGTAAGCTTCATGGACAGTATTTCATGTTTCATAGAATCACATAATCAACCACACTGGAAGAGACCTTCAAGCTCATCCAGTCCAACCTAGCACCCAGCCCTAGTCAATCAACTAAACCATGGCACTAAGTGCCTCATCCAGGCTTTGCTTCAACACCTCCAGGGACGGTGACTCCACCACCTCCCTGGACAGCCCATTCCAATGCCAATCTCTCTCTCTGGCAACAACTTCCTCAAAACATCCAGCCTAGACCTCCTCTGGCACAACTTGAGACTATGTCCCCTTGTTCTGTTGCTGGGTGCCTGGCAGCAGAGCCCAGTCCCAACTGGCTGTAGAGAGCAATGAGCTCTGCCTTGAGCCTCCTCTTCTGCAGGCTGCACACCCCCAGCTCCCTCAGCCTCTCCTCACAGGGCTGTGCTCCAGGCCCCTCACCAGCTTTGTCGCCCTTCTCTGGACACATTGCAGTACCTCTATATCTCTCTTGAATTGAGGATCCCAGAAATGGACACAGTACTCAAGGTGTTCATGATTAGATGCAAGAATGTTGTGGGGACCATGTCAAAGGCCTTGCAGAAGTCCAGATAGAAGGCACTGATAGCTCTTCCCTGGTGCACTAATGTGGTTACTCCATCCCTGAAGGCCACAAAATGAAGTCACACATGACCTGCCCTTGTTGAATCCATGTTGGCCACATCTAATCTAATTCCTGTATAATGTTGCATACCTTGCTGATGTTTTAGTTAAGGATATGCTTCCTTCACCCTAATTTAACACAACTCAAGGTACTTAGGTGTGTGGTACCATTTCTTAGCATAATACTTCCAGGAAATGCAACTTCTGAGCAGGGAAATGTTCTGACCACAAAAGTTATGCCAGCCAATTATTCACTGTGCCGGGAAACTGCACAGGATTTGTTGGTGTTAACTCCAGAAGCTTTCAGCAAGCAAGATACTGTTCTAACACACACCAGCTCACTGGAACCCTTGATAGCCACTGAGGGGTGCCTAGCATTTTAGAAAGGTTGACAAGGCTACTCAAATGATGCTTTTTTTCCCTTCTTCATCTTCTTTTGTTCCCCCCCTTTTTTTTTTGAGTTGTTGCACACATTGCAATTGAGACATTTCACAGGTCTGATACTCCAGTCACCTCAGTGACTGTCTAGATCTGCCTGTAATTTCACTAATACAGCCTAACAACTTTAAGAGGAGGTTTCTGTTAGACAACATGAACACAAGCAGCACAATCTAGACAAAACCTTTGGATACAATCACCAATAAAGCATAAAAACCTTAGACAAACCACCATGCAATGGGTAACTCTGACCTAAATTCCTCTAGTTGAGCACTTTCTGCTGTCCAAACAGGGAAGAATTTAATCAGTATGAGCCATATCCTCTTTCAAACACACTGGCTTCCTAGCACTTCATTGTCTTATCCAGAAAGCTCTGCATCCTGTGTGTGCCTGGTGCCCTCAGAAAGCTGGCTCTACTGCCGCTTCCACTGCTCCTGGCTTTTTTCATCTTGTCTAGCAGAATAATCACTGCTTGTTCTCAGTTCTGTGCTACTTTTTCTGGGTTTCAACCTGTTCCAAACGCTTGATGTAGGTCCTTACTGCCTCTGATTCACCATCTTTTCATGCTTCAAGTATGACTGCATAGTTTCCTCATCTTATTTCTGGTTTTATTCCTCTCACTAGCCTCTCCTTATCCTCCAGTGACATTTCCTTCTCCATGAACATTTCCAGAGACACGCACCCTGCAACTGCTTAATAAGTACATTTAATACCTATGTTTTGCTTCTGCTTAACCTTTATCTACTTTTAAGCATGCTGTCACATAGTGTTTCTACAACTTTGCTCACTGTAGTTTTCAAGTAAAATTCAGTTTTGGTAACAATAACTAGCCATAAATAATCAGGCATTTTGCTGCTGTTCCTCTTTGATGCTTCCATTCAATTATTTACTCCTGAACAAAAGTTTTCTCTGAAAGTTAGCCTAAGTCTTAATTCCTTCAGCTGTTGCCTTCCCTTCCTCTCTTCTGTCACCATCAGTCATCTCCCAGATGTAAGAGAACATTAGGGATGAGAAAGGAAAACAAAGAGAGGTGTAGGATAGTGCAGTAAAGTGCCCAGAGTAGAAAGAAAAAGGGAAGAGTCTAACTGAAGGATTTGGGGAGAAAATTACTGGGCAGGGGGAAGAATATCAAAGGAAGACAGGGGTAAATCAGTGTGAAAAAAGGATCTGAGCATAAAAGGGGAAAAGAAGGAAAAGAAAAGAAAGACTTGAGAAAACACCATAGCTATAGATAGCATAAAGAGGAGACAATGAAAAAGAACAGACAAGGAGGAGACAGAAAACAAAGGATATTAATTAAAACCCAAAAAAGGCCCTGGGGAGATGATCTGTATCAGAAATAAGGGGTGTTTTTAACCAAAATTGGAGATGAGCAGTATAAGGGGAACACTGCAGACCAGAGTAAAGGGCCTGGGACAACAAACACAAGAAATACTTTAAAACAAATGAGCAGAGAGTGAACAGAGCACTTGGGCTGCTGTGGACTCTGAGTAGGAAAGGGGTTGCAAGTTATGAACATTCATCTGCCGTTCTTCTACAGATTTTAAAAGGCATTAGCACAAAATGAAGATGCTATACTAGAGGTGGGGGGGTATGGGGGTGTTTCTATCTGGTCTTTGATAACTCTTTGTGCTACAGTATATTGAATAAGGGCTCTAAAACCAGCCAAGCTCTGCTGTCATCACACAATGCTATACGGTAACAGTAAAGGAATATTTGGGTATATTGCTCCTGATTGCTTGTTTCAACCTTTTGCCAAGCTGTGTCTGCTCCATTCCTCCTAAACATCAGAAATATTTTTAATGCAAATGCAATACACATCAAGAGATCTGATAAGAGGCACTGGCCAGACCCCATGGATCGTTGGGTTCATTTTGCTACAGAAAAACAATCATTGTACAACGTAATGGAGCACGTGGGATACATCTGGCTTTTGAGAGAATTCCTTATGAGGAATTGCATGCTGGCAGATGCACTGATCTCCAGTGAAGCACCCACATGCACCCGAAGGTAAAATATCCTGCAACAAAAAGCACAAAGTAGCCAAACAAAACCCTCTGGAGACAGACTGCCAATGTGACAAAATGTACTTGGTTCTCATGGTGCTTTCAGTGCATGGTGCTTGGTTATTATCAATGTGCCTTCACAAGCACAAAGGCAAAGAGGTACAGTGACTTGGCAGAGTACACTTACTGAGGTCAGATGCAAAGCCAGCAACACCACCATTAATTAGTAACATTAGCTTTGTTGGAGGAGATACTAAAATTCTAATCAACTCCAACTTTCCAGGGCTTAAGCACAGTTTTCCTTTAGCACTGCCTACCAATTCATCAGTCCAAATAGGAAAAATAACAGTGGTCTAGCATTCTGGGGACAGGTGCTAGCCTCCACTTGTAGCATCCTCTCTGAAGACTGTTTTGAAAGGATGACTAGACACCTGGCTATGCTCAGGAAAAGGGGTGACCAGTGCCAATCTCTTTTGTCTGGGTGGACATGGCACAGCAGGTGGGCTTTAAGCATGGTTATGTGTCTGAGCAGTAGGTAACATTTGCTTGTGAGGGCAGTGCATGCCCTTAAAGGCATTTCTTAGCTCCTCCTTGGCAAATGCAGCAAGCCAGATGGAATTATTCCTTGGGCTGCCAGTTGGACCACCCTGGTTTGTACCAAACAAGATTTAAAAAAACCCAAGGGGATGGAAAAAGACTGAAAATTAGCAACTAAAAATAAACAGGAAATGAAAGCAGAACTGCTTCACATGAAGTGCCATAAGTACATGAAACAGAATTGTCCAGTTACAATTATCAGAATGATGAATTTAAGCAAAAACATTGGGAATGCCAGGACAGAAGGGAAAAGAAGAGTTTCATTTAGACACAAAACCCCTAAACAGCCACAGCTAAAAAAATGCCATCACTAGAACCCACATGGCTATCTTCTGTGCAAGCTGAAGGAATGTGTCCAGAAGAATGGCATTCTGAAGGTCTAAAACATGCTAACTTTAACAAGATTCCTGTAACCTCCTTTGTTACAACTTCCTCATTTGTCTCAGCATCTATGATCTGTAGCTTGAGTATCTTTGTTCCTTTCAGTAATAGCTTTGAGATGCTAAGACACAGGCCAAGTACACCATGGAAGTTTGTCTTCTGTTATTTGTACTGCGTAAGCATGGGCAATATGGCAGGAGAAAGTTACTGCTTAATCATTAACAACATCAACAATGATACAATACTTTACTAGGTATCTAGAATCAGATCTAAAGAGTCAAGGCAGGTATGTTTCTAGCTGAATACAAGATGCTGCTGGCCTGAGAGGGCATATTATTTTCAATATATATTATTTAATGGAAACATGATGTCAAAGAGAAATAGAAGCACCTACAATTTGATAGTGCTGTTTAGAGATGGAAAAGTCAGAACAATCTCTCAAAAAATACAAGGCACAATCCTCTACTGCCATGGTGAAACGTGGGTATTAACACATAGAACGGTTTAGGTTAGAAGGGACCTCAAACCTAATCCAGCTCCAACCCCCTGCCATAGGCAGGGACACTTCCCACTAGAAAAGGTCACTCATGACCTCATCCAACCTGGCCTTGAACCCCACCAGAGGGGGAGCAGCCACAACCTCCCTGGGCAACCTGTGTCAGTGTCTCACCACCCTCACTGCAAAGAACCCTTTCCTAACATCTAGTTTGAATCTCCCCTCTGCCAGTTTAAACTCATTACCTCTTGTCCTGTCATTACAAGACCTTGTCAATAGTCCCTCCCCAGCCTTCCTGTAGGCCCCTTTCAGATACTGGAAGGTTACTATAAGGTCTCCTCAAAGCCTTCTTTTCTCCAGGCTGCAAAGTCCCAGCTCTTGTAGCCTGTTCTCATAGCAGAGCTGCTGCAGCCCTCTGAGCATCTTCATGGCCCTCCTCTGGACTGGCTCCAACAGTTCCATGTCCCTCTTGTGTTGAGGGCTCCAGAACTGGCAATCTACTGCCACGGTGAAACCTTGGTATCTACACATCCTCACTTCCTTCAGCAGGTTCTGCCACTGCAAAGAGCTGTGACATTCCATTTAATGTGCACACCACCACAATGTAATACAGAAAACAAAGTATAAATAGATGCTGCGAGCATGATGTCTGCAGCAGGCTAACGGTGAGATATTGAGCACAATCCTGCCATCTGCAATCCCTTTTGGTATTTTGCTCAGGAGACCCAGAGACACTAAAAGCTGTGTTTTCCAATTCTGGACCTTTACACAAATGTGGGTACTGGAGCACTTGTATTCTCTAAACAGTTCCCCCAAAAGTTTAAACAGAGCGAAGCCCAATCGAGCCTTATCAGATAGATTATTAAGTAGGACTTGCTAGGACACTTGAACTGCTAACCAAAACAACATATGCAGTGCATGCCTGTGCAGCAGATCGGGAGCCTTAAAAAGTCTTCTTGATCTGCAAGGTGAATTTCACTTAGTTCTGGGGAGGATGGGCAGTGGAGGGAGACAACAAAACAACAGAAAAAGGGAGCTATTCTTCTCCTGCAGGATATATGGAATGTGAAGTATGCAGGACAGCTAACCGTAGAAGGATCACTTCAGACTTCTTCAAATGTGGTGAATTCCCTCCTTCTGCTGAGGCCAGCAACATTAGGTATTTTCACAGCATCCCTAAGTCAGCAGCTTGGCAGTCTCTGAGGTGGCACTATAGAAACAATCTGTCAGTATCTGCATGGCCTCTTATGTTTGAGGGTAAAACAGCACTAAGTTGCTTTTCTGTTATTAAGTCATGGCACTACAAGCAGAACCTGCAAATGACACTATATTTTTCTGCTTCACTCTGCCCTATGAGTACCAACTATTTCTATATTTCGATTTGAAAGCAATGAGAAGACAGTATTCAATCACAAAACAGTCTGGTTAGCACAGAGGACAACCTAAGATCACCTAAAATGGTGAGTAGTAACAGCATCCTGCTTTAGCTGGCAGGTCACCTTCCTTTCTTCACTACTCAAGTGCCACTACGTTTGTTGAGGTCTTTACAAGAAAGGCCTCAGGGCAGATTCTTAGGTAGTAGAAATTCTTTTAATTGCACTCAACAGACACAAGATTGTTCCAAAAAGCTGGGGAGCCTCCCAGCTTCTTTTACACATGGGTCTTGAATGTGGTCAGAAAAGGATCACAGGAAGATCCATCACAAAATTTCCATGCCTCAGACATCAAGGACAAAAATCTGCCCCCGCTACAGGTTTTAGCAAATGTGCTACTGGTTTTAATGAAGCAGAGCTATTTTTCCTTCTTTAATTGCTAGAGCATGGGCACTTCAAAAGCTTAGAATGTTGCACTTTTTTTGTAACTTAGAAATCTGCAGTCTCTTAGACTGAAGCAATAGGCTATGTTTTCCTTTTCCCAATTTCAAATTTACATGAAGACCCAGACAACCAATAAGTAAATGAATCAATCAATTAAACACCTCCCTTTTTACTTATGTATCAATTATTATGACATGCAATCTTTACTCATCTACTTAGACTTAGTCACAGGACAAAACCAAGATATCAGCACTCTAAATATGATCTATAGCTGAGAGTTCACACCAGAGTTCAAGAAGTCTCAGTTACTACCTGCTGATATTGAATTTAATGATGGAAGGAAGCATGCATATTCAACACTACTCTAATCAATGTACCTTCTACAGTCTCTATACTTCAACAGTTTGTGTAGAATTTTCTCTCATATTACTCTATGGACTACTATAATATGAATTAGATGGCAAAATAAAATGGATATTGGCACTGTGCATATGCATACAAATGCATATGAAATACACATGGAAGATTAACTTCCAAGGGACTTAAAAGCCTAGAGAGGTATTAAACTAATTAAAAAAAGAACAAGGGATCTCAAAATAATTGTATTCAGCTTTTGTATTTCATCACTGTAGTTAGCAAATTTCCAAAAGTTAGGGCATTCAGACACTGTCTTATCCATGCTGGCAGATGAAAATGAAATCAGCTCTGATGCACACTGTACCAGAATTGTGGTGTAGGGTCTGCAAATAGTGCTCTGTAGCAACACTCATCTTTTAGTGTCAAGTAAAGTTTTATAGTGAAAACTAATTACCCATTCTCAGTATGAAACACGGATGGAGCTGGCGACAGAATCATACTTGGGCTGCAGCACTCCTCACCATCTCAGCCAGAATTCACACAGCCAAGGCTTTTGGCTACCTGTAAAACAGTGATATCATCACTTCCAATTGTCTCCTTGCTAAAGGCACGGAAACAAAATCACAGCATCAACCCACAGAGGTCTTTGCAAAACTGCATTTCCACAAGCAACGCAAATTTAAGACATTGCAGCTCTGGAGTATTTTACCTGTTTTGAAAATGAAGAACTAGAGTTATGAAAAAGAAGGAATTTTTATCATGCACCTAAAGAGAGATATTTAAGTATTCACACACTTCTGACATATACTGACACGCCATTGCCTCAGCTCTTTTCCATCAGGTCAATAACAACCATTCCACAGCGTCTATGAATATGCAGACCCGTGAAGCATTACGATGAAGCGTAAGACCTTTCCACCTTTGTTGCTTTATAAGAAAAGATTTATTTCGAGCATTTGACACCCATGAAAAGCACACGTTTAGCACATAACATAAACCGCAGTGCTACAGTTCTGCTCCAGTTTGTGGACTGTCATACACAATAACTGTATCTTACACACCAAACAAGGCAATTAAACATTACTCTCACTTAAGCACTCTAGCAAGCTCCAGCACAACCTGGCTTGATAATTTACTGAAAAGGTTGCAAGAAAAAAATCCTGTTACAAACAGTACTTAGCATTTATGAAGAGCTTTGCATTTTCACAACACTCCTCAGGCAAGCCTGTAAGTCTTGTGTGCAACTGACAAGTAAGGTCACTGAAATAGACACCTTTCTTTAAGAAAGATTCACAAGTAAATGTTGTTCCTAGTAAGAATCCAAACTCATTGCAACAGTTTCTGTTTCAGAATTAATCAGAAGTTGTTGACTGCTGAAGAGCTAAGTGGTATGTGAATGAATTTTCCATCCTGTCAGTGCGTGACTGAAAATATTCCTCACTAATACAATATTAACAGTGTGATTATCAAAAGAAAGTGAAGTATGGAAATCAACAGGCATTGTATACTTGGCACTCGTAGGAAACAAAGGATCAAAGTGCTGCAGTGCTGAAGTTCAGGCCCAGACTAGGAGGATGTACACAGCAAGCAAACGATCAAGAAAGAACTGATAAAATTAGGTGGAACCTTTCAGTGGGCTCTAGATCATGGCAGAAGAGAGGATAAAGCATATCTGAATGAACCGTGATTTCCTTATTTACTTTTCCTTCACTATTCTGTCATTAATTGATATATTTTGTTGTTTGTTTGTTTGTTTTTTCTTCTGTATTTCAGTAGTAGCCTTCATCACAAACTGTTTTTGGGGTTGTTTGTGGGGGGTTTTTTTTATTTGGTTTTTTCTGGGGGGGAGGGGAGGTTTTAGGTTTTGGGTGTTTTTTTTATAAAAGGGTCTTTACTTATGTCTACCTACCCATGGTTGAACTGCTGTCCACTTTAAGAAAGGATGTAAAAAAATATGATTAACTCATTCTTTTCAGAATTCTGTCTCACCCTAACAGTTACATGCAGGTGGATCTCAGGAACCAGGTGGAATCCTGCTTGAGAAATCTCTAAATTATGGATGGGTAAGGAAGAAGAGAAGGTCAGGACTGTTTCCCCATCAAGTTCTTGTCTAGAATTTTCCTATTCATGCCCTACATAACTCCCTCTCTGTAGGAAAGCACTAACTCATCATTACCATGTTAACTGCTTGAAATTTCATTTTAAACATCACAATAAAAATGATTACTAAAACTTTTTACAGCTCTGCAACCCAAAACCACTGGAAACTTTTGAGTTATTACCTGTCCACTCAGCTCTGTCAAAATGATCTAGTTCTGCAGACTTCTGGACTAGTTCACTGGTTTCTCGGTTCAGCAGCACTCTCAGGGTACGTACGGCTGTCACTTAGAAGCATCCCCCAAACTTTTGTCTGCATGGATTACCTACTCCTGAGACATACATGTGCCCTCCATGTTCAAGTTCAAACCTTTTGGAAAGCCATGCTTGGTGGAGCGACACTAAGTCCTCCCAGAAGAACTGAACATTTCATATAAAAAACCACAGATCCAAAGAGAACAGCCCACACAGTCCCTCTGCTCCTTCAAGCTGCCAGAGGTATGAGATTTGAATGTCCTCAGGGCCTTCCTCCAGTACATACATTCAGATAAGTTTATCATAAACAGTTCCACTGAAAGTACAGTGCTGGCATGTCAGGGTCACGAACAAAATAACTGCTGGAATGAAGTATTCCCTCCTCAACAACCAACTGACTCTTGAGTTTCCAAAAAATGTTGAGTGGCAGTAGAAACTCATTTGTCTCCCATCCATACTTGACTGATCTGCTAGTACAATTCAACAACTAGTCCATGAGGCATAAACATCATCCTGCAAATTAAATTACTAAATATCATTAATCCACTGGATGGGCCTGAAAAATTGATGGAAGTCAACACTTAACCCATTGATCACTACACCCTACCCAAGTGGTGACATGTATCTGCTAATATTCTCTCAGACACAAACTTTGTACCATCTCTGAACATGATGATTCCTGTTTTAAATAACCCCTTGGGCCCTACTCTACAAAATTAGATGAAAATTAGGAAAGGTCAACATGCTGGAATCATGACCGAATCACTGCCCAAATCAGAACCAAACCTCTGCAGTAAGGGTTAAGTACAGCCTGTTTACCTCATTCAAACAACACCCAGTCTGCAGTGACCATTCCTTGGGAAATTAGGGATTGCCTCACATCTGTAATAAATTACATGGAGCAGTAGAGCTCATCCTTGAAGTTCATTTGATAGTGATTGTAATACATGCCTTAAGGTTAGGATGGAGTGCTTAACTCAATCACTTGATTATACACAGAATCTCAAATGCTGTAGAAACCAAGTTGCATACGAAGGTTCTGGGATTGAGGGACAACTCACCCGGAGATCAGGACCATTATTGTTCATACCTCACCACAGGCAGACCACTACTTAACAGGGAAAACATACACTAGACCAGAAGTAGTTTTCTATTAGAGCTGTCCAGGAACAGATGGTTCCAGCATCTGGTATTGTGTCTCCTTAGCCTGAGTTATTTATTATTTTTTTTTAAATATGGTTTGGCCTTAAGTTCAGTCAAAGTTCATCTGGCATCCATATCAGTTTATATCTTTACCCAAGGATCTTCTTTGTTCATACATCTCACAGTCAAATGAAAGAAATGATTCACACATTGCCGCCTGTGTGTGAACCTACCACCTACTTAGATTTATTTCTCACCAAAGTTAATGGACTCTTCATGTCAAGGTTTAGCTCTGTCTGCCCAATCTGTCTTTGAAGACCACATTCCTGGCAAAATAGTATCAGCCTGCAGACCCACACCCTGATGGTTTGCCAGTTCTCCATGCAGATAAAGTAGCTTTATGACCACATCCTAAACTCCTAGCAGAACTGGTGTCTATATTCCATTTTATGTGCAGTGAAGCTGAGCACTGTTTTTCGGTTGCAGGTTGACTGATTTAAATAACCCAAGATCCACATGCTTGAAATCTGTGTGTGAGGGAGGGCAAGCCGGCCAAACTCAGTCACTTCAATGATGAGTTACCAAAGAACAGCCACTGTAGGAATTAGCTGTTCACAAAATCACCTGCTTCTTCCAGCTTTTTCTTTGCATGACTGGGACTCTGAAAAGCCTTAATCCTCTCCAGACTGATCTCATTTGGTCAGGATTTCAGCTGCTAACACAATGCTCCCAAGGACCCTTGAGGGAAGCAAGACAGGAAAAGTTACCAAGGGTAACATCTGTAACTGTAGTTCAGAGGATGCTAAATAGAGACTTCTGTCAGATGCTGCCATGTATGCACTACACTAGCATGGCCAGAAGTGCACATGAGCCTGCAGAAACACATGCAGTGCCAGAAAGGTGAGGCAGCTTTCAGCTGTGTTCTGGAGTAATTTCACACAGGCCAAAACAACTGAGGATGAGCATGCTGTTATAAGCATGTGTCTGAGAATGCTTGTTGGTTATTCTGGTACCTTGGGTACTCTGGTCCTTCCTTCACATGCGGGGCACTCGGCAGTTCTGAGAACGTGTTGAGGAGCAAATATAATTTGACTCCCTACTTCCTGATAGATGAATTATGCTACTGAACTAGATGGGTCTTTCTAAAAGCTACATCACACACATGAATTAGAGACATGCCACTCCAGGAAAAGATAGGACAGCGGTTGCTGACCACCTCCAACAGCACAGCTAACACAGCACATACGCGGCAATGCCATACGTGGTGCCTCAGCATGCATTACATGAAAGCTACTCTACAGAATTTCCCAAAGCTTCTCTGTGAAATATTAATTGTCTCACACTGGTTTATGTAGCAGAGCACACTGCACCAACACAGAGGAAACCTGGGGAATCCTACCCTGTGTCCAGTCATTGAGCAGCTCACAGCAGAGCTTCATGACTGCTGAGTTTCAGCACTGCCAGGCTACAACTGCCATTCCCACACTTAGCAGGCAACAAAGAACACCATGCACAAATATTTAGGTCCATTATTTAATTTTGGTATGCACAATTACCACTCATTCAGAAAGAGCTTTCTTCCTTTGACGATTACTACAAGCCTTTCAGATTTTCCTGGACAACATCTTACACAAGTTACTCCTACAGCAAGTTAAGGATACCTCAGACACTGGAGCAGGCCACAACATAGATGTGACTGGTAAACTGCAGCAGGCAGAGAGATTACTACAGTCCTGGGAGGAGAGAAAGAATTTCCCACAGCAGCTTCCTTTGTCTCTTTGTAACAATCACAAATAAAGACCCGCTGTTGAGGTGAATTACAGCAGGTAGTGAAAGCATGCAGACCATGGGCAGGAGGGCCTCTTGAGCCCTAATTCCCTCACAAAACAGTTTGCTTTATCTGCCTTCTAGGTACCCTAGTTTATGTTGCAGAATCGAACACAGGCAATTGAAGGTTTGTGTTAGCATCTGACGTGATGTGCTAAAATAATCTGTAGCTCATACTCCCTGGTGGGCCAATCAGGGGGAGCTAGCATCAGCCCAGTACTGGTTTTGTACCCAGATGGGACTCAGGTTTTCTTGAAGTCAGGTTTAGAAAGTAGACACATTAGTTTACAGTCCCAAATGGTCCAGGTGGCTTCAGGATTTCTAAGAGCCATGGGGAACTCTGTGGTAAAGACATACCCTAAAAACTTGTCTGTAACTGTCTGGACACTTTTTTTCCCATTAAAAAAATATCCTAACAAGCCCTGGTAATTCATGTTATCCCAGCTTTCACACCTCGTATTTGTGGTATGCAAAGACAAGCAACGTGTTATTCTCAACACCACAAAATGATGAGGGCTATAGTACCTGGTGGATAGAACCAACCAGAAATGTCCTGACCAAACTGAAAAAATTCTGTTACATCACAAACAGAAATAAGCACCAAAATGTAATGGTTTTATAAACTTCTGACTAACCACAAGCTGCTTTAACAAAACCATTCCAGCAGTTTTCCTCCTTCATTACCAGAGGAGCTGCTGCAGCAAAGGGACTTGCAGAGTTCACAGCTGTGTAGAACTCCTGCCATAAAAACTGCCCCAGATTCAGGGCTTCCTGATATTCCAGTTCTCTGCCTTGAAGCCACAGGAACCCCAGCCCCAGTCATGCAGCAGAGAGCCAGAAAAAACTCTCCCCTTCTAATGAGACTCTCAGGACAGTCAGGCTGTTACCCCTCCCACAAAAAAAAAGCCAGAAACACAGGAGCCCAGACTGCCAAACCTTGGGATTCCTGCCCAAGTCCTCAGTCCAAATTTCCAGATTCCTCAGGCTCTGTCCATCTAGCTGACAAAAAACACAGGAGATGGGATCTTCAAGTTTCAGGAGCCACAGATGATGCTGAAGCCTCAGACCTTGGATTCTCAAGCTCAGCTTTGTTTCAAAGTAATTTAAAGGAAATATCAGACTACTTTAGAAAGACTTTTTCTGCTTTCCTTTCTAAATGGAACATACAAAAACTAAAGGCTGTTTTTCAGAATTAAATCTGGAAACAGAATTCTAAATTCCAGCAGTGGAGTATCCATGACTCAATGTTTTTTTACTGGACTAAGACCTTAACAAGAACATAGGATCATAAAATATCTCAAGATGGAAGGGACCTATAAGGATCATTGAGGAGAATCCTCCCTGAGCCTAAAACTAAGAAATAGAGTAGAATCATTGGCTTTCCAGCACGTCCCACAGTTTACAGAATGCTTGAAATAACAAGTACATTACAATGGACAACAAACAAAAAAAACCCAACCTTTATTCTCTTAACAAAATAACAGCAAGACCAAAGTGCTTCAGAAGTTAAATGCTGGCTAAGCCAAAAGCAGGGCCACTCTCTAAGAGATGAAGTCTATCTACTGAAATGTCCCTGATTCAGAGGGCAATCTTCCTGTACTAGTATCTTAAATATCATAATTTCTCAGATGCAGACCATGTTTGACTGTTGGTTGGTCTCCTGGCCTGCTCCAAAACTGCGACATTCCTCCTCATGACACGAGGCAGTTGCTACCAGTGTGGAAGGATGGAATTTAGCCCTGATACCCCTACTCAGACACTACTTATACTGCAGGGGCTTAGCTGTGTAAGGGAGTTGACTGCGTGTGAAGATCTTCCATGAATCATAAAATAACATAATAGTTTGGGTTGGAAAAGACCTTAAATATCACCTAATTCCAACACCCTTGCCATAGGCAGGGCCTTCTCCTACTAGAACAGCTTGCACAAGGCACTATCCAACCTGGCTTTGACCACTTTCCAGGCTTGGAGCCTCCACAATTTCTCTGGGCACCCTGGGAAACATTTTTTTCCTAATGTCTAATCTAAATCCATCTTCTTCCATTTTGAAACCATTAGCTCTCATCCTGTCACTACCTGCATCACAAGAGGATGTAAATGTGTACCACCAGACAACATCTGTTGGGAGTTTAAGAATGATCTGATGTTACTGTCTGCTTCCATCAGAACTTTGCCTAGCTTCTGCTCCTGCCTATAAACTCACATTATTTCCTTAAAGCAACTGCTGCTGCACATAAGTATACATTTTCTCTTCTCTTCAAACTCCTAAAGAGTTCACTAACTTTAACACAGGTGTCTTGGTGCAGCTGAATTCCCTCGCAAAACATGTCCAAGAACAAACATAGAATAATCTAAGAAATAACAAGTTCAAGTGCATGCCACAACCAGCCCCATGCTCTTTGAAGGGTGTTCTGACACATTCACCTCACACGACAGAGGTGCCATGACATATCATGATAGACAGTAATACAAATACAGAAGGTAATGGCGTACCCAGGCATAAGCCCAGGCTTCTTATCTCCTTGGCAAAAACAGAAGAAAACCTATCACAGAATCAGTCAGGGTTGGAAGGGACCACAAGGATCATCTAGTTCCAACCCCCCTGGCCAGGGGCAGGGACACCCTACCCTAGATCAACAGCCAAACACTACAGTAGCAACAGCTTCCTTTTGTGAAACACTCTAACCCTTTCCCACTAACTGCTTTATAACACCAAGATTCTCATCTACATCCTACAAAGAACAAATCACAGAAGTCAGTTGGGTTCACTTACAGCATCAGCATGTTTAACCATTTCCAGTAATGAGCTTCAGATGACAAAATCCAGGTCGCCTTAAAAAAATGATGTGTTTATTAACCATATTTCCTATGTGTATGTTTTTACTTGCTAAGTAGTCCCTTATCTCTGTTTATCAGCGGCTGGAGTCACCTGAAGCTGACACTCCAGCATATACCAATATTGACCTTTGCATTATTTAGTAAGGTTTGTAAATAAGATCCTGAGTCAAACCCCCCCCCCCCACGACGAAGTC